>JAWRVF010000206.1:0-479115 GCA_036785485.1 Physcomitrellopsis africana | reverse complement strand
AGAAGTCCATAAGGGCGATGTTGAGGGTTCTTGGATCTTGAACAAATGTCACAAGAGAGGACAAAATCCTTCACATCCTTCCACATTTGGGGCCACCAGAAATCTCAGGAAATGAGTTCTAAGGTCTTGTTGAATCCGAAATGTCTCGCAGCTGGAAAGTCATGACGAGATTGAAGGACTCGAAGTCGTGCTGGCCCTTTTGGGATATACAGTCGCTCCTCAAAGTATAAGAGATCTCCTTCAACCTTGAACTTGTCATCATTGATACGTTACTTAATATCAAGGACTATTGAATCTTCAATAATTGCAGCACGTACCTGATTGAGGAAGTCAGCATCAATTGGCACCACAGCAGTACAAATCTGAATTGCTCTGGCTTTAATAATGTCGTACACTGTTGATCAAGCGCTACTTTTCCAATCTTCGGCGCAAGATATGATCTTCTTGATAAGGCATCGGATAGTCCTTGCTGCTTTCCAGGCCGATAAGTAATAACGAAGTCAAATCTAGATAGCGACATATTCCATCGAGCTTGACGACGGTTTAGAACCCGAGTAGACATGAAATATTCTAGATTCTTGTGATCCGTATATACGGTCACCGGATACTCAACTCCTTCGAGGAAGTGATGCCACTCTTGGAAAGAATCCACTATAGCAAGGAGTTCTTTATCATGAATCTCATAGTTGATCTCAGCCGCAGAAAACTTCCGTGAATAGAATGCAACCGGATGAAGCTTATTGTCGATGCCCATCTATGAAAGTACGGCTCCTAAAGCAAAATCCGAAGCATCGGTTTCCAAATAGAAAGTCTTTGCAAAGTTTGAATGTACCAAGATTGGAGCCGTAGTAAATGCCGTTTT
The DNA here is from genome assembly GCA_036785485.1 of Physcomitrellopsis africana. Taxonomy (NCBI): domain Eukaryota; kingdom Viridiplantae; phylum Streptophyta; class Bryopsida; order Funariales; family Funariaceae; genus Physcomitrellopsis; species Physcomitrellopsis africana. The sequence continues at coordinate 478,253 of JAWRVF010000206.1, read as the reverse complement.
AAGATTTTGAAATGCTTTTTCCGCTAGAGATCTCCATTCTAGCTTATCCTTACATGTTAATCGAATGAGTGGAGCAGCAACTTCAGAATAATTCTTGATGAAGATCCGATAGAAGTTAATAAAGCCAAGAAAATATTGTACGTCTCTAATCGTCTTTGGAACTTCCCAGGACACAATTGCTTCCACCTTCTTGGGATCCATCTTCAAGCCTTCTGTAGTCGCAACAAATCCTAAAAACTCCATCTCAGTTTGGTGAAATAAGCACTTCTCCAACTTGGCGTAGAGTCTTCGCTCGCATAGTTTTTTGAGTACCAAACGAACGTGCTTCTTATGCTTTTCTTCATTCTCAAAAAATATCAAGATATCATCCAAATAAATGACAACAAAATCGTCTAGATATTCTTGAAAAATATCATTCATCATGTGTTGAAAAACTGCCGGAGCATTGGTAAGACCAAATGGCATGACATTATATTCAAAATGACCATACCTTGTACAAAAAGCTGTCTTTCATTCGTCTCCTTCTTTGATTCGCACAAGGTTGTAAGCTCCTCTTAGATCAATCTTTGTAAAGATCTTTGCACGTCCAAGTTGTTCCGGAAGACTAGAGATCAAAGGTAATGGATAGCGATTCTTCTTTGTCACCTTGTTGAGACCTCAATAGTCCACGCACATCCGTAGTGAGCCATCCTTCTTCTTCACAAATAAGATTGGTGTCCCAGCTAGCGATTTTGAATGACAAATGAAGTTCTTGGCTAGGTTCTCGTCAATGTATTTCCGCAACTCAGCCAACTCCGTCTGCGATAGGTTGTAGATTGGGCCAAAAGGCGGTTGTACTCCTTCTTGTAATTCTATGGCACAATCATATGGTTGATGTTATGGTAGCATGTCAGCATTCTTCTTTTGGAACACGTCTTGAAAATCCTTGTATTGTTCCGGTATTCTTGCTGTTGAAATCTGCTCTCTACTAGTTGGAGTCGCATAAATGACCAATGGTGTGCCTTCCTTGCATGATCTTACAAATGTTCTTCCTCCAATGAACAAGGATTTTTTGGTTTGGGATCTTCTTCCAGGCTTGTCCTCAGGTTGTTCTATGGAAAATGTTATCCTCCGCAACCTCCAATCTATGGATGGATTATATTTTTCCAACCAAGAAAGACCAAGAGTATTAGGATTTGATGGGGTGCTAATAATGTTGAAAACAATAAAACTACTGTAGTCTTTAAATGTTACTTCTATAGGTTCTGATTTATGGCTGACGCTACCAGATAATAAAGGTCGTCCATCTATTACTTCTACGTGAATAGGTTTGAATTTTTGTACTAGGGGAATTTTGTGACACTTAGCAAATTCTTGGTCTAAGAAACAAGCAGATGCTCCTGAATCTAATAAGGCTAAGGTTTTTAGTTTTTCAAGACCAAAAGACAAAGGAATTATAAAACAACGCGCAGGTTGAGTAGAAAGAGAGGAACCTGGTTTTGATTTGTCCAACCGCACGGTTCCTATTGTGGCTCGGCATTCTTGTTTTCCTGAACAAACGTACTTCTATTCTTGATGCTGCATCCATTTTGCTTCTTTGGACAGTTTCCAACTCTATGGCCTTCTCCACCGCAATAAAAGCACAAACCTTTTTCCATACGCTGCTTCTTTTCTTCTGGAGTAAGGGATTTGATATGTACCGCATCAATCTGCATGTCCTCTGTCTCCGCTTGTGAATTTAGGCTACTTGCCCATATAATTGCGCCACGATGACTTGTATATTGTCTAGAGCGTTGATCTTGGCGACGTTGAAATAGGCAGTTATCGCACTTTACAACTTGGCTAATGGCTTCGTTGAGCGTTCGTGGATCAGGAAGAGATAATAACAAATCCTTCACGTCGTCCCTTAGACCCCAATAGAATTGGCTCATCAATGCTTCTTCATCCCAATTGATGTCGCATGCCAATTGCCTCAAATTCGATGCATAGACTGATGCAGAGCAAGTCCCTTATCGTAGTGATCGAATTTTAGTTGTAGCCCACCGAGCCTTATCATGCTCGCCAAATGCTTCTGCAAATGCCTCCAAAAAATTCTCAAAGTTGTTCAAAATCAGTGATCCTTTTTCAAATAGAGGAGCAAACCACGATAGAGCTTGTCCCGTAAGCAAAGTTCCAACCAATCCAACGCGTGATTCCTTCGTCGGATAACGTTTGGGTTGTAGAGCTATTATTAACTTGATTTGATTGATGAAACCTCGAAATTTAGACCGTTGTCGTACTATAATTACTTACAGTATGTAAAAATTAGTTAAAATATATTATATGTTTATGAATCTAGATGTGTGTTAGAATGGTTAGTAAGTTAAATTAAAAATGGTTGATAGAAGAAACTTTATTTTATTTTATTTTACTTATTTTAATTATGGTATTTAAAAATTATAAGATCTAAATGTTTAGTATGAAGCCTTGAGAGAAGGTGGGGACTTAAGGATGAAAATTTAAGCTAGTAAGAGGCTAATTGGGAGGGATGAAATCAAGCCATGGTCGGATGAAGGCAAGGAATAGGGAACTTCATCCCTATTGGTCGAATACCATGCCCAATGGGCTTTGAGGAGGCTGCCCGCGACCTTAACAAGGGTTTTCGGCGACTTCAAAAAGGGGATTTGCAATTTCAGAGGTAGGGTTGTAAATTTTAGGGTTTTGGGTATAGTTTGAGAGGAAATTTTAGGCGATTTGGAGTTAGGGTGAAGAAGTTATACTTGTTCAAAGTTAAAGAGTGTATTTCATATATACTGTCACTCTTTTGGGATTTTGCGGAGTTGTACGAAGGCTTTTGGAGATCAAACGATGCGGTTGGAAAGGTGATTTTAAGATCTACATCTATTATGAAGGAATTCTTAAGTTTTGAGTTTAGACGAAGGAGATATGAAGAGTTGAAGACAGCGCATCCAATTCCAAGGCAGTAAGCACACTGTGTTGTTAATAGTTATGCTTTGAGCCATAACTTGAGTTTTCAGACAAAATTTTGGCTCAAACTTCTTAGAAAATGTGAAGTTTTGTGTTAAAAAGCTATACATACAAATTTCATGGAATTTGAACTTATAGTTTGTGAGATATGAAGAAATTTGTATGTGGGTGTATAAAGACAAGGGTTTGAAGCGATTGTTAGGGTTTTCAAGATATCTCAAGATCCTCAATGAATTTGCCGTTGAAAATTGTTGTAAAGGTTGATAAGAATTCATTAGTACTTCATAGAAAATTTTACCATGTTTGGACGGTCGGATCAGGAGATATGAGATGTTGAAGTTTGGAAAAATTTCCACATAAAGATATATAAGGTTTTAGAAGATTTTATCATACTTTAGATGTTGTTAGTTACTTGAGGCTTATGTATTTGATGTAATTTCTCAAAAAGGAAAAATATATATATATATATATATATATATATAAACTTTGAGTTTTCCTCATTTTTGAAGCTTGATTGAGAAATTAGTGACAGCTAGAAGCCCAGCGCTTTCTTAAGGCAAATTCTCTCTACCCCGACAACGTGTGCCATCAAACTTGTCTAGAAGGCTAATTCGAGGTTCCTTTCGTCGTGGAAGTAATAATTCTCGTTGAACCACAGGTAAAGCTGCTTCTTCTGGTGCAGAAGCTTAAGGCTGATGAGGCCCAGATTGTGCTATTCCGGATGCTCCATCATTATGAAGTCTTGCAAAGACTCCTTCCATCATCGTAGTTCTCTGTGATAACGTAGCAAGAGCACTCATAATGGCGTCCATCTTGGACTCCAAACTTTCACTCATATTAATGTCTTGACCTCCAACCATTCTAAGAAAAAAGAAGTAATTGTTTCTACAAAAAAGAAATATTGGTTTAGAAGAGGGTACTCTGCAACCTCTAAAATGCCTTAAGACCTTCAAAAAGAGAGATAATCCACTCTCTCCAAGAAGAATAAGATTCCAATATTATGACAAAAAGATATCAATTTAGAGGAGGATAATCCGCAATCTCTAAAATACTAGTGTACCTTCAAGAAGAGGAATAATCCACACTCCAACAAGAAAGAACTAACTCTGATATCCAAGGTGAGAGTAGTCTCGACAAACTGTCACGGACACAGAATATAGACTTGAAGTCTAAACAAGAAGTTCAAGAAGAACTGGCAGGAACTAGATTAATCAGATGAGTACAAAAACAATACCAGAGAGGTGAGCTAGAGCTCTAACAGATGTGTTGTCAAGACTAAAGAACTCTTCAGCCTCGACTCCAATATATACTCCTACCTAAGAAGCTTCTCAAGCAGCTTCTTCCAACTAGGGAGCTTCTCAAGCAACTTCTATTAACTAGGAAGATATTAGAAGGCTCTAGAAGGTTCTAGAGAGTTCTAGAAAACTTCTAGAATGTTCTAGAAGGTTCTAACAAGTATGTCCTTGACACTAAGAAGATATTAGAAGGCTCTGGAAGGTTCTAAAAAGTTCTAGGAAACTTCTAGAATGTTCTAGAAGGTTCTAACAAGTATGTCCTTGAGAAGAGTTTACTTGAAATTTAATGACAAAAATTCAACAAGTGATTTATCCTTAACAAAAAAGACAAACAATACAAAAATCTCACAAAAGAGAAGTTATGTATATAAATCCTCTTATATTCAAGTAAGTTTGTACAAAAAGGGTTCAAATTTCTACAAAAACCCTTCAAAACTTTATTCACCCACAAGGACTTATTTCTTGTTGAACTTTAGAGTTCAATTACTCTTGATCCAACCATTCAGTTTCTATAAAACTTAATTCATAGTGTAGATAATTTTCTTAAGTTTCACTATAAGAAAGATTCAACTGTAAATTAATTTCTGATCGTCGGATATCTCAAGACTCCTAGCAGGTGCTTAAAACCCTAGCTCAGAGATACCTGAGTACTATTTTCCCTATATCTCACAAACCCAAAATCTTAATGCCACAAAATTTTTGCACATAGTCTTGTGACATAAACATATATACTCTTAAAAATTTTGAGCCAAAAATCTATCAAATTGTCTAAGATATAGCTCAAAATATAACCACTATGTAAGCAAGTCACTTACTGCCCTTAAGTTTGTAAACACTGACTTCAACTCCTAATATCTCCTTCACTCTAGCTTGGATTTTATCAATCTATATATGAACAGTGTAGTTGTAGAAGTTTACTCTCCAACCCTAGTTGCCGATCTTTAATTGCATTTTGTATGCGTGAATTATAGCCAAAAGAGTGACAGTAGGTCCAAAATTGATACCTTAATTTTGAGCACCTATTACTTCTTCATTAAAAGTGCTAAGCACATAAAATTTGCACCTAAAGCAGATCCAAAAACCTAAAGCTTATGATCCTAGCCTCTAATGTTTGACTCCTTTCAAAAAAAAAACCCTAACTCCTAATAAACCCTCGGGCAGCCTCCTTGAAGCCCATTGGACATAATTTTTGGCCAATTAGAATAGAGATTTCTATCATCCACCTCTATTCATCCACATAGATGGCCAAACTATCCTTTTTACACTAAAAACCCTTTTCTAACCCTTTTTCTTATAAGATTTATATACTTTGTGCTTTAAGCACCAAATAAAAGAAGTAAACTAAGATTTTAAGGGTCACCAATGTCTAACAAAGATGACTTAAGATATATATAAGTTATTGTCAATATAAAACAACCTCAAAATTACTATCAAAAAAAGAAATAAGGTTGTATAAACCTCAATAATAATTCTTTTAATAGATCCCTTCTAAACTAGCCACATTGATATGGCTCTCATTTAGCTATGTAATAAATTGTACATTAGATATACATGTACAATTTTTTCACATAGTAGCCGAACCACAACACAACAACAGTGATGTGGTGGGTGTAATACGATGCTTGGTAGAAATAGTAAATTTATAAGTAAAAATATCAATTATATATATATATATATATATATATATACAAAGAGAGACAGAGAGATTTATTTGATTCTATTTAATACATTTAGGAATTGAACATTTAAACATGTCACAATTATAACATTACTTGTTTTTGTATTGCTTTTGATGTCTTATTTGGATATTGTGTGGCTTTCTTTGCTTTTAGAAAATTCTTTTCAATTAAAGATATTGTATCATAATGTAATAATGCAATATGAAGTGTTTAATATGATATTTAAATATTAAATTATAACTTTTTTATTAATTTTCTATTTATTCATATATATTTAATTTTTTTTTATTTATAAAATTTATAAATTATAATATATTTATTTGAATTTTTTTTTAATAGTATTCTAATCTAAGAATTGCCATGAAATTCCACCAATAAAGTTTCTTCTACATCCAAAAAATCTTTTAATTTTATATAAAAAAATTTAATTAATAATTTATATATATATATATATATATATTTAATTTAAAATCCTTTTTTGATTCTTTCTTTCTTTTTTTCTTTCTTTCTTCAATTTCTTCTTCGTGTGATATAGTTTAAAATACATTACTATAAAATCAACCAAAAAAAATCTATTAATATTACATGAAAGTCTAAACTTTTAACCAACTTGCTCAAAGTTAGAATAAATTTCTCTTATTTGTTTAAGACCATATAAAAATTGGTTGTATTTTAATATATTGAAGAGTTTTTCAGTTTTTAAATTATACTACAATTAACATTTATTGATTCAAATCCAAAAAAAAAACTCTTATTGATTTTAATTATATTTAACTTTAATTTTTTATATGATTAAAGTTTCATATTTTTATTTATGTATTTGTGTTTTATTTAAATAAGTTAATAATAACACTTGGAATGTTATATCCTTTACTTAAAAATTCAACAAATAAGGGATTTTTTAAAAAAAACTTACAACTCTGTATAATTTTTATAAATTATAAGAAACCTCAAGGTGCTTTTGAGCGGATTAACATAGATATTAAGATATATAATAGTTTAGTTTTGAATAAGTTTTTTGATTCATTGAAAGAGCTTTGTAATTACTCCTTTATGAATTAGAATTTAAGGATGTTGCATCTACAAACAATATTATTAATAAAAAAACTCTTGAATTATTTTTTATGAAAAATATTGACCAAAAATAAAAAGAATAGATTCATGCATTTAGCAAATTATACTTGAGCTAAGATATTCATAATAATAATAATCTCATATACCTATTATTTGAGCCAAAATTTAAACACTTATGGTACCAAATAAATATTAAGTAAGCATCTCAAAATAATAACATTTACAATCTACAATGATAAAAAAATATTCAAATTTTTTAATATATTATTATATAAAAAATTATAAAAATGGTCTAATAGATTTTAAAATAGATCTACATCTATAACAATTGCTTAAATGAAGTATTATTGCATTTCTAACATGGTTAGTTGTCTATTCTAAATTTCTTTATCTTTGATTTTTGCATCTACTTTTTGATTTTAAATAATATCTTTAACATTATTTTTCTACAATTAATATTTAATCTGTTGAATTCTTTTACTACACTTTAATTGTTATAAAATTTTAAGAATACCTCAACTTTCTTAATAATGCTTGGTTAACATTCAAAATATTTCCATACATTCTAGTATGTTTTATACAATCCAAAAATATTTTAATATCTTTAATTAGTACTTTTATGCATTGCATCTACTAAAACTCTTTAAAAACATTTTTAAAAAATCTAATAGCTTGCCAAAAAAATTCACAAGTTTTTTTAAGGCCTTAATTTTGTTTCAAACATTTGAATCCAGATACATATTTTTTAAAAAATTAAAAATAACTATTAATGTCATACATATTAAGCATACATCTTACCCCTAGGTAATCAATTTCTACAATGTTTTGGACTTGCAATTCAACCAGATAGAAATCAAGGGTATATTCTGCAGACAAAGCTCTAACATTGTTCGAGACGTAACTTCACCAACCCACAAGCTCTTTACACATTTCAATCTCCAGTAATCAGAATGAATGATAACTTTATTGGAATAATAATCTTAATCCATCAAAAGTATTGTTCTAATTTGCTGTTTCACTAGAGGTACTGCATAAGCACCGGAGGCAACAAAAATATTTTGAGCTGTCGTCTATTATGCATTGCAGGTCAAGCACTGCTGTGTACAAGTTGGGTGCTTAATCTCATGTCATTACAAATTTATTGGAACTGTGGTGCAGAAATCCTGCCTTCGGTATAAACTAAAACCATATCCAAGTGCAAGTTTGCTTGGCAAGTAAGATTGATCAGCTGAATGGCAGAAGATCTTCCTCGGAACCGATTGTGCTGAAATGCTTGCAGCAATTCCATAGCTGCTTTGTAGATCGGAGCACATGCAGTACAGTGCACATGCAGATTGGCTAGTCGTGTTATGGTTTGGGCACAGAGACAACGATCTGATCCAAATCGGTGGTTTCTTCAACGCCGATTACTGCAGTTGTGCGAGCTGGGTACAAAGCTACGTGCAAGCGTGAACAGATTTGTGATGAGCGTGATGTGGATTACATGTTTTGACCCTCACTGACAAGCTCTAAATCCAGGATCGCACTGATGGGTCACTCTCAAATGTGTCGAGCAGTCCTCGTTTCTGAACTTTTCAGATACTGTAATCCAAAGGAGTTCAATAAATGAAGTGGCTCGCTCGTATGACATCCCTCAAATACCGTGAACTGATTTGATGAAGTTACGCACAAAGACAAGCTACAGTGGACACATTTAAGACTAGGAGATTAGCTTGATTTCCTGCGGCTGCAAGAGATACCAGGTTCAAGTTCGCCGACTTGACCATTTTCACTGCACAACAGGAATCATCCGGAGTTTAGTTGATTAAGCTGCGAACTAGACATTACAGAAAGAATGAGAACACAATGATTACTGAGATGAGAAGGATTTAGAGGAGCTCTACTGAGAATCCAGATCAGATTGATGGCGAATCGCAGTCCAGTTCACGTCGTTGGTGGAATTGTTGCGTGAGTGCCGTTGCACCGTAGCAGCAATTGCTTCTACTACATTACCCCGCACCTCAGCAACGACATTACTGACATTCTACAGTACCTCGCTGGAGATATATTTGTTGGGCGTTCATTGCAACAGAGATGCAGATCCGCCTTGCAAAGACAAAATGAGATTAATAGAATAAAGCCCTACACATCAATGCGAAATATAACAAAACTCAGCTTTTGCTAAGTAGAATTATGAAGACTTTCTTCATCATATTTACTGTTGGCTTCATGCCCTCCAGATTGAATGAACCCAGGCTGAGAGGGAGAGACGAGGTGATTCAACTGATGCATCTCCATTTTGTGTTGCAAGTGTTGCTTTATCACACACACACACACACACACACTTTGGTGTGCAGATTCCTGATTCTGAATCCTCCGGGTTACAATGCACTTGCAAGCAGCGTTTCATGAATGGATCTAGACTTGGGTTGTTGGGTCCAGTTATACTGATTGTTGGGAATTCAACTGCAATGGCACTGTGACCTTCAAAAGAACAAACGCTAAAAAGTGCGACATTTCAATGAATGAACTGGTTTCCTGTAGGGGAAAACGGCACTATGGGGAGCATTAATGGCACACCCTGGGAATCACATGATGTTTGAAACAAAGATATTGTGCAGCAATTATTAAAACACTATCAAATGGTTGATTGTTTGAGCAAAATTAGATAAGCCCATTGTAAGCACTAGATGTAGGGGATTATAATGAATGTTGTGAGCTTACAAGAATTGGTGACAAAAACAAGGGTAAAAGAAGTATATTATAATGTTGCCTATTCACTTGGTGATGTGTTAATGGACAAATGAATAGTTAATGGACAAATACACAATCAAGAGGAATATCTTGATGGAATCTAGAAGCAAAAAGATATGATCATCAAAAGAGGTGGCAACTAGATGTAGTAAGGTTGTTAGACCTTTAAGGGGGTGCCAAATGTTCAAAGAGACATAGTTTTTTTAAAGAAGCAATGAGATAATTGAATAGTCTATCAATATTTTGTAAAGAAAGTTTGTAGAGAAAGTTACATATTTTAAATGAAACGATATTAATGGTGGCATATGCCCAAGAAGATCCAAAAGGTGCTCCCAAGAACAAAGGAATGGTCTTCTAAAGAAAGAAATAATATTTTGAAACATCATAACTCAATCGTAAATGAAACGTAAGAAGAATGGACAGTATTTTGAGATATTGTGAAAGTAGTTAGGAAGTCCCATTGCAGAGTAGCTAAGGAAAGGCCTTGGTACTGAAGACTTTTAACATTCTAATATTGTTGCAATATTATGTCAGCCTTCTCATGTTTTTATATACATTATAAAGACTCCAATTGGAGTATTGAGCTTAAGATGTTGATTAAGTTTTATAAATATCTACCATGGAAAAAAGTTATATAATTATTATTTATACTTTATAATTTTGTTTAATATGATTCAAATGAAAAAATATATTTAATTATCATAAAATAGTAGGATATATATAATAGCTAGTTGCAATAACTTATAAAAAATTATATATATATATATATATATATATATATATATATACATATAATCATAAACTTTGTAATTTTTTGTGTTATTTTAAAAACTTATAGTGTTTGTAAACAAATTGTTTGTGTTATTTTTAAAACTTATAGTGTTTGTCACAGCATGTTAGGCTAACAATCATATTTCTACAGACAAAATTTTAGTATAGATGATTAAGAATGACACAATTTATGAAAGTAAATATTAAAAAAACTATGAAATAGAGTTACATTTCTTTTCAAGTTCTATTTTATGTTAGCTTTATGTGTGAGGTACTTATACAAGTTTCTAACTATTTTGTATTCTAATAGGTTATGGATCCATATATTATTAATAAATTGTTAGTATGAGGAAACAGATGCAAATTTCTTTGAAGTAAATTATAGATATTGCATGTTGATCTGGTAAATATTGTTGCTGAAGTTTACATAGAAGATGTATTTTTAGGTATGTCAATTTAAAAAAAACTGCATTCCTACATCTTAGAAAGCCAATTTATTTTGATTAGCTTGTACGAATCTTTGTACATGATTTGAAGTTTAAAATTTAAAATTTAGTTGAAAGAAAAATATTTAGTGCTCAATGATACCATATTGAATGCTTAAAAATCCATTAAGGCTTATTAAATAAGTTCTGAGTAGTTAAAATGTATTTTGAAACATGTGAGTATGGACTTTTTAAATGTAGATTTGTTACATGATATTTATACAGATTAGAAAAATATTTTTTTAATGAAAAGGCAAAAAATCATTTGTATTTTGCTGAGAAAGTCTGTTTATTGACTAAAAACCCACCAAATATATAAATGGTTGATTTGTCATTGATTGTGATCTTATGTTATGATCATCTTAGAAAACCTCACATTTGAAGACAGATGGAAGATTTGCTGTCCTTGACAACATTAAAACAATAACAGAAAATAAATAAATAAATTAGTTAATTTAAAAAAGAAAAAAGAAAAAAGAAGAAAACAGTAGATGTAAGATCTAATGACACATTTTCCCATGGTGGTGTGAATCAATGTTTGCAAAAAAACTGTCCTATTTATTAGGCCATAGGTAAAAGAACTCATACAGTACTTGAGGGACACTTTAAAGCTGAAAATTGTGCTTTTGAAGAAAAAATGCTGATCTAAGAAGGATTTGTGATGCTAATTTACTCAATAATGAGAATCTTGAAGTAAATGATCTGTTGATTTTTCAATTGTAAATGTAAACATAATACAAAAAACATGATAAAAATCTATACTGATTTAGGATGATAATTAAGAGGTCAACTTCTCACACCATTCAACAACAAGAGAATACCCTTCCCCATGTCTTGAACTCTGGAAAACCACATGAAAGTAAAGGAAAACATGGTACTATCTTCCTTAGCACACAACCAAATTACTACAGAAAGAATTATTTTGTTTTATTTTTAAAAAATAAATAAAATAAAAACACGTATATAAATAAACATGCACAGCAGGCAATCAGGGCAAGTTGCAGGCCTTTTTTGCAGTATTAGTTTATGAGTTCCTTTTACTACTTTTTTCATTCGGTGGGGGGGAAGCTGTTCTTGCCACGTCAGCAACAGCCAAGTATCTGACCACCAGTGAGACTTGCCCAATTGGCACAGGTGAAATTGACTTCATTAATGCCACTTTGTATATGCCCCGCTTCCTCTTTCCTTGCTCCTTCTATGTGATCCCATTACTGATTTTGTCACCTTCTAAACCCTAAATGCATACCACAAGCCCCTTTCTTCCTTCATGTCACCCTTCCTAAACCCTGGAAGGCCAAAATGCCCTTCATGCTTTGGGAATGTGCTTTGGCATATCCCCAAGGCTATGTGCCCTTTCACTCTCTATGTGGAAAATCTTGTGATTTGATTTTTGTGTCTAATGCATGTGAAATGGATAGAAAATTGCATATGAAAAAAATTGATCGCATGTGGCTTCTAATGTGATTTCTGAATAAAATATCAATGTGTTTTTGTTTGGTGCATGGTGGAAACTTGATGATTGAGGTACTGAACTAAAGAAATCCATTCTTTAGTCATATACTTTTTAAAGAATTGCATTGATATATGTAGATCTTTGTGTCAAAACTGATAGTTGGAAAACCTTAAGTAGAGATTACTGTCAATACCTTGCAATGCTAATGACAATCCTGCATATACATTGGTTCAGTTAACAAGCAACCCAAGTTCCTCAATAAAACTTGGGTCTCCACAACTTCAACTCCAAAATTTTAATACTTAATCATCATATTTCAAATTGATTATTTTAATGGAAGGTCACCAGAGAAGATGTGATGCTCATTTCAGGCTCTTACAAAAAAAACTTATATCTCATGTAGATTCACCTAACATGCAGACCAAGACATAAAAATCTCATTATACATGGTTAGTTAAAAGGTGGATCTGTTGAAAGGAAAGTCAGCAAAGACTAGCAAGATAGGAACTATGCATGGCACACAAATTCATGACAGCATTGTGCAAAAACCTCAACCCTAGACTTTTCAACATCAGACCCCAAGTCCATAAACATAATAAAACTGAACTGTTCATCATCAGAAGTCTGGGAGCAAGAGCAACAGAACTCCCCCCAACCCCACCCTACAGAACAAGCTATTTTTGCAACAAAGATTCAACAAAACTGCAGGTGGAGTAATAAAAATAAGGCCGAAGTAGGAGTCCGAAGAAAGAGGCAGATATGGGGATGAGGCATCGGTGAAAGGGGCGCAGGAATGCAATGAAGGATCGACGATGGCGAAGAATAGACAAGATGGGCAACTTCGGACTTCGAAAAGTGGAGAGATAGGGCTTCTGCGTAGGAGTTAAAATGGCAAGCTACAGTTGACCCACGGCTATTTTTTCTCATGCTGCACTCTGTCAAGGAAGAGGCTTCGAAGCCGTTTTCTGGACGACATCTCTCGGTCAGTGGAGGTTGGAAATCGCTAAAAAGACCACCAGTGAGCCGATCCATCGAATAAGAGTACTGATCCGGAATGGAAAAAACTAAAGTCCCGTCACCGAAAACGAGAATCGTCTTGGGTTTGCCGTCTCTAAAGATCCGGAGGATAAGAATAAAGTGGCGGGGATAGTAGGAAGGTGCTGCAGGCTTACGCTTTCGAGGGAAGGTAGGAGAAAGGAGAAAAGTGGATTGCGAGGGGTGGGTTAGAGATAGAGGCATCGCGAGGTAGGCTAGTTTCGGGAGCAGGTGAGCGAAGGGTCGCTTGGAGGGACAACGTCAGGACGATTCCGGGGGCATTGGATCTGGAAGGAATAATCTCTGGTGCGCAAGTAGCCCCGTCCTGCTTGTCTTCCATTCTTATAAAGACGCGACCGGACTTTGCTTTCGTACCATGACAGTTTCCCCCGGCTGGCTGTGTTGCATGTAGCTCGACCACGACGGGTCTGGAACTGTGCATTGCAAGTCATGTTCGAATGATGGTGATTGGGAGGTTTCTACTCATTCACGCAGTTGTGGAGTCCAGTTTGGGAAAGTTTGTTGCCGACCGAAGAAGAAGTCTTTGCGACAGACGGAATTATATCTAGAAGTGAGTCTTCGTGAATTGCAGTTAGTTTTTCAGGGTCTGGTTTGCTCTTGGTTTCTGTGTGGGCGCTAGTGTGTGTGTTTGTTTCTCGATTTGGATTTCCCTTTTCCATTGCACTGCCGACGATTCGTGTTTTTGGGACGTCTAGTAATTGCGTTTCTGGTGTCGGAGTTGGAGAGGGTTTGGCGCTCGTCGTCGTAACGCAGTGTTGGAAGCTTATAGCGGGGTCTTCGGGAAGCCTGCATGTGTGATAGAATCTGTCTTCTGTTCTGGCTTCTTGGATTCTCCTTGCTGCTACCATACCTGCAGCTCTTTGTTGCAAAGTAGCGTCCTTCATTCGCTCCACTTTGTCTACATAGTAGCTCGACGGTCGGTGTATTAGCGGTTGCAGGGAGTCTTCGTACCTTCTTGGTTGCAGGCTGCATAAAGATACTCGATTAGTCGGTCGATGAGAGCGCGAGGAGCAGATCATTTAGCAGTTGTTGCATTGATACTGGCTTAACTGCTGTTCCGTTTCGTTCCTTTGGATCCGCTTGGGGGCGGTGTCATTTTGCGGAAGAGTCGCCGAATAGTTCTATTCTTGGTTAGCAATAGAAATTTCAAGGAAGATTACGATAAGAATCTCTCCGTGTGTCTCATGCGCGGAGGAATCTGTGTTTTGTCCGTAGGAGGAGTATCGGATATTCTTAAGTATGAGGGAGGATGAAATTGAATCTTAGATGCTCGATAGGAGAAGGTTCGCGTTGAACTGTTCTACTCCTCCTCTTTTAATACCAAGGGTCCTGAGGGGTAGCCAATGCCTTTAATCTTTCCTTCATCGTTCTTACACTCTTGTCCTCCCCCCTTTCTCAATGCACAGAAAGTAAAGGAACTCGGAGTTATCAACGATGGCGAAGCTCGAGGTGTTGACGGCGTTGGACAAGGCCAAGACGCAATGGTACCATTTCACAGCTATCGTCATTGCGGGTATGGAATTCTGCCAACTAATCTTTGCCATGATGTGTTACACAAATCTATCAAATCTGAGTCACTCACATTAATCCGTTTTCCCACAATTTTAACTTACCACCATTGCATGTTTTCTTGCAGGTATGGGGTTTTTCACCGACGCATACGATTTGTTCTCCATCCCCATCGTCTCGAGGCTTCTGGGTAGGATCTACTACCAGACTCCTGGTGCTGCCAACCCCGGTGACCTGCCCCCGAACGTAAACGCTGCAGTGAACGCCATGGCCTTGATCGGCACTCTGGCGGGTCAACTCTTCTTTGGATGGCTGGGTGAGATCCATCGCTCCTTTCAGCTGTGCTTGTCAGCTTTTCTCAGGCACTTCGATGGTTTACAATCCTGCACCGATTTAACGTCACCGAATCAGGCAATCTTAGCTTGGCTTTCGTAGACCAGTTTTGGGGGTTTACAGATTCCACTAAGTGTATGAGCTGACGGAATGACTGAATCCGCTTGGTAATGCAAACAGGCGATAAGCTCGGTCGGAAGAAGGTGTATGGTATGACGCTTGTACTCATGGTCGTGGCTGCAATCGCCTCGGGTCTCTCCTTCGGCCACACTCCCAAGTCTGTGTTGACAACGCTTTGCTTTTTCCGGTTCTGGCTTGGTTTCGGTATTGGTGGGGACTACCCATTGTCTGCAACCATTATGTCGGAATACGCTAACACCAGGTAATGGATCCACTTCAAGCTTCTGCACATTGGGTCGTAGTCCGGGCAAAGAAAGTAGGAGAAGTGGACGACATGGTATCCGTTCAGCCTTGTTGTGAGAAAGACGTGGCTGCAGTCCTCACCAAATTTATTTTTTTTATGAATTGCCAGGACCCGAGGAGCTTTCATCGCGGCTGTCTTTGCGATGCAAGGAACGGGAATCTTGTGTGCTGGCGCAGTCGGTTGCATAGTTGGTGGAATATACAACAACACCGTCCATGCACCTGCGTACAAGGTCAATCCAATTGCCTCGGTGCCAGACTCTGCAGACTTTGTGTGGCGTGCCATTCTCATGTTCGGTGCAATTCCAGCTGCTGCCACTTACTACTACCGAATGAAGATGCCCGAAACAGCGCGTTTCACAGGTGAGACCGTCTACATGAGAGATCATGGATATGAGTTTCAGCAGAAATGATCAGACGATGCAAAGAGAGACAAGCACAGAGTCGTAGTATCATATTTGAACCGAGAATTAAACAAGAGTCGATCAACTGTGGTAATTAGATGTAGCAATCACCAACACTTGAATTATGTGCAAGTCTCTCTCTAGACTTATCTTCTCTCCCATGGTTCAGTTTTTTTGCGGTCTCGTAAGCCACTGGGCATTATCTAACTGTACATGATCTGATTTTTCTTTTTCTTTTTCTTTTTTTCGTTTGCAGCGCTCGTGGCTGGAGATGCCAGAAAGGCTGCTAAGGACATGTCTACAGTTCTCCAAGTCGAGTTGGCCCAGGAAGAAGCGCGCAGAGTCCAAGGACCGCAGTACACTTTGTTCTCCGCCGAATTCATGCGCAGGCACGGCCTTCATCTGCTCGGCACAACATCGTGTTGGTTTTTGCTTGACGTAGCTTTCTACTCTCAAAATCTGTTCCAGAAGGACGTCTACACCGCCGTCCACTGGCTCCCCGCAAGGAAGGAAATGTCAGCCGTTGGTGAAGTTTTCAAAATTGCGCGAGCGCAGTCGCTCATCGCGCTGTGCTCAACTGTTCCAGGCTACTGGGTCACGGTCGCCCTCATCGACCGCATTGGTCGGTTCACGATCCAGCTCCAAGGATTCTTCTTCATGACAGTGTTCATGCTTGGTCTTACCATCCCTTACAACCATTGGTTACACAACCCTACTGGTTTCATCATCATGTACGCGCTCACCTTCTTCTTCGCCAACTTCGGTCCCAACAGCACGACCTTCATCGTCCCCGCTGAAGTCTTCCCTGCCCGATTCCGGTCAACTTGCCATGGTATCTCTGCCGCGGCGGGCAAAGCTGGCGCTATCATTGGATCCTTTGGTTTCCTGTACGCGTCTCAGAGCCCTCATCAGAAACTGGTCACCCCAGGATACAGCAAAGGAATTGGTGTTCGGAACGCGCTCTTCCTGCTAGTGGTAACAAATGCTATTGGCTTCTTTTGCACATTCTTGGTGCCTGAGACGAACCAAATCTCCCTGGAGGACCTATCTGGGGAGAACGAAGAAAATGCGAAGAACGATTTGCAAGATTCCAAGGTTCCTGCCGTTTGAAGCAACCTTGGGTTTGATTGAGGTCATTTCTCACCTCTACCTGCAGCATGATTTTATTTTACCAGCTACCATCCCAACTGCGTGCAGATGAGGAACTCTCGGTTGCTTCGAAGATTTGCTTCTCATGGCTTGCACGAGAAGAGAAGTTTGCTTCAGTCTGTTTTATTGTTTACAGTCTAGGGTCGACGGTGATTTCTTTGGTTGAATTCGGTTGAGATAAGGTTGCGCAACGGTAGAAGGATTGACATTTTAGTGTGTTTAATGTTCGTGAAGTTCTGTGGCCAAATTTGTACGTTAACAAAATCATATCCCGAATACCTGCGAAGGGGTAATGTGGCAGGATAACCAAGATTTAATAAACTCATTTGTGACACAACAGTAGTAGCTTATCCATAGACAAATTTCTTCAGTATTTTCAGACAGGCTAGATCAAAACATTGTGTGCACAACTCTGTCCTACCGGACATGGTGACATGTTGGAAGTTTTTCCTATTTGTCTTGTTGAGCGCTTTATTTTAAAAGAATTTATCATTGCAAGACATCAAGGCATGTCTGTGTCGGCATCCGAGTCTGACAAATGCTTGTCAGTGTCATCTGATTATCTAGTAATCGCATCAATTTCTGGTGTAATCTCAGTGCTGTAGCACACTCTTCTCATTTAACATCTGGTACCCTCCCAAGTACATTTAGAGTACTTCCGTACACAGCATGACTTCTAGTCCTTCAGGAAACGCTTTAAATTAACAAATAGATATTGAAAATGATAACCACATTCATGAGGTGGTAAGGATACATGTCTAGCCACTACGATCACAGCAAGAAGAGTTGGGACGTGTGCAGTAAAGGATTTTATTTGGCAACAATGAACTGAGGACAGAAAAAATTGCGAACAGTTAACGCAACGCACGTTGAAAATGGCTCCACCTCATTTCCAAGTTTCAGCACAACAGATTACAAATTCAATCAGAGCACGCACAAGCAAGTGGTCCATACGCTGCAACGCACATTATATGATAGCTTCTTCTTCTCCTACCATTATTTTTACAAGAGAAGATCTTCAGCTCATCTTGGTAGTTGCAGCATCCAGAAAGGGGACAATTTCAGAAACTCTATGTGGTGGCTGCCGGGAGCTCAGCCTTCAGCCTGGAGTCGCCATACAACATCTCCTCGAACCGGATAATCTCATCCCGTGATCCATACGTGACTTGGGTTCTGTCGTCGGTGTTCACCACCACTTTGTCGAGGACTGGTTGTTTGCCATCGCTACTGTAACCTCCAGCATTCTCTATGAGCAAACCCAATGGAGCGACCTCAAACAACCGCCGCAGCTTCGCTTTGGTAGTTGGCGAGGTCACATTTGTGAAAATGCCCCTCTCCTTACAATGATCTGGTTCACATCGGGAACCATTCCTCCGGTATAGCGGAGAGTGTACTTCTCACTTACGTAGTGATTGATCAGCTTCTCGTAGTCGGGGTTATCGAAGGTGGCCCTGAGGTTCCCCGGGAAGAAGATCTTGCCTTCCTTGATCTCAGTCGTTTCTTTCACGTGCTGCCACTTGCCGTCGTCCATGAGGAGAAACTCATGGGTACCTGGAAACCCGTTGATAGCGATCACGTAGGTCGTGCGTGGGCCGTAAATGCCCATAGCCGATGCGGCTTGATCGCGGCCAGTGACGCTGGTGAGTTTGTCGCCTGGCCACACACCAAAGATGGCTCCGACGGTGAAGTTGGTGTCGACAATGCTGGAGACATCCAGTGGATCAAAGGCTACGCTGAATCCCTCACCTTCCGTATCCTGAAGGACGGGCTCTTCCTCCGAGCACGCGTAGTTGCAGACGTGGGAGTAGCGGAGAGCCTCGAACAGAAGTTCGTCAGCGAGCATGTCAACAGCAAGTTGCTCGTCTTCGAAGGTGTTGACGCAAGGGATAGCACCACAAGAAGCTGTGCGAACCTTGAATGCAATGGTGTGGAGAGCTTCCCCCATGCACACCAGCAACCTGCCGAGGTTTTTGTCCGGGGTAGCCTTTACTAAGAACTCCTCCAAGTTGTCGCCGATCTCTGCGCGTGCGAGGGCCTTTCTGGCGGTGGAGGATACCTTCAATGAGACTGCGTGGAATGCCGATGGCATGCTGGTCCCATACAGGGAGCTGGATGTCACTCCCTGATCCAAATTCCAACACATGCCACCAAAATCATCAAGAAGACTACAAGAGATGCGCAATTGCGGAATCTATGTTATTCTCCACAAAGGGTCACCGAACTGTGCGATCGCAATGTTTTGTTCTCCTCTCAGTTACGATCGAGTTGTTCAGCAATCCGCGCACGTCCGATCGCAACCTTCTGATCATTCAGGTGACAAGCGAATATCTTCCAGAATCGGAAGTATTTAGATTCTCGAGGCAGATAAGCTTGATCTCTTGTCCCCTAACATTCCACATGGTGAATTACCATGAAATTTACGAGATCAGATGTGGTCAAAGTCAACGTGGATGGTGCATTTTCGCCTTCCGAACAGTTCCCAATAGTGAAATTACCCCTGTGATAGTGCAATTTATCCTCAATTCTTAAGGACTTCGACTCCGTCCGCAGGAATCTACTGATCAAACACTCTGAAACCGCGACCAATGTGATGAATTCAAACTCGTTGAACTCTCCACGGAAGCACTCCAAGCATTGAGAATATGCAAAAAAACACGTTTAACGTCCATGAATAAGAAGAGCTCTACGCAATGAAGAAGATTTTAATTCACAAGACGCAAATCTGGTGTCTTTGGCTATGTTGGCCCATTAACACTTCAAATTCTGTGAAACACCAGCTTTACGCGTCCTCATCAAAAAGTGTCATCGCATCCAGCCAATGCGTAAATAATTTTCTAAAGAAGAATATTCCGATTCCTAAGAACCTTCCAAATCGAATCTGCACATAACATGCGTGCCAGTACGAACCCTACCTGCATCCCAGAAGGTAGTGCACAAGGCCATTTCCGTAAATACGAACTGTATGCAGTCCAATTGTGCAGTGAGGCAAGAGTGGAGACTGAAGACAACTGCAATATCAGACATTCTAGAAGAGAATTGGCGACAAACCAGAGATATGGAGGCGATGGAGTGCAGAGGAGAGGAGTCCTGTGCACTGGCCTCAGCAGCAGTGCTGGTGGAAGACAACTTGGCGAAGGAGAAGACAGCAGTCTCTGAAGCAGCAACAGCAGCAGCGACCATGATCGTCGCCATTGCTGATCGACCCTGACCCAACCCATCAACTCCAACTCCAAATGCAATGAATCGACCAGACGGGCAATCGGTCGAAAACTGTGAAGATGGATGGGAAATGCATGGATCGCAAGAGCTACATGGTTGCCGCTGAGCTGAGACACTTGAGTGGGGAGAGCCACACAAACGGCGCTTTCGGAAAAGAAAAATCTTATGGCTGCTCCAGCTCTACCTCCTGGTCCCACGGTTGTTGATGTTTTTGTGCTCTGAGTGGCACTATCACAAACCTGCTGGTTGCAATGGCTTCACCGCAGAATCTACAAGTGTGCATTCTCTGAACCCGTTTCTTTTGAGCATCGTCAGGCTTGGTACCCTCAAGTTGACATATCTATGTCGTTTGAAGACATAGAATAGTACCTAATGTGATGGGTGATTTGTAGTGAAATGTTGCGTTACTGTGGAGGTTTCTGAAGTTTTGCAATAACAGAGTCAAGTGAAATGGTTTAGATGCAGGCTGCAGGATTCTGGTTTCAGTAGATCTTGCCCCTCATTGAACTCCATAACTGATTCCACATGCACCTACAATCCAATGAGCAATATGATACTTGGTTATTCTGGTGATTCAATGAACTCTGAGCAATAATGTGTGTTTCATGATATAGGATTCTACCACAGGGCATGGATTGACAGACTAGGGATTTTCAAAAGGAATGTCAATATTTCTGGAAAACAAAACAAATTCCTCCCTGGATGGGTTGCCACACAATGATGATGTCACCCCTAATATGGTATTTCCAACTGTTCTTAGTATCAGTAGGTGCTGATTCAGTTGATGCCTACATTTCTAGCATAGTTGGCAAAATGCAAGAATTCTGCTCCCATTGAGAGAATTTTTTTCACAGATTTTGGAATTGACAACATTGCTCTTATGATTTTAAAGTTTACAGAAAATATTGTTATTCTCTAACCCAACATGCATGCCACCTTTGTTGAACACAAAAGAAAGGGATCTGAAGACTTCCAAAGGTTGTCTTCAATCCCTTGGATTAGGACTTTCATGTTGCAAGTTGCAATTAATACATGAGCATTGGACCTGCCTTTGAACACACAGTCATCCCTGTTGCTTGCAGTAGGTGCACAGCAAACCTTTTTATGTAATTGTAACCTTGGGAGTAGTGTTGGCTATTATCAATTTGTTTTACTCTGGGGTTTGTTGTCAAAAAAAACACATCACACAAGTTGTCTTTCCAACTTCCACAGAATCAGAAACATTTGACCTAGTCAACTTTGATTGCTGGGGCTTTGGTTGCAGGAATCCAATGACCAATGGTTAAAGTGGGCAACAAGCCCAGGAGATTATGACACTCTGGCACTGTACCAAAACAACCTCTGTCCACAATGGCAAGTCTAGAGACCAGACAAACTTTCCCAGCTAATTGTCCTGCACACATTGCTAAGAAGCAATTTTGAAAAATTGTTTTTTTTATTTGCAAGTGTTGGAGAGAGTTTGAATAATATAACACATTGGTTGGTAATAAGGGCAGGCAAGATTCTACATAAAACAAGTGTGAGAATCCAGTAAAACAATTGCATGGAGCAATAATGCCCTATGTGAGCAATAATGCCCTATGTTTTACATAAAACTTGTGAGAATCCAGTAAAACCTATGTTCATGTGTGCAAGCATTTAAGCTCTTGAAAATTAATGATAATTTTTTAACAAAACCACCAAATTTTTTATAGATCAACATATAAGTTAAGTTTAATTGCAGAGCATATCGCATTTCACATTCATTGGAGAGTATGCATGTGTATATATATATACATTGAAAAAAAACTCATTGGTTACAACTATCAAACCAAAATGCTGCATTTAAGAGTTTTAAACTCATGGTATGTTCACAGGAATTACTCAAATTCAAATCATTTAAATTAGTTCATTACTTTAGTAGTAAAAACTGTAAGAGAAATAAAAGAAAAAAAAAGAGAGATTTTTCAGGATGTCCTCTTGCTGTGGGACTAGGTGCAAGGTGGCCTTTGGGGAAGAGAAAGAGAGAGAGGCTGTGAGAACAGATACTAATGAGGCCATGCAACAACAGTGCATTTAAAAAGAGGCATGAGAATGTTGGGCAGTGGTTCTAGAAACCCCCAAAGACTGGCCTGCAGCTGTTGTCAAAACATAGGACTGCCATGAATAGATCATGTCATGTGGCTTGCAACAAAATGGACCAAATCATCCATCTCTTTTGAATGAATGCACCCACATTTGAATCCAAAGCAAAAGCAAAAAAAAGGACACACAACTGTAGGAATGAATGTGGGCTGTTTTATTTGTATTTTTATATTCTTTGTTTACGAAGTCCAACAGACTTTGCAGCTTGCAACCTCATTGAAAGTAAAAATACAGCAGTAGCTGACCTGAAGAGATGAGCCTTTGCTGTTGCTACTGCCACGTCCTGAGCCAGCCTTCCTTGACCCACCTCAGGAAGCTCACACGGAGCCCTTGATGAACCTGTTCGGCGACGACCGTGACGACGACGATGCCCAGGTTTCGTCTGGAAGGCACCCAGTTGTTGAAACCATGCTGGAAGATGGTATATTGCCATGGCGAAATGGACTAGCATTATTACCGTTCTTTCGCGACATGAGGAAATGATGTTGACATGGGATTTTAGCCTTTAGCTGCGGTGGAGTGTCGTCGAGACATGGACGAGATTGCTGTGGACTAATATTAGGTCGGGGTGGGGATGGTGAAGGGGAAGGATTGGAGCTTGGAAACTATGCTGTGTGACGAATGCCCTAGGGAAGGAGACGAAGGGGATCGCACAGAGATGAAGAAGCTTAAGTTAGACAGAAGGGGAGTTCGGGAGGGGAGCAGAGCGAGAGAGAGAGCGCGAAAGCCAAGCAGATGACTATAGTTTGCGAGGATGTGGAGACCCCGGGTAGATTTTGAGTTACTCAGTTGTGTAGGTCATTGTGAGAGCATTTAGGAGAATTACAATGACGATGAGGTTAAGAGAATGTAATCTACATGGTTAGGGAGGAACTAGCGTACAGTACATGTGACATAGAGCGGTTGGGGGGTGTTCCGATGCTGCCACCGCATTGACACGTTCTATTCCTCTTCATTTCACACCACTTGGGTCTCCGCACTGCGTCTTCGGTGTATTGGTGTGTGCTTGCAGCTTCCTCTTCGTTGGAAGGGTCCTTCCCCATTTTTTCTGAGCCTATTTCCGATGTTGTCAACGACTCAACGTTGGATGAATTCAGCCAGGGATAACCTGCCCTGCCTGGCGAGGCACTTGGAAAGAGACTTTACACGTTCTGGTTCTGACTCAACCCTAATCCCACCTTTACTATTTGGGCCTCTTCATTGGATCTCTCCTTTCTTGCATCTCTGATGCTTTCGTCTTCATTCCACATCTGATTTTGGGCCGATAATTCCTTCGGGATCTCTTGCCTTCCTCTTCTCAATCTGCTCTCCCACCTACCGCTATCCTCATGCAATTGCCACCTCTTTCTCCTCGCTGCTTTTGTCGATTCTCTCCACATCCATCTCCCCTGGTTGCTCGTTTCCCCCGCCCTTGCACCTCTCTCAATGTTCACACAGGATTGGTTTTTAGTTGCCTTCTCTCTTACATCCGCTAAGGTAGGCTGTTTTCGTTCGGTGTCCAATTGGATACGGACTTGAATCCAGTGATCCCTATTCTGTTCCAACGTTTCACTACCGATTCCCCCAGCCTAAGTGTATGGGAGGGAGAGGCAGATGGGCGACAAGAAGGACGCAGTGTAACTTACGGCCTGGCGCCCTACACAAATCATGCCGAGTCTGTCGCACACAGCACTGCAATCATCAACGGCTTCTCACTATAATGGCTCAGCTCACCCTCCAGATGCACGCTCCGCCTCTGTCTGGACTCGCTCCAACACCGATGATGTCAGTCTTTCCCAGCTGCATAAGGTGGTACTCCTACCTGCTTCTTCTCTTTTCTCCCCTCACTCGAATTTGCACACAAAGCTGTCGCCTGTTTTCTCGAAGCTCGCGTTGGTGATGTTGTGTTCCTGGTTTCAAGTGTCGGATTATTGTATTTTTTTTCACTCCAAGCATCATATCGTAGTTCGATCTGAATGTTCTCTGAAGAAATAGAAAAACACTAATAATAATATAAAGCTTGTTGATTTAAGCTTATTCTACTTCGCTGACTGGAGATGCAGTTTGTGGGCAGAGTGGATGGTTTTCAAAAAGACCTAATTATCCATTTCTTGAATCGAAGCTCTAATTGGCAGGTTGCAAGTGAGTTGCAAACTTAGGTCCCATAAAGTTCCAAAAGAAGGCAGCCCCAAACAGAAGCTGGGTTATTTTCGGTCGGTTTAAGATGACTACAGTATAATATTTTATGGGCTACAAGTAGTGCAATTGTTCCAACTCTCTGAGGATACTTGGTCTCAATCTCATGCCTAGTTAGTGCGGATTATTGTGCACGTAGAAGTCGGATTTTGATACGTGAGATCTGATTGAAAGTAATTCGTGAGGGTGCAGCAATATAATTTTTACATCAAGTATTGAGTCTTTTATTATTATCTCATTTTCCCCTGTTAGTCGCGTCATTGATGAGGAAGGAATTAAGGTTGTAAGACAGTAATGGATCCTTGCATTGGTATTGGAATTCAGTTTATAGCTGGCAATTGAATGTGTCGAGTTAGATTCAGCAAGAGAGTCCTGATGGCATTGTCTCTATGCCCCTCCTGATTGACTTGGGGCACTAGTTAACTTCACTAGGGTGCAGAGCTTTTTCATTGCAGGCAGGCAGCCAAGCAATTTTCGGATTGCAATGAGTTATCCTCTTTCTAAGCGTTATTTTTCGGTTTGGAAATAAATGTCCCAATTCTCGTCATGATTTGTTTCAATATTATTGGAGTCACAACCTTAATTCCAGCTTCTGAGTCAGTTTACAGAGAAATCGTGCGCAACCTAATCTCGGAGTAATGAATCATTCAGAATGTGGAATGAAGAGTTTGGTGTGTTTGACAAGTGGTCTAAAATAAGATGATTGTATTTGCAGTTCTGGGGTGGATTGTCCATTGTGGCTCGCCGCGACTTGCTACGCATTGATAAGCAGACACTTTTTGAGCAAGTTCGCAAGAACCTGTATTGCTCTCGGTGTCATGGACTACTGGTGGAGGGGTTCGGTCAAATCATACTCTATGGAAAGAGCCTGCAGGCAGGCATGGTAGGCCAGAATAGTGGTGGAGGAACCACTGGCAAGCAGGTGACAGGAAATGGGCACTATGCTGCAGTTGCAGGTTTCGCTGATGACTCGAAGGACCCATCTGTTCACCCCTGGGGTGGCTTAGCAGCCACTCGTGACAGCATGCTGACGGTCTTGGATTGTTTTCTGGATGGGATGCCGCTTGAGGTGCTTCAAAATGTACCTCCCATATTTCTTTCCTTTTGTTAATGTTTCTCAAATATTCCGCTACTTCTGTAGGCAAGACTTGTGAAGCGATTGAAATTGAAATCGGGTCTTTATGTCTAAGTCGATGCAAAACTATGAGTAGTTGGTTGTTGGTGTATTCCACACAGTTACCTCGAATGCTTGTTACTTGATAGATTCCTTGATGCTCTCAACTTATCTATCTTCGACTATTTCAAGTTGCAACATTAGGCTCCGTATTGTTGTCCCGAATAGAAATCGTGTCGCTCCTAGTGGTCACGTCTGGCCTAATGTTGGCTACTTACTTACAGCTTGACATTAGTCAATTCACGATTCGCGAGCTGGGTTTAGTTCTGTTTAAACAATATAATTATTATCTCAGAGTAAGGTCATAGTGAAAAACAAGAGAAGTGAATGTAATGATCGGCCGGGCTGAGGACTCTCACTTAGAAGTGGCATGAATGCTTACTTGGATTTCTGTCAACAGGTGTTTGAATGTGCTCGGGCGCGAGAGCGAGAGCGGGAGTTGCTGTACCCAGATGCATGTGGAGGAGGCGGAAGAGGTTGGATTTGTCAAAATGGGAGTTTCAATGGACGTGGACATGGGTTGAAAGAGACCTGTGCCCTTCACACAGCTAGGCTCTCTTGTGAAGCGTTAGTAGACTTCTGGTCTGCTTTGGGAGATGAAACAAGGCTCTCCCTTCTAAGGATGAAAGAGGAAGATTTCATAGAGATGCTAATGTTCAGGTATAGATATACGATTTTTCACAATTGAGGAGTGACTGACAATGGAAGTAATCACCCTCTGGTGATTCAAAAGGAAGTGAAGTAAATATTTTTGTAGACGCCGCATTCCTTGTTATGTGTGGATAAGGTTGAGGAGAAGTGGATGCTGTCGAAATTAGGTTTTGTAACAGATGTATTTGCTCCGTACTGTAGGTTCAACAGCAAGCGCTTTTGCCGAGATTGCAGGCGTAATGTTCTTCGGGAGTTTAAGGAAATGAAGGAGTTGAAGCGGTCCCGGAAAGAACCTCAATGCACTCAATGGTTTTGTGCTGCTGATAGTGTATTTCGCTACGAGGTAAATCATTGAATTCCCATTTGATCAATTATAATTTGTGGACAGTTTTAAGGGGTTAAATGGATCTGCATATTGTTGCACTTGCTCACATTGCGTCTTTGAGGATGCTTGAGGTCAAATGGGCACGTGGGTAACGTTGAATATCGCTACCTTTTTCTCAGGTGTCAGAGACTGCAGTGCATGTGGATTGGTACAACTGCTTTGTTGGTGATGGGGGTAGCCCTTTTCAGCGTTTTGAATGGGCACTGGGCACTGGTGAAGGAAAGAGCGATATTTTTCCCTTTGAAGACGTGGGTCTATCTGAGTTTGCTTATGTGGAAAACCTTGATCTTGCAAATATAAGTGCTTGTTTCATTGTTGTACGTGGTTGGAAACGAGATGGTCGCTGCACGGAGCTCTCTGCTAAAGCACATGCTCTCAAAGGACAGTTGTGTGTACATCGACGGTTGATTATTGGAGATGGTTATGTGTCGATTACCAAAGGGGAGAGTATACAACGGTTTTTTGAACGGGCGGAGGAGACAGAAGAGGAGGTACGTACCAATGAGCTAGATGGCTCGGTTTGAATGAGAAGGATGAGTCACGCGCATTGATTCTAGAGCTGATCATGTCCCTGGATGAAGGCGCTAGAGTATAACGGAGGGGAACAAGCAGAGCCTCCTTTTAGGGATCCACTGAAGTCGCAGGTCTTGGGTCTTAGACACAGGGTTGGTATCGAAGGAGCTAAGCAGTTTTTGATCTGTGTGCAGGACGAAGATGCTGTTGACAAGGATGAAAATGATTACGAGGGTGAGGCTTCTCGCCCGCAGAAGCATGCGAAGAGCCCTGAGCTTGCACGAGACTTCTTATTAGATGCAGCTACTGTTATTTTCAAAGAGCAGGTACATAATCTGTTTTTAAAGACGCATGTTTGAAGTGAACATGTTTTACCTCTATAGATCTCTCTCCTGTAGTATTTGAGTTCTCATTGCACAGTGTCTTTCTACAAGTGTGTACAAACGTACTGATATCTTTCAGTTTGTTTTGTATTAGGTAGAAAAGGCCTTTAGAGAAGGCACAGCACGCCAAAACGCTCATAGTATTTTCGTCTGCTTAGCTTTAAGCTTACTTGAAGAGCGTGTTCGCGTTGCTTGCAAGGAGATTACAAGCCTTGAGAAACAGGTCTGTAATCGGATGACTTCTGCTTTGAACTTTTCTCTTTGGACCTAATCCTATGTAGATTAATTCTGTTGGGCCTCTAGAACAAAGGAAATTTTCTCTTTTTGTTGTGATGCATTATTATTTAAAGCATCTACTTTGGTGTAAGCAGAATAAGCTCTTAGAGGAAGAAGAGTATGAAAAGCGTGAGGAGGAGGAGAGACGAGAGCGAAGAAAACAGAAAGAGAAAGAGAAGAAGCTGCGTAGAAAGGAGAAGCTGAAAAGTAAAGAGAACAGAAAGAATTGTACTTCCGTCACTTTGAATCCAAATGGTTGCCTCACAGCAACTTCATTAGGTGAGTTAACTTACAGGGGTAAACCTAACATTAGAAGAGCATGTGCTCTTCTAATGTTTGCCTTTTCCGTTTTCTTTCTCATTACAGATTGAACAACTGTGTTCAGTTGTAGGTGAATCAGTACAGTTTAAACTTTATGACTATGTAGTCTACATATCCCTGCTTTACAGGATTTCTTTAATACCCTCTCAAACTTTTTTGACGGTCCATCTGAATGGGAAGGGGATTACTGTCATATTTATCTCTTATTTTGGCTTTTGCAAGTATCATAACAGAGAAGGTTGAACATGTTGGATGTATTCAGATGAAGATCATGAAGAGGAACAGGATAGCAATTCAGGCAGCCAAGTGGAAGGAACGGAAAGTAATCATAGCGAGGATAGTATGTCTGCAAGACCCTCATCTCCTGACACGGTTGAGGCGAGACCTTCAGCTGACGGTTTCGACAGTGAGAATGGAGGCCCCAGTCAGCATGAAGCATTAGCTCCTGCGCAGGTTATTGATGATGCTCTGGGTTTGAGGGATGGAAATGGCGCCTTCATTGTAGAAAGGTCTAAATCTGCCAAGAGGAGAACCCAGGGTCGAAAAACGTCGATAGATAACTCTAATGGAAGTTTTAGACGAGGGTCTATTCCTTCACTGGAAGCTGATGGTAATTTACGAATGACACTGAACCCACATTCTTCTGAAGTGAAAGAGGTATCGAGCTCTCAAGAACATCAGCGGAATATTGTTCATAAAGTTGGGGTTGAAGCTGTCGCGAAGCGGGTGGATGGCTGGTCGAGCTCTCCAACATATAATAGTAACAATAGGGATGAAACGCTTCAATCCTGCGCTTGTGGTAGTTCTCATGCCGACTCTCGTTCTAAAGTTGGCCAACGTGGTCCCGGTAGACCAGGAGTTCGAGAACCAAATGCAAGTGTTGGATCAGGAGAAAGCACTATTATTGAGGGTCTTTCTGTCAAAACCCTTCATCGATCTGATAACGTGGATCCTGCACTTGTCCGGAGGTCAACTGAGCAATCACAGGGAAGGTCAGTTACAGCTAACATTTTGGATCGAAGGGATCAAAGGCCAGGGAGTATCACGGACAGAGCTGCCAAAACATTACATTCAAGAAGCTCTTCACTGGATTTGGGTTTTGGGACATCAAGTGGTCACCATGGGGTGCCAAAGTCATCCTCAAATGGATCAGTGGGGCACGGGTCACTTGAGAATGGCTTATCTGCGTCTGTTGCATTGAAACCCATGTGGACTCCGCGTGCAGTAAACGCCCCAAATGGCATAACAGTGCAGGTGTCCGGAACGCGTCCTTTGGATAGTGAGCATGGGAAGGGTGACCATGCTCGTATTGGATCACAACCAAGACCTGTGAGCCCTTGGACTCCTCCATTCAAATCAGCTTCACCAAAAGCATCGAGCATTGTATCGGAAGGCTTTCCAGGGAGTGCAGAAGAAGAGCCCACTGTCACTGAACACCTATCCACTAGTGGAGAGGAAGAAGAATTAGGAGTGCCCGATCCTAATGCTCCAGTCCTACCTCGGACTGTTATCACCACTGATGATGGCCGGGGAAATCTCATGGCTAGCGAAATTGACCCCAAAGTTGGGGGTTCTCCTGTAACATCTGCACCTGACTCAGAA
This sequence comes from Physcomitrellopsis africana, assembly GCA_036785485.1. Classification (NCBI taxonomy): domain Eukaryota; kingdom Viridiplantae; phylum Streptophyta; class Bryopsida; order Funariales; family Funariaceae; genus Physcomitrellopsis; species Physcomitrellopsis africana. The sequence continues at coordinate 448,120 of JAWRVF010000206.1, read as the reverse complement.
AACAAGGCTGTCTCTGTGCAAGAAGAGGTACCAGCTGTAAACGCAGAGAATCGTGTTGTACTTGAAGACATAATAAATACCGATTGTCGACAAGGACCGTCCGGAGAAGGGCAAGATTCTCCACAAGTACTAAGACCAGTTGCTACACAAGGAGCCTTAAACTATGTACCTGAAACGGACTTGACCACACAGCAGCATCATAGCTACCGAAGTGCGGGTATATTGTCAGGACCATCTCCACATGTTCATACTAATAGTCACCAACAGGTTAACTTTCCCCAGGGGAGTCTTTTGAGGCCACCAAATAATGGCATGTATGCTTACACCACAGACATGTTGGCTACTCAAGGACCCTTGCAAAATGCTATACAACCTCCGAGCATGGCACCTGGTGCAATGAACATGCACCATCCACGGCCTTTTGGATTCTTTCCAATGGGTCCATGGGCAGCGCGTGGCAGGACAGGTGTCTTGCCTCCTCAAGCTTGTGTTTATGCTGTTTCTGGACCTGGAGGATTACCCATGGGAGTACTTCCTCCAATATCTTTAGCTGCTCCAGGATCTGTATCGCCAAGGGGGTTTGCACCTGGTCATTTATCCGCAATTCCAGACGGATTAAACCCTCTACAAATCCGAGACAATCAACAGAGTGGAACTCACCAGGTGTTTTTGTCCCGATTCGGCGATTCGCCAGGAAGGGGATCACATGGTCGATTAATGGTTGAAAGAACTCCAGGATTGACGGCTGATGGTAGTCGGGTGGAGGGGGCTGGAGCTGCAGATGTGGGGCATGTTCGTGAGGAACAAAAGTTTCTTGGTCAGGCTCTCTCTAATGGTTTTCAATCACCTTTGCTTGGCATGAAGGAAAGGCATCACACTGCCTCACCAACCTCAGCGGATTTCTCTTTCTTCCATTCTAAGTGGCCTATATCGGGAGGGACCAACAAGACTGAGGCATTTCCTAAGGCTTCAGATTCAGATACTTATCGTTCGAGTAACCTTCCCGTGAGTTGTGCAGAGAGAACACAATGTTTACTTGGACCCGACGGAGTTTCGAAGTCGAGCTTACCTGCGGGAGAGTACAGTCTCTTTGCGTCTGCACCTAGCAAGGGTTTTGGATTATTCGGCGCAAGAATACAAGGACCCATGTAGTTGCTTACATTCATTTTTCAGGTATTTTTAGTACTTAGAAATAGAGTGAGTAGTTAGACAGTGATACTGGAAATGACACAACTCTTTGTGAAGGAGTGCTTCTGTTCCCCACTACAAGATAGAAGGGGTTCTTAAAGCCAAGAGTATTGTGCAAATTTATGTACGAGATTAAATTAAATCTCTCCAGATTGATTAATTTTACTTATTTCATCCTCGATCACTTCTCGTTTGTGTCTGCTTTCCATCCGTACGTAGTGAACTCAAAACGGTCCGATTTCGTAGTCTATACATGCCGTGATGTCTGTCAACCATTTAGTAGACATTTTTGGAACAATACTCAGCAATCGCTGGAGAATATCACCGTAGTTCTTGCATGCATGAGGATCTTAAATTACACAACTTTGTCATGATACTGACCGAAACGGCTTCTTTAGCAACATAAAATGCGCAGGATCCGCATCATAGATGTGCCCAACATGAGTGTGTTCCACTGTTACAAACTCAACTGAGAGAGTTGATAGATGTTCATGGGGGAGATGTTGGAAGTGGAGCCGGAGAAGAGCTTTTGGGTCAGGAACACACAGTCTCCGTAGGGTGATAATCATCCTAAAAGCCGTATGCGCTGCGATTTGAGCACCAGGTATGTGTCAAATCGTTCAGGATACCACATGGCAACTGTCCCTTGAATCTGCCGAAAGCACAGCATCCTTAGTTGTTGACTTGGAATCCTGTCATCAGATTCCAACACATATTGAATATACCTTCAACAGTCTGAGTTTATTGAAGAACGAGAACAAAGTACAGTGTAGGATATTGCTCAGCCATCATACTGTTCAAGTGACAGCCATCCGGCAACACGGTATGGATGCTTAAGTGCTAGGGTGGGGCTAGGGCTGCAAGAGTTAGACTGACAATCCTTCGAACAAAGCGAATGTCGTTCTGCAGGGTCTTAGGCTCACTCTAGCACCCCAGCAGCTAGAAGCGACTGTAGATTCAGTCGAGAAGCAACCAAATGGACTCTCGGACGCTCGGGAAAATGGGCAAGCATCGTGGAAAAGCCAGAAAAGGTCAGCCCGAAGATTTCAATCTCGTAGCGTGTTGGGATGAATTGAGTATGGTATCGAGAATTGTAGAGTATATATTACCATACAAGAACATCGATCCAGACAAAGTGCTGGCGAGATTCGGCAGCATTACTCGCACACCAGCGTTGAAACCCACTGCCATCTCATTGTTAGAGCCAACGCAAGCTCCATTTGTGGAGCCAGAGAGCTATTCTGTGTGGGATGCACCCAAACGGACCCAGAGAAATCACCAAAAATCTCCTCGCACCCAAGTTGTACATCGCCTGCACAGCACAGGCAATATTTTTGGAGCTGGTTCCAGGTCTTGAATAAACTTAAAACGGGGGACGGGGGTGGAGAATTATTAAAATGAGATTTTAAGTTTGATTAGAGAGCAAAGAACTTGAGTTAGAGCTCGGTTTGCATACTATTAGATGCGCCTTGAGCTTGGAAGCTAGGAAGGTGTGGAAGTCTTCAACATCGAGATATTCAGGTTTCATTAACGGATTTGGCATCATGTAGTTGTAAATGTAGTCAATGGTTCCTAGGCTTATCAGAAATAGCGACTCAGCCAAGAAGACTTCTTCTGTGCAGCTCTTCCAGTTCAATTGTTGTGTTCGTCAAACATTGGATTGGAGCGGATAGGGATAGGCGATCCAACTGCACAACCAGATACAAGATTAAATGATCTATAAAAATAATTAGTTGTTTAAACAAATTTCAGCAGACATGGTTTTGAAGTTGGGTAGACGCAATCCCACTGGAAACCTCACCACCCGATCGAAGCCTTTTCCAAACAAACTTCAGAAAAGAACAATGTTAAGAGGAATGTAAGGAGAAACGAAGTGATCTTGATGACTCACGTATTGTGCCCCGCTTTCGTCAAGGATACCTCCAGCACCCGAAGCATAGTTCACTCCCTGCAGAAGCTGAGCACCATGGGTGGTAGGAGCCAGGTATGGAGGAGCATTATCCAGACCCACGTAGTCAGCTGCAATCGGACCATCCATCACTATACTTATGTTTCAAAGCAGTCATGGTCTTATAAAATTGACGCTCCCGATTCTATCATCTTGAATGATCACCTGCCACGAGGGCACAGAGAATGTGAGCTGCTCACCAATGAAATCTGGCACTGTTTTTCCATTACAGAAACGACCAGTGGCATTATGGGTTGGGAAGTCGATGCCAGTCGGCAACATGTTCGCCTTTGCCAGCGCAGACTGAAGATTGTTGTTGTTGCCAACATTCAACAACGAGCCACCGAAGGTAAAAATAGCAAGGAATAGCGGTGATGAGCTTTTTAGCTCACGCACCACGGGGTAGCACATGATGCAAGGTAACAGCCACAGTAAAATGTGCAGTCTCATCATTGATTGTAGAATTTAGAATGGCACAGAAATACACAAAGTATGCCTCACATGGCAGTTGTATTTTCCACTCTGATGAAGCTCAAACTACAGTTCTGTCTCATGATTGACAGACTGCTCGAAGGAATTGCAATATATACAACACAAGAAGTAGACGCCGTGGTGGACAGAACTTTCACCAGATTGTGTGAAAGAAACACACCAGAAGCATGCTTTCACATAATTCAAGTGGATGAAAGGGTAACGTGCACTGCAGCACACTTGGCGATTAGTACAACTATGAAATGTATGTGAATGCATCAGACTAGTTCATGTCAAGATTCCACCTGTAGCGCTCATGAATGTACCGTGAACTCTCACACTTGTCTTTAGAAGGCAAATCTAACCACCGGTCGTGAAGTTTTCGTACTTAAGAGTCTAATATCATACACCTCCTGTCAATTACAAAATACTATCGCTCGTATCATGGAGGCAGGAACATCGATTACGAAAGCAGCAGAGATAATATAAATTATGATTACTTTATTGATCTTGAGGGAGTACCTTTAACGGAAGTTACGGCTCATAAACCAAAAACTGCCCTGCGGGTGCCATGGTGAGGGGAGTATAATATACAGCTGAGAGCCTACATGCATGCAGTTCTCGTGAATGGATATGGCGAGGAGTCATCTAGCTAGGGCGTGGTAACTGGAGGTCTAGAGATGAGGCTGTGTAGATCTACCAGTGTCAAAATCTTTGAGATGGATTATTGGGCCGAGATGGTCAAAAATTAATTAATTACAGGAGAGTAAGTGGACCGTAGTTGATCTAGGAACTCTATAGGGTCGGAAGTGCACTAGAGTCGATATGAATAATGGTAAGGGTAATGTAAGCGTCTCTAAGTTCAGCAAAATTTCTTTATCGTCTCTAGATAAGGGGCACATATCGGACCACCATGTCTACTGTCTTCTTGATCGTTCCATCTTGCAGCTTGTCGATGATCACCAAATCCTGCACACGAAAAGGAAAAAGTTAATTTACATACAGAGAGATTTATTATTCTGGCTCCAAGCAACAAAACCACGTACTCATATCGATTGAAAGAGGATGCATACTTTGTAATTACCTGGTTATCTGATCCTACCGGAATGACCATTCGGCCTCCTGGTTTGAGTTGTTTCACAAGTGCTTCAGGAAGAACTGCATGTGACGAATCAAACCAACTCCATAAGTTCACCACACACACCATCACCCCAAAATGCCAGTCACTCGTACATCATGATTACATTGATGAGCAAATATCAAAGACGTTCTACCTGCTGCAGCAGCGCCGACGTGAATGCAGTCATATGGTCCGCCCTCCTCGTATCCAAGCTTTCCATCCGCCACTGGATCATGATAAAAAAACAAGTTCTAAAGTAAGAACAAGGCTTAAAACTCATCAGCGAATCTAAAAATCACCACACAGCGATGAATTTCACTTGTGAATTATTGATCCATGAACGATCAATTCTTACCGTATACTTCGATTCTTCCCTTGTCCATAAGTTCGCCAGCAGGTGTTTCCTTGATAGCATCAATTGAGCCTTCCACAAGTTCCGCAATGTGCTCAACGCCGACGACACGGCCGATCTCTCCAACCTACAAGACCCACAAGTGTGACAAATTTTAGTGACACGCTTAACTCCGCAAATGGCTCACATTGCACTACAGTTCAAACACAGAGGATAAAAAAAATAGGTAACAAAAAAAAGGTTCCTCACCATCAACCCAAAGACGGCCGTCAGGTATCCAGATCCTGAGCCAACGTCGAGAACAGACATGCCCGGCTTGGCGTAATCCGCCAGTAATGAGAGGCAATAGGAATGCTGCATTACATCATTCCACAGGGCAATTGAGAATCGAAGTAAAATAGAAAGATTCACAAAAAAAACAACTGATGCAACAGTGACGCCGCCAAATTGCACTAGTGGAACTAATGGAAGGTGTCAAAATTTTTAGTCGCGGGCACATCTCTACAGAAGCAACACAATGCCATTGCAACGGCTCTCATTCTAGTGACTGAAAAATCAGCATGAGGCAAGTGAATCGAAAGGAACACCAGGGCTGCAGAATCGGTGGGATCGCATACCATGTGAGGGGCTGATATCGTAGCTCCGTATCCAATGACTTGAGGGGAATCGTTATAAGCGTAGCCAGTAGCTGGCACAAACAGTTTCCGGTCGACCTTGGACATGGCAGCTGCCGCATGTAACGAAGTCAAGATGCCTCGCTCTGCGCAAGAAGAATGACCTTTAGCGATTTACTTAAAACATCTTAACAGGTGCTTCATGTAACACCTCAGGTATAATGCTCGAATTTTGCACCGATAAACAAGCTCCGGAAGAGAAAAAGTTGACAAGACTAACTTTGTAAATTGGAGATGAGCTCCTCATAGTTGGCGCCGTGGCAGTGCCACTGCATTTCATCACCGGGGGAAGTAGGCGCGGGTGGGTACGTGCCGGGTGGCGCACAAGCGGCGAGGAATGGTTTCCTCCCAACTCTGGGTAAAGGCTTTCCACATCCCTTCTGCGGACCACCACACTGCACCTGCTCGCTGCTGTTACGTTCCGCCGGGGTCAAAGCCATGGCAGGCATCCGGTTATAAATTCACCACCCGATCGAACCGCGATCGAAACTCGGAACCAACCGACACCGAAGGCTACAGTTATCGATCCTCACCAGAACACTACCAGTCCAACAGTGACACTCTAATCTCACAACACCACCGTCAACTTCGTCGCACACAATTCTTCACTCAAATCGCACAACACACACAACCACCACCAATCTACGCAAAACCGGTTCACCGTCTCCGAACAGCAACCACTGAACTACCGAAGTGGATTCCTCAACTGACACAAAAAAACCAACCTGAGCACCAACACCAAAGACAACAACAACACGACGACGACGACGAATCTAGACGCACAGGAGAGTTGCTTGCAATGTGTGTGAGATGCTGGTAGAGGGGGGATGAGGGCTGCGAGGAGAGCTGGACGAGGAGGAGTTGGAAACGCTGGTGAGAGGCAAATTAGGCGATGATCTTATATAAAGAAAAGCGGCCCCGAGAACCGCAGTGAGCTCCCTGCCAAATATAAGCCCTGATCTAGAGGAGGAGGGTTTTGGCCTACTACGCTAGCCTAGCCTGGCCTAGTCTAACAGAGGGGCAGTAGTAGCAGTGTAGCTAAGTGGGCAGTGGGCCTTGCTCCGCTCCAGTTTGGGTGCCGGGCGGGGGCACCCTCCTCCATATTTGGTGGCACCACCCTCGCTTCCAGTTCCTGGATTTCAGTCCCCCCTCCTCTTCTTTCTCTTCACGGTGGGTCTTTCTTTCTTTCTTTCTTTCTTTCGCCTTCTGCCCTCCTTGCAAAATATCCCCACACACCCCCCCGGCCTTTTCCATCTTTCTGTTTTAATGTTTATCTTTTTCTTTCTGCTTGGGAAATGTTAAAAAGAATAAACAGGATAACAGCCCACGCTCCTGTCCTTGTTCCTGACTCTCTTTTTTTTTGTCTTTTTTTTTTAATTGTTTTTTTATGGGAACTGATATTTCTACCCACACTTTTGCTATCTCTATCCATCATGCAAGGAACCAATTGCACAAGACCGTTGGACTTCTTAAGCATTGGTGGAAATAGTTAAAGTGTGAGTAGAAATATCAATTCTCTTTTTTATATGATCAAATGTGATGTTTGTTTTGCCCCTTGTGAGGATTCATGACTCTGGTGATCTATGATGAGATAGTGTTTGTGAGGATTTTTCTTTTGAATGTGTTTGTATTTTGCAAAGTTGTGTTCAATCAAGGGTTTTTTGGGAATATTGTTTTTATAAAAATAAAAATAAAAAAATTCTGATACCAATTGCATTTGGAATGGAAGAGCATAAGCAGAAGTAGAACAGGAATAATAATAATTGACTTGTTTTATAATAATAATAATTATTATTGTTTTTATTATTATTATTATTATTATTATTCAAAGAATATTCATAGTTTGAAAAAGGGTTTTCAAAGAGCATGCTTGAAAATTTTGGTTGAGGCAAAGACCTGTTAATCAGATCCATGATAAACCAAGGCAAGTCTCTCAACACAATTAACCCAATCACACAATAAATTGATTGAACACAAATAATACATGTTGTGTATCATGTTTGTTCTATAAAACAGTGCACATTCACCTTGATTGCACACACTGTTCCACTGATAACTTGGACTTTCAATTAGTTGCATAAATTTTCAATTGGATATACTACTAATAATAACAATAACAACAGAACTAGTTACTTAGGTCATTTTGCAGTGAAAGAATATGACATCAACCTGTTTATCTCAAGGAGCATAACAGATAAAAATATATTTTGTGAAAACATTCTGTAAAAACATGGTTATTATTTCTAAAAAATTAAATATATGATATTTTATAAAACCTTCATATAAAACCTTTATAAACATTGTTGGATAATCAAGTGTAAGAAATGTGAGCCTTGATTAAAAAGTTGGATCACCATGTGTGTACAACTCAAATTAAGAAAAAACTATTCCACATTTTGGTTCATTGTATAGTTTCTTACAACAAAACAAAACAAAACAATAAAACATCAAGGTAGAAATTATTCTTTCATTTGTCACTCCTTCCTCTTAAAGCCAAGCTTTAGAAAATAAACCCAACTCTCACCCTCCCCACTACTAGAATTCGTACACATATTATAAACTATCTTCTTCTCATGTGTCTTTATGCAGAGGCATAGGAAGAAACATCCTTCACTTCATACTCCCACTAATCTTATACCAATGGAATGTAGAAGCTTTGGTACCACATCCACATCATTGGCTTGAGCATCTTCCATGCAGTTGGATGCCACACTTGGATTGGAGTTGACACAGTCATGAGCTTTGGAACAGACAAAGTAAGATGATGAAAGAAGAAAAGAATGAAATAAATGAAGGAAGAAGGCAAAGTCAAATAAGCAAGGCTCAAATGCATACGGATCTTCCTTTTTCTATGGATCCTTGAATTGGCAAAAACAAGCAGCCAAGCCAAAGGCACTACTAGAATCATGCCCTCAAAGTGGCCCAACATAACGTATGAGAACACAGAAATAAAATATAAACCATAGTAGTCCTTGCTGGCAATCTCATTCCTTGTCCAAGGCTCAAATTTAGGTCAGCACAAGCTGTCTGGTGGGCCAACAGAATGGAGTCATCCTCCCCCATGTCCAAAGCCTGCCGCACTAAAAAATCCCACTCCTCAGAGCATTTCTTCCCTTTTCTTGTGATCAGATGATGACATTCTTAATACTTACTACTTTTGGGCAATAGGGATGAAATTATTGTCAGCAAATTTCTGGGCAAGTTGGGACCAAAGCACAATATGAGTGGTGGCAACAAAATCAAGTTAGTTAGAGCATTGCCTTCCATTGCTGGTGGTGGGTTAGCACTGAAAGGCCCATTCTACCCATTCAAGAGTAAAAGAAAAAAGAAGCAAAGTAAGATAAAGTAAAAAGAATCCAACATTGTGAATGTGAAAACTCATGGGATGAAAAAGAAGAAGAAGGAGAAAAAGAAGTGGCATTTCAATGTGGGTATTGTTTTTAGCTGCATTCATACACACACAAACACAGGCCCATCAAAACAGCTTTTCATGTGTTGTTGAGGGCAGTTGTAAAAAGCTGGTCTTGAAGGTGTCTGAACAGCCTGGTCTGAGAGCAGACTAGGGTTGGGATTTTCTGATATGCTGTTGGACCCAACATTCTATTGTTTTGGCAGGTATGATATAAAAAGAAAAAAAAACGAAGGTAATCTGTCCACTTTTATTTGTCTTATCATAGACCTGCTACTGCTACTGCTACCACCACTGCCACCCTCTCAAAGGATCTTCCATCACTCCAGTTGCAACACACACACACTACAAAACTCAGCCAAAAGAAGAAGAAAATGCAAAACCTTCCTTCCACCTCACGTCTACGTAACAGAGCAGTATAAACCTCGCAGTAAAAAGAAAAAAGAAAAAAGAAAAAAAGAAAAACACTTGAAAAAACAAAATAACAAGCAGTTGCATTTCAGGTAGGGAAAGAAATGGTAAAAAAATCTTTCACCCGGGCAGAAGCCTCGAGGCTGCTCAGTGCGGGCAGCACTGAAGGGAGAAAAACAGAAACGCTTTTCTCAGGCAGGCAAGGAAGGCAAGAGAGTTTCTGGGGGTGTGACGTGGAAAGTCCAGGGGGGATGAGGAGCAGAACAGAACAAAGGGGCTTCCCAGTGAGGGAGAGGCCATTATGGGGCATGACTGGGGGAAATATTAGGCAAACACCCCCCCGCAGATGATGTTTAATCCTAATAACGGGGAAGCAAGTAGTACGGCAGGGCAGGGGCCACAATAACGGGGTGGGGTGGGGTGGGGTGGGGGGGGGGGGCATGATGGGCCGGGTGAGGCTAAATTTAAAGGGGTTTCCCATGGAGGGGGTCCTAAACTGGGTGCCTAGGGGGACTGGCTTCCTAAGCACGGCTTCCATACAAAAAGGCCACCACCCCGGCCCGTGCTCCACCCCAGCTCCACCTTCTCACATGATCTCCCCTCTCTCGACCCCTGTTCAGCCAAATGTCATGTCCCCACCTCACGTTCCCTTGCCCCTTCGCGTTCCCTCCGGAGTGCGCGCCTGGATCCCCATCCGTGTTCCCGCGTCCCTCAAGCTACTCTACCTCGAAAGAATAACGGCACGGTATCCCATATTCTGTTATCCTGTTTATCCAATCGGGATATCATCATTGTCGTGTGCCATGCAGTTAGACTGCTGCGCTCCACCGAAGCCATCGGATGAAGAATAATAACAATTGCAGCATTAGTAATAATAATCAGCAAAACAAAACAAAAAAAAGAGAAAAAAACTGCTTTAAGATATCCTGATCGAATCCACAAGTTCTGGAATCTTGTTTATTGTGTAAGAAGAATTCGGAATACTTCGAGATGTTGTGTGTGTTGTATTCCGATCGCTGAAGGACTGATTCGACGATGGTTGGTTTCGTTTGCTGGTGGTTCGTGTAGGTGGTGGCATGACCATGATGGTGGTGATGGAGAGATTGACCGTGTCCACGATGGGAGCATTGTGTTTGGATTCGAAGGCACAGTTGGGGACATTCTGGTATAGAAGAAGATCGGTTTCGCTCTCCTGCGACACACACTGGCTGGCTCTCGGGTGCATCCCCCCGCTTTCCTGTCAGTGAGGGTGTTGATTGATTGCAGGCGAGAAATATTCTTGGGAGAGGGAAGTGCAGCGACGGGCCGTCGGGTATCAGGCTTGAAGCTCGCACGAAGCCCGGCAATGGTGGGAGCGTGCATGGGAAAAAATAGAGAAGTGGCAGAATTCTACTGTAACAAACCGGGTTGAGGTTGTTACTGAATGTGGTGCGAGATTGGTGGTGGGGCCGAGACAGCAGGGACGAGAGTGTGGGCTAAACTTGGGATGGGGAGGGGCCAGGGGCAAGTGAAGGAGTTTAATTCAGGTGGGGGCCAGGGCGAGGAGAGTTTCTGTTGGGGCTAGGATTGGGGGAGCCTGTGCATGATGTGACGCTGGGGGCCACATCATTCGGCCTATCGCATTCCGCAGCTGTTCATCGATCGACCGCTTGTCATAATACCGTTACCTCTGCTCTAACGATCGAGACGCGCCGGCTCTGCAGGCGAGACGGATCTGTAGAGGATTGCGGTTGCCCAGTGACGGGCGCTGGACCTCCTGACGCTCTCACCACGTCATGAGGTCATGAGGTCATGAGGTCATAAGGTCAAGTTGTGCAGAGTTTACTTATTCGGAACCCTCCACAACTGTGCGCACCGTTGTGCATTGTCAAACTGTTGTTTTCGTTATTTCATTTGTATATATATATAAATACTTAAAACGCATCTTCTAGAAACTGGGTCTTGTAACTCTGCAACTCCGTGATTGGATGCATGGCCTTCAAAACGGCCTTGAAAATCGATCTTCGCTTGTCCCCTTCCAAACTGCAAGACGGTGGTGTGAAAGACGTCGAGCACATGTACCAAGCTATTCCCATGTGGAAGAATCCAAGCCTGCCGCATTGTCACCGAGAGAGGATTCAGCAAACCCGCATGGCAGATCTACGGGTTATCACGTTCGATCTTCCTACTTCACAACCACAAACCGCAGTTGGTTGGCAAGATGCCATTACAGCTCTTGTCAACAAAGCACACTGGTATCGCCACCTTGAGATGCCGATCAAGGATCATCGACACACGCACATGACTAAGGGGACAGTGCTGCAGATTTACCGCAGCTCAGACCTGTGGAGACCGTGTGCAATGCACAGTGCTACACGCCATCGTGCGGTCCATCGATGCAACCAGTACACTGCTGTGAATGGATCCTGAAACAAGGTGTCTGTCTGATCCTGCACCCTATGACCAGCGTAGCCATCGTAACGGAGCATCTTAACTTGCACGCAGCCTGCAATGAACTCCATGTTCACCGCAACAACTGAGGACCCACTTCCGGAAGACTTTAAACCAACTGCAGGAGATTGATCAAACCACCCGAACATCCCCGCAAACCGCCGAGTCTGTGTAGATGTGATGTGTCATGTAGAAACAGCATCGTTGATATGAAGATGCACAACTCCACTCTGGATTAAGAGTTTACACCGCTTTGTTTGACACTTTGGTGGTGTTGTTGATGTGTTTTTTTAAAGCTTTTCTAGTTTAGATCTTCGAGATCTGATTTGTTGTATAGATGTTTTGAACATCTGTTTTATAGTAGTGTTCTGATATTTAATTCACACCCTGCATTGAATATTTGGTTATTTGTTCGTCTGTCTGACTGGCTGTCTGTCTTGAATTATTTCGATCTCATTCAACTTCGTTAACTATATGTAAAAGATCAATACCTTTGTTTGTTTGTTTGTTTGTTTTGTTTTTACTTTTGAGTTGCAAAAATATTATGATTGCAAGTTGAATTTTGATGTATGTATATGTGTGTACACACAAACTAAGAATTTGTATACAACCTTTATTGTCATATATTTCATACACAACTAATCTAGGATTTTATTATTTATTGCTACAAACAGAATTGTACAAAAATAAATGCTTTCAGTTTGAATAATGCAATATTTTTATGGTTACATACCAGGAAACGAAACTTCCAGTGATTTTTGAAAACTAATTTAATTAAGATTGACATTATTTTATTCTAAGAAAATAACAATATACATATGACCACTGAAAAAAACATGTAGGCTAAATACACGTGCACATTACAAAAGCAATAATATTTAGGAATTTCAATTTATTAAAATTTAATAGAGGTATTTTAGTGCATGTAATTTTTATTATTTTATTTCATATAATATATATTAAAAATGATAGAACTAAATCATTTAAACTTATTCAAAAGTATTGATATTTATTTAAAATTATTTATTTAAAATTATTTTTCAAACTTTACATTGCATATGTTTTGTAGTTTGAATAAAATTTTAAAAATATATGTAAAGATTAAAGAATCAAATTTGTATTTTTATGTATTTGTATTTGAATAAATCATAAATTCAAAATATAAAAATTCAATGGTATTTTAGAACTTATGTTATTAAAACCACTGGAAAAAGGCGTAAAAGATACAACTTTTTTTTTGAAAATGACACATTGTATCTTGTTGATAGAGAGAAAGTAAATAAGATAAAAATAGAAAGCTAAAATGAAAAGAGTAAGAGCAATGAACAACAAATCCACAATACAATGTGAGCAAAAGAAATAACCAAGAAATAGAAGTAAAGACATTTTTTTGTCTCTATTTCCATCTCTCCCTCACTTTATTTACTGTTTTTTTAATATATATATATAATAAAATAATAATAATAATATAAGACATTGAAACAGTTTTGTTATAATATACATGGACCTAACATTTGACAGTCAAATATAATTTTAAGTAATTAGTGATAATGAGATGACTTCAATCTTGATTTTATCTGTAATATATCAGAAATGATTTTTTTTATTTTTTAAATTTATTTTTAAAGTATTAAAAGTATCTCTTAGCAGTTTTATATTGGACATGTTTCTGCTACATTTAGCTAATAATACTGCATATTTTATAAAGTGTTTGCTAAGCACTTTGTTTTTTAATCACATTTAGGATGGTGAGTGTATTTTCAAAGTAAATAGTAAAGTCTAACATCAAAACTTGTAAATTATATACAAATTTGGATGAAGTTGGTACATTCTTTGTTGCAGCAAACAATATTGTAAAATCTTTGTTTCAAAATAAAATGAAGTACAATTTAAATCATGATATTTAAAAAAAGAAAAGAAAAGAAAAAGAAGCATGTATAAAAATACTGCTATATTTGAATTTAATATTAGAACCACTTTTTATTCAAAACAAACCACATCAATTTGAAAAAGTCATATAATTTTAAAAAAATAGCTTGTCTTAAAATTAAAAATTCTACAAATCTTTATAACAATTTGAAGAGTTTTGACCTTCTATTATGACTTGGTTAACCATTTCATTATACAATTATATCAATTATTAAATTTAAATTTAAATTCATTTTACTTAACTTTACAATTATGTTAAAAAATTCTTATTTTTTTATTTTTAGATTATATAAGTTATGTAATATCTTATATAGTTATAAAATTATATATATATTAGAAAAATAATATCATAGCACTTTTATATCTAAGTGTATATTTCATATTATTATTTAAAGAATATTACAAGAATAGGATTTATTTAATAAATAATAGATATAAATATATATACAATAAGATTTTATTATTTTAATTCTATTGTTTGTAAAAAGTTATTCAATACAACATTTGATATTGATACATAGGTATCATGAATAAATAATTTATAATTTATAATTAAATATCTAAATAATAAAATAAAATAGATTTTTACAATCCTAAAAGTTTTGCGGTATTTTTATTTATGTATTTTAGATATATTATAGATAATCTGTAAATCAGAAATAGTCTTTTGGAATAATCAAAATAATTGGAATACAATGCAAAATCATGACAAATATATCGGACATAACCAATAATAATTATTAAAACTAAGTTATTAAATGCATCTGTCAAAAATAAATTGTTAAACTGCATAAATATTTTTAATCACCAAGTCATCAACACCAATATATAAAATGAAAATCTTCTTCTTTAAATTAATGTGTTTATTAATTTATTATGTTTATTTTAATTTTATATTTAATTTGGTTAATATTTTTTATTAATTTTTTCATTTAACTATGAAATATTTTAATTTTTTTTTGTTATTTTTTAATACAACTTTGAAAAGTTTATTAATATTTCATTGATGAATTGAATTGATAAATAATAATAATTTTATTTTTGTGAGTTATTATAATGTTAAATTGTTCTATTTTACTTAACTCAAATTTTTATGTTATTGTATGGTTCAACTTATTATTTTAAAATTACATTATGATAATTAAGCTAGTTGTTGGAATATTCTTAATAAATATTTATGTCATTTAAGCACAAGATTTTACTGCAAATGATTAAAAAAAATATAATTTATAAAAAGTAGTTATTTTTAAAAAACATGAATTTATTAAATATAAATCCTAATTATTTTTTTATATCATTGGGAGTTTTAATTTCTTTAAAAATCCAATCACAAAGTTGTTTGTAAAGCACAACTTAGAAATTTAATTCTAAATAATATTAAAATGATTATATGTGGTAAACATTTTCAACATGTGTATATTTTAAAACTTCATGAAATTTTGTTAAAAATATTATCACAGACACAATTAATATTAGATAGACAATGCATTAAAAAGAACTTTGACATATTTGTATTCAAACCATAGACATACACATACAATTGTGGTTGCAACATAGCAATACACCTCATTCTAACTAAATTCCAAACACATGACATCATATTAAGAAAAACTTTAAAATAAAAATATGTTGAAAATGTGTTCAAACATAAACAATCAAACCAAATTAGCACCATAATTAAACAACCACTCAGCATTCAACTGCATAGACTTATTTGCAAAATATATATATATATGTGTGTGTATATACCTTCTTTTTCTTTTTCTCTGTTAATTTCTGTTTTCTTTTGTTTTCTTCTTTTTGCCTTAAATTTTTATGTTCTTCTCTCTCCTCCTCAAAGCCAATCTCATAGACCTCCACCACACTCACTAATCCCCTTTCACTGAGTCAGCATCATCCCACATCCCCACCTCTCACTTTCAGCATGAAAAGCTTCACCACTTATGATTTTGCAACACCACAAATCCAGTCATGAATCACTCACTCACACAAAAACACACACAAACAAACACATAGTTCCTCAAGTCCAGATGAGAGAAATTTCTTGCAAGTGGGCTTGAAATCTGAAGCACCGCATAGCAACTCCCTGCAGCTCGGATTCCATGTCAAATGACCGGCAAGCTGGATCAAATCCCAACAGATATGTGATTAGTAGCATGATTCTGACTGCAGGTAATTGACCACCCCTGGCTTTGGAAAGACTTGGCTGCATAGTTTAATGGTGATGGATTTGCTGAATCCCGGGGTAACATGGCTCACCTGCAAAGGCACTGCTTGGTCTGCACCAATTGGGTCGAACTGGGTTGATTCTGCAACCCTGGAACATGTCTGTGTGTTGCAAGTACCACAGTTTTCTGCTCAATTTTATCACAGTTTTGAACAGATCATGATACTAGGAGTGGGTGTGTGTAGTAGAGGATTTGTTGAATCGCAGCTGGTTGATGAGTGCTCACCAACTTCATGGATTTCCAAGTGTGAGTAGCTTGTGAGATTTGTAGACAGGTTGATGGCAAAAAGAGTTGTTTCAAGCCTCTGGATTACAACTCCGGCACTTCCGAGTGTCTTCTACTCGAGAAAGTTTGCACGATTGTGACAATACTCTCCGAGAGGACACTGTGAATGTTGTTGTGCTTTTCTATAATGATGATATGGGTGGCCCTCTACAGTCTTCTCATTAATGCCTTCCTGTTACTCTCAGAATTGAAGTCTTGGATAGCAGTGTTTGCTTGTTAAGAAATGTTCTACGGGAGAGATAGCTAGTGAAGTTGTAGATCAAGTGAAGCTCTCAATATGCGTCCAGATGCGTGCTTATTCTAACTGTTTTGTTGAATCTTGCATGCATTGCGGAGCTCATTGCCACACGGAACGGCCTTCGGTTGAAGCTGCTGGAAATAAACTATACGAGTTTCAAAATTTTGCGCAATATCCTCCACAGCGTTAGCAGAGTCCGGACACAGCCTATGAAGGTGCTGTTGCAATCCAGGTCATGTACTGTGCGTCGATTTTGCGAGCATGAGACGATTTTGGAGAGACCAAGAGAAGCGAAGCTCAAGAGAACTGTATTGGGATTAAAGCACAGAGCACAGTAGCTGTGAAGGCCACGGTACGGGGCGTTCAGAGATGGAATTTCTCTCGCTACAATGGGGACCAATAGCTTCGCCTGCTGGGCTGCTCAGAATAGCTTCCAACAAGTAACAATGATAAGCACACAACAAAGTGAGTGTATAGCAGTCGAAATGAAGGCGTCAATCATATTTTTGTTTATTAGCAGATTTACAAGTTTCACCACAAGTCCTAGAATTCATCAACTGAGCTTGAGATAAGAAGTGAAGCTGCTAGATGCAAAACCCGACAATCTTGCTCTGGAGGGGCTGAGCAGAATTTTTGTCATTGCCCCTCAGAAAGAAGGACAAGGTATGCTACTTGGTCGACTCTCATCTCGTCCTCGTGTACCCCAAGGCCGTGAGGTAAACAACTTCTTGTACAACTGCATTAGTATTGATTTTTATTTTGTCTAAATCGGTTTTACCTACATTCATCTCTAGTAGCTAATCAAGGTGTCACTGACCTTCCCCAATCGCACCGCGTCCGCAATCTACCCATGGTTAGGCTCCCCCAGAATTTGTTCCACAACGTCCGCTTTGCAGGAATAGAAATTCATCATCATACCCCCCAGCGATTCTCTTAAATTCTTCGTAGAATTCATCTGATTACGCAAAGATCTGGTTTAGGCCTTGATCATGCACATGTGGTGTCACATTGCCACAAGTATCCATAGGCGGGCCCTCATTGATGCCGGTCACAGGTTGACGCAAGGCACTCAGCCTCACCGACTGGCGCAGCATCACATTGGAAATGGAGGAACCGCAAACTGGCGCTATGCCATATCCATCGTTCCAGTCGCTCATCTCCGAAGGGAGAAGCTGCCACATGAGAGCTCCTGCTCCAGCGCCGCGCTTCAGCGCACTTTGGTACACTTGGTCGTAGACTATGCTGAAGAATGCGTCCCGCTTCTGTTCGGTGAATCCAGCCTTCTTGTCTGAGAGGCCGAACTCGGCGAAGAGCACTGGCATCCGGAGGACCCTCTCGGCGTCGACGATGTGAGCTCTCACCCAGCGGTCAAAAAAGTCTTGAGTCGCGTTAAAATCTCCAGCTGACAGCCTGGTAGTCAAAATCAATAGTCCTTTTCAATTTCTCTGAGAGGTCGATGTCGCTAAGTAGGTTGTAAGGACGTTGACAGCGGAGAAGATTGCATAGTATAATACTGTGAGAAGATGCAAAAGATCATACAGAAGAGGCAACGCTCTTACCATTGGTCTGGGTACGCGTGGGCGGTTGCGAAATCAATGTAAGGTAGCTTGTGGTGTCGAATGAAATCAGTGCCTACTGTGCCGCTGTAGCTGTTTGGGTTTGAGCTACGGCAACCTACGCTGTCCGTTGCGTAGTAGCCTTCCGTGCCGACTGTCAGAAGGTGGTTGTTGTCCAGAGTCTTCACATGAGCAGACATTTCTCCAATCCATGCCTACGGCAAACAAACCCACAGGGTGAGATTAGTAGCTGCGGTTCAATAGGTTTCATTCTCAGTGTTCTCGATTAAACCCGGCATTCGCATGCACTCTTGTCTATCGAGAGGACTTTATGTCTGGTACAGTGAGAAATTAATGGGAACCTTTAGCGTGTCTCCTGAGGAATCGGATCTGCACTGGGGTTCATTCATAAGCTCCCAACCAAAGATTGTTGGATCATCGCGGTAGGCCACTCCAGTGATAGTATTGACTCTGGTTAATACAGCCTGCCAAAACTAAACGAGTCAGAAACAAAAACAATCTTTCGCCTGCTAATGAATGAATAAGCCAAGGCGAACAATTACATGATGTTGAAACTGCTCTTGGGATCGGTTTCTTAAACGTTACACTGACGTGTTCAACCGAATGAATCACCTTGATATGGTTTCTGTAATACTGCCGGCACTTGGCGTTCCGGTAGAAGTCATCTTCGTCGACAACAGCCTCTCCTTCGGCCTTGGCCCATTCCACGTACTTGGCCTTGCCACCGAAGTCCTTCCAGTTGTTTACTAGACTTAGCAACAACCTCACTCCATTAATATGAGCTTGATGTATGACGTAATCCAACCCCTACAACATCCAGCATCCTCGAACAGCGATTAAGTATTGCGATTACGTATTTCCCATACAAATGCTTGGCATGTCTAATCAATGAGGTTGACCAAGGGATGTTTGGGTGCAGTGAATTTTCCGGTGTTTGCATAGACTGAGGGGATGAAGGTGTTATCATTCGGCAAGAGGCAGACGGTCGAGCATGTCATGGTTGAGAGCAGAAGTCATTGGATAATTGGAACCGATTGTAAGTGGAAACTACATGACGTGAATGGAAAAATGTCCCAAATTGTTCATGACAGGAATCTAGAGCGTGGTTAGAGTAGTAACAACCGACAAGGAGGATGATGAATTAATCGCTGGAGGGTCAGGCAATAAACCTTAGAGCCACAAAACCATCACATCATCATGACATGAATGGTTCCTTTACCCACTGCAAGCGGCAAATACAATCTGGATGAGTGCACGATTCTCGTGCCACACCGTCTGGTTTTGATCGGGACGGAAATCATGTTTTCACCTGGTGTGACTAACACGTGATGAACCTGCTTCCTTTTGAGTCAGTTTACAGCGCTAACAGCTCTTCAATTTGCTGCGCTGAAGAGGGAACCGACTTCATAATATCGTGGCAAAAGGGAGAAAAAAAAATCCAACCCTTGGGATCCAAAATTGACACGCTCAAATTCCAAGAACTTCACGAAGAGTTAACCCACAAAGGGCGGGCAGATTCAACTTCCAATCACCCTTGTTTGGAAGTAGTGACACAGAGAAGCACCTTGATGGAGATGGAGGAAAATGCAGCACCATGGCCAGAAGCTTGCTCGACCATAAAACCAACAAACAGCCAAAAAGAAGCTTGAACTGTATTAGCAAAGCATTGCAAATCGAAGAGGAAGCTTGAAATCTCACCTTGAAAACTATTTCGTCATATATCCCCGGCGACGTCTGCAAAGCCAGGTAGTTGTCGTCGTTGAAGGCCCAGGTGCGGCACAAGCTGAGCCCGAGCGCCGCTCCGTCGCGCAGAATCGCGTCCACTCTCGGCTGCGTGTCCGCCAGCGCAGCATTCACCATCAACCAGTACGAGTTCCACCCATTTAGGTAGAATGGACGGCCCTCCAGCATAAAGGTGTTGCCGGACCGCATCACAAACTGCTGCATCGCCATGGCGATCACTTCCTCCCTACAACCCGCCGAACCTAGTCGACATTCAGCCGCTGTCATACTCATTCCACGTAATCTCCACAAAGTGAACTTGCCATGGTCACTGGACTGGATCGAACGACTTACAATTGATGTTTCTCCCTCTTCGCTGCGTCACAATACTGTGAACAGAGAGAACGACCGAGCTTGGAATTCGGGAAAGCCTGTGTG
This sequence comes from Physcomitrellopsis africana, assembly GCA_036785485.1. Taxonomy (NCBI): domain Eukaryota; kingdom Viridiplantae; phylum Streptophyta; class Bryopsida; order Funariales; family Funariaceae; genus Physcomitrellopsis; species Physcomitrellopsis africana. Next base: position 427,700 of record JAWRVF010000206.1, on the reverse strand, counting down.
CTTTTTCACATGAAAACCAGTCTGCAGCTGCGACCACAGGTGGATCAGTACAAAGAATCGAGGTCCAAGCTCCAAGCTCGATAGCAACAGTGACACGCACAACACGGAACTAGGCAGGATCAAAGCGGGGTGAAGGATCCAGTGGGTGTGGTATCGGAGCTGGAATGATTCCGGTCCACCTTAGACTGCTTGGGTGATCTAAGCACTGTCGTCGCAGGCTCCGTTTTATACTGCAACTAGAAGGATAGTGCCCGTGTCTCGTGAGATCCACGCCATCGCCAGGCACCTGCACGACTAGATAATGTATTTATCTCAGTCTCCTGGTGCCCTTGACAATGCGTCGATGCAACGGGGGAGTGCGGGCGGCGTCCGTGCGTGGTCTCGTTGCGCTTTGCTTCAGGAATGGCTCACCTTGCTACAGGCATCCGATCGCTTGCAGTAAAAAAACGGCGTGTGGATCTGTCTGTCTGTGTGGTCACATGCTGTAAATCTTTACATTAAGATTGTAATATTTTGGGCATTTGAACAGATTCTAGTATATTTCTATAAATAAAAAGTATATAATGTTTGTCACTCTAATATTCAAAAATAAAATAGAGTTGATTAAAAATAATAAAAATTCTAGTATTTCAAATTTAGATAGTACTATGTGTGCATAGGGTCTTGGATTTCACACAAAGGTTGTTTTACATGCTTTTAAATTCTCTCTCTCTCATTCTAATCTTTATTTTTATAATAAAACTTAGATAGAATTTGTATTTAGTTAGGAATAGCATCCAATTAACTAATCACAAGCAACAACATGTAAAACAACCTCCATCCAAAGAACCACACAAAACTTCACACATGCCCTCATTTTTTATCACTACAAAGTATCCAAGAGCATTCCTTTCCATTCACTCTAAACCATCCTACACTAACAACAGAAGAAAAAACAAATGTAAAGTCAAGCACTTTTTTGCATAATTTTAGGATTAAATTCTAATGACAACAAACAAGCACTGGATGTGGTTGAATGTGATCAAAACATATTTGTGGACATCAAACAGAGAAGATGCTTTTAAAATAATGCAAGACAAAGAAAAAATTTGTTCAACAACAAGAATGAGAGGTACCATTCATCCATCCATTCATCCATCCATTCATCCATCCATTCATCCATCCATCCAATGTAAAACTCTATCCCAACATCACTATACAGCTCCATGTCACATTCTCCAAAAAACTAAATACATCATCTCACAATTCCCTTGTCAAATGAACTGAAACACCACCATCACCATCAGATAATGATTGAATGAATGGATTCACTGCTTTTGTCACTTTGTTTTTTAATCATTTCTGCAACAATTTTGCACACCACGCGCATATTGTTGCTGTAATTGCAGCGTTGACTGGACGACTAAAGCAACGGAAGCCTCGGTTTCAAGGATTCAATCACCGAAGAGAGAGAGAGAGAGCATCGGAGTAATGTCCGCATCAACAACACCCACATGAATCCCGGTACCGCAAATTGCTGCAAGGGAATTCAACTCACAGCAAGACAACAACAAGACAAAGACTGTTAAATTCTAACCGATCAGGGAAGCAAACTAACAACAAGCGAGTGAGTGAGTGAGTGAGAAAGTGAAGAGAGGGTTTTCTTCGTTGCAAGCAACAAAAGGTGACGCAGTTGAGCGCCTTTGAAAGATGGCCGTGATGTGGGGCTTCAAACAGCTGCTGTCGTGTCCATCACATCGACATTAACTTATATATATAATATGAACATTCAGTATGATTTGTTTTTATTTATTTATTTAGGGTGTTTGAGGTATTGTGGAGATTTATTTATATGGAGGAGGAGGAGGAGGAGATCGGTGTGAGATGTGCGCAGTGTGATGATGCCTTGATCGATCCCCACGTCTCCGAAGCCGGTGCCACTGGTGCATGCATGCTCTGATGCTACCCCAAGCTTCGCCTCTACGAAGCGCCTGGAGGAAGCGAGAGATGCCTGTTCACCGCGAGAATACGCGCTTGTTTTGCAGACACGGCAAAATGCGGGTCCAGGAGTGAGGGAGAGATTCGCCGCGGCTTGACGGTCGGTCGGTCGATCAGCCGGCGTTTCAATCGCCGCAAGTTGCTTCAGCTTCGATCCACGCTCACGTGCTCATCGCTTGCTCGGTTTTGGAAGGAACCCAGTTTCGAAGAATGGCGTGCAAAGCTTGTCACCCATGTCAGGGTTTTGTTAATGTTTCCGTTGCTAAAATATACCGTTAACAAATGTGTTTAGAATGAGCTTATTAAAGCATTGTGTGTCATGAATCAAATCGACTCTTAGCTTTGCTTTGAAATGTGAGATTGCAACCAATTAGGTGTTTTCTTAGTGTCTGCATTGCAATGAAATGTGCGACGAAGGCTGATTTTGTAGACGTGGACTTTTCTGTTGAAACTTTCATGGCGAAGTGAGGGACATGAAAAATCAGTGATGAAAATTTTGTAGATTGAAATGAAGTCATGGAGTGTGATGGATCCATATTCAGTGTCTTCGGTATCGTCATTGTAAATTTGCGTAGTTGTGGAAAGACTTTTGTATGATGTGAGGACAGAAGCTGCAATACAATAAAATTATGAAAGAAGCATCATGGTTTGAAATTGCACGAATTGGAAATTCAAGTTTGTTGCTTCGTGTATTAGGATTTCAAGTGTATGTTTTTTCATGTATTCTAATTCTTTGAATATTTTCAGCTATTTTCATAATTTTGGATTGACAAACAAAATATTGAAGTAGTGAATTGATCACCTTCATCTCTAAATCTAAACCTTATCTTTTAACACTTCTATAATGAAGTTGATTAACATTTGAGAAACCTGACAAAAAGTGAAAATAAAAATAAAAATAAAATAAATCATTTCAAAATATGAAATCTTACAATGACATATTGGTCACGTGTAATGTAATCCTACAACCTCAACAACAACAACAACAACAACAAAAAAAAAAAAAGGAAAAAAAAAAAGAAAAAAAGAAGGATCGAAACAACTCAAAATATTATTTGAAAAACTATCATTACATCAATTTTCGAATTTCAACGTTCTGAAAAAATAATAATGTCAATTCTGTTCGCGTCTTTAACAAAAAATAAAAATAAAAAGATCATGTTTGATACCATAAGAAAGAAATAAATTGCGACATACCGAATTGTTACAGTTTGATAATATTGTAAACTAAAACCCCTTGTTTGTGGGCAAACTCTTGAAAATGAATACAAAATTGAACCAAACATCTCCCCATCCACAGTATGTGCTCCCTTACGGCCATGAGCAACAAGAGCATCATCGAAAACCAACTCTCCGATGCACTACAACCCATCTTCCAAACATTATAAAATCCACATAACAATATAAACAAATAACACACTCACTCTCACAGACACGGTGACCCAAAAAACAACAAAAAGCTTCAGTCGGTGAGCAGAAGAAAGCTGCTGGGAGATGCACAAACTGCCATCGGGAATGGAATTAAAAGGGGGAGTGGCCATAGATGGCGAAACAATCTACCACCAAGAATCGAAAAAGGAAGGAGAAAACCCACACAACGGGGAAAAGAAAACAGCAAACAGAATGGCCACAATTCGGGCACAAAGAAGGGGAGGGAAGAAGGCAAGCAAGCAAAAACAACAACAACAACAACAACAGAGGTTGGTGCTTCAAAACCATGGGCGGAGCTGCTGTTGCTGCAAATTGAGGTGCTGTTGTTGGCGCTTGGAGAGGGCGAAGCGGGCCACAGTGACGCCGATGCACGCATCCACGAAGTCATCAGTGATGAAATCCTCGGAGAAGACCTGGATGCGGTCGCCGAGCCCCAGCCGGAACGTCTCGGCGAGAAACAGACGAGCGTAGCCGCGAATGCGGTTCGTGACGGGGAAGACGCAGCACACGGGGCCGGAGTGCTGCGGCGTGGCGGTGTTCTCGACGCGGTAGAAGTAGGGCCGCGTGGCATTCGGCGCCTGTTTGTTGAGGTATTCCAAGTTGGAGGTGAACTTTGTGAGCGGGAGATCGGTGTCGATCCAGTTGTCTAGCAAGTAGTCTGAGCTCCAGAGTGGGCTGCCTGGCGCTGGCGCCGGGGCGATGTTGGGCTTCCACACGCAGAACACTCGGCCAGGAAGTAGCTCCCGTAGGGGCTTGTCTAAGTTGTGCTCGTCTTGCGGGATTAGGTATTCGCCGAGCTGCGAGATGAGGTATTCGTCGAAATCCAAGGGGTCGAACCACTTCCACTCGGTCCGGAACTCGATGAGGAGAAACTCCAGCGATGTCTCGTCCAGGAATCGCTTCACGTCGTTGATGACGAAGTCGGCGCTATACGACAGCATCACGCTGTGGCACACCCGCCGGTCTTGCTGCACGCGGATGTCGAAGACGCGCACGCCGCTCACCAGCTGCTCGTAGATTGAGAGCTTCTGGCACTGGAAGAAGGGGCGGGTGAAGAACGGGATCCCGATCCCGTTCGTGGCCGAGTTGTGAGTTCCTGGCCAGACCACGTCGCGAGCCGTGATGTCGTCCACATTCAACGTTCCCATCCATTCTCGGTGGTTCGGGTGTTTGTAATCACAACCAGGAAACGACGTCCCTCGAGATTCTTCCAGGTTTTGGAGCTGGTGCTCCTCGATCACCACCTGAATTTGCCGTGATATCTGCGCTCCCATGATGCTACACGCGACGCGGGGGCACACACCAAATCGTTTCCAAATCCCACGCTATCGCCACACCGCTCTTCGGGCTGATCCTCTTCCTGCTACCGGCTACCGACACCTTCCTTACAATGCGGGTCATCTTTATCAACGTGGAAATCTGAAGGCTCCATCCCGTATCGCCACCGATTAAGCCCAAATTTCTTCCTCCTATCGAACTTTTGCTCATGGCACTCTCACTGCTCCAGTAACAGTGACATTCACGAAACGAAACTCAACGACTGACAATCTCTCAATCTCTTTCGCTCCCTCTCAGAAACAAACGATATTTCGGAGCATGGTATCCTTCAGCGTGAAATCCAAAGCGAACAACAGAATCTCTCATAGCGCATAGACAACCGAATTCGCCGCTCGCAATGGCTGCGGTCGCTTGACAAGAAGCTCCAGCATCATCTGACGACTCTCCCCCCCGGAAATCTACTCCTTCGACAATCCTCCCCTCAATCATCATCCTTTCGATAAAGATCCATCCAGCCACCCACCCACTAGGATTTTGTTTTCGAGACACGACGTAAAAGGCGCACGACAGGATGAGCACGTGCGACTGCCCGCGGCTACAAACGACGCCAGTGCTATGACTGCCGAATCCCGACAATAATGTGACGATGCAGAGCGAGCAAGCTTGAAACCCTAATTTGGAAGGGAGCTGCTTGAAGAGACCGACTGAGTGGCGTGATCCGAAGTCCAACGTGCGCAGAGATCGCGCCCAATCGGCGGAAACGGGGGCAATCATCCGGTCTTTTATACGCGTAAGCGATGGTCTCCGCTTGCGAAATTCATGAAACGCAAGCGGCCAACTCGTCGCTTACGGATGCCTCTCCCTGTGCTCTCGCATCATCGCATTCTTCCGCCAGCATATCCTTCCCGTCAAAAGCCGTAGTGGGCCCAAAAATGCAAAAGCTCCTCTTCTCCTCCGGGTGGCTTTCGCTTTTCTCATCCGCATATGAATGTGTTTCCGTCAGACGAATGGGATTTGGATGGATGGATGTGTCGGAGAGGATGGTCGTATTGAAGAATGGATGAATGTTGTGAGGATGAATTACTATAAAGGATGTATGTTTGAGCGAGGGATGGACGTTTTCCATTGCTTAATGTCAATTCAAATATTTCAAGCCAATGGGTGTGTGTGTGTGTGTAACAATGAGCACTGTACAAAGCATGATGAAAAAGCTGTTCTATTGATTTAAAAAAATGGTAGTAGACTTTTGTTTCTTTTTTCTTTGTGAGTGATTTTTGAGATATTGGATAAAATAATATTATTTGAAAGTTTGTGTTATCATGTACAATCTCACTTCACTATTTCGCTCATCATTGTTTTTGTTTTTTTCTATATTTATTTGTTCATTTATGGCATGTTGACTCTCATCTTTTATTCAATTTCTTGTGTGAATTTCTTTCAACATGACAACTTTGTTTGTATAATATATATAATAAATTATAATATATATAATATATAACACAAAAAGTATATATATAATAAAAATAAGTTTAATACAGTTGCACTAAAATCATTGCAAATATAAGTTTTCATAATACATTTATTTGTGTTAAAATTAGGAAGTTGGTAATAATTAACTTATCTTATTTGAAGGTTAATTTACAAAAAATATTTAGAAAAACATTGGTTTTAAAAAAAAGTGAATACTGCTAATGTTGGTTACTGGAATAACAATGTCAAGAAATATATACATAACAAATAAATAAATAAATAAAAATTGCAAATCACAATATTTGCACAAATCAAATTAAAAGTTCATAAGATTAAAAATGGCCCAATTATCACACTTTTGTTTACTATTGACATAAAAAGTTCAGTACTAAACTTTTGGTTACCAAAAAAAAAAACAAAAAAAAGAAAAAATAGTGGCTGCATTTTACACTTATAATTCAATAATTATTGAAGTTTGTAATCATAATTCACATCATCAAAACAAAAGACTACATGAAATATTTTCTCTGTATGATTGATATTTCAAAGAGATATATCTACACTTATTTATTTAGACCAATAAATAATACCTTAAATGCAATAAAATTAGTGACATTTATATTAGATAATGACAGACAACAAATACATCTATAACTTCTAGTTTTGTCAAGTACTAAAGTATTAAAAGAAAATATATTAAAAATACATTTATTTGAAATTCTTAGTTACATGATTATTTTGGGTGAAAATAATGTTGTTGGTTTTTATCACAAATTGTTATAGAAATAAAAATAATTGTGTGTTTTGTATTTGTCAATTGTATTACAAAACATTTACTCCAAAAAAATATATTATTTACTTACAACTAAAGTTAAAAACCTATTACCAAAAGCTAAGCAAAAAAATAATGCATTCTTACTTTATACACGTTATCAAAAGAAATGAGCAGTTGGTTGGTGGTTACAAATGAAAATAAATAAATGCTTATCATTAAAATAATAACAAATGACTATTATGTAAAAGTATTCAACTGCGCAAATAGTTTATACAAAACAAATATACAAATAGTTCATCTATTATTACCTTGAATATAACATAACAAATTTCTATCTGGAAAGTTTATTGTTTTAGTTTTTTTGTTTCAGCTCTCAAGTTATTTTAGTTAGCATTTATATAGGACTAGTCCAAGAAAGAAATAAAAAAACCACAATACATGATTTTTAAATGGTATCTCAATGTAAAGATTTGTCTTTGTAAAAAAAACTATTATGGTTTTGATATGTGCAAAACTTTCTTGTAATTTTTCTACAAAATTATATTTATCTTTTTTCTATAAAAAAAATATAAACAAATAAACATGTAAAAATAACACACATATCTAAACTTAAAGATGTTTTGTTCAGTTTTCAATTATGTTTGTACATTTTACAAGACTAACGTGCATATATATATATATGTATATATATATTGGTTTCCTAATATATTTTTTAAATTATAATTTTTATGTTTAATATGCTTTTATAAAAAAAATCAAGTGATTTACCAATTTTATATGGATAAGATGAAAAAATATATATATATTTACATATATATATATATATATATATATATTGAGAGAGAGAGATTTGCAGTTATTTTTTATTTTTTAAAATTGTGGTTTTGTATTTTAATAGTCTTTATTATAAACCCCCAAGTATTAAATTTTTTTTATTGTAATACTAAATTATCTAACTAAAAATTTATTTAATATTAATTTAAATTCTTTTTAGTTTAAGGCTGAGGCATATTTTTAAATAATGTTAATATATTTTTATTCATGCTATATTAAATAATATAATTATAAGTATTTTAATTTCTAATATTGATATCATCTGAATAAAATAAGAGAAATTCAAATTAATAAACAATTGTGAGGTCAAAATTTTAAAAAAGAACAACATAATTGAAATGACAATATATGAGTACACTACAATGATTTATGTTTTATGTTTTTTTTAATAAAAAAATTAAATTTATTAATAGTTCTCAAATGGCATTTGAATATATCATGAAGAACACCAATTATAATAAAATTTATAGAGGGTTTTCAAATATCATCAATAGACACCTATATGTATTTAAGAATCTAAGCCTTTGTAGATGGAATTGATTGACAAAGCATTTAGCATATATGTGTATATATATATATATATATATATATATGTTGATTTGTTCATATTGCAAACTATTTAGAGTTTATTGAACATGAATAATAATAAATTTATACTTTTTCTTTTAAACTTGACAAGCAGAGAAAAGAAATGTTATAAACATTAATCCTTTTAGAATTTTAAATTTTAGTTTTTGTTAAATTTTAAATTAATTTTAATATTAATGTAATTAATCAAAGATTTTATTTTATTCAAATATAATTAATTCTTGGTTATATGTTTTTATTTCTTATTCTTTTGGATTCAAAGCATAAGTTGTGTCATTGATACAAATCTACAAATTTATTTAACAATCAATCCTTTCATGATTCACATTTGTACATTCATAGGTGCACTTCAAGCTTTAATAGTTAAAAAGATGAAAGTATTGTTAACAATCTCTAAATTGAAGAATAATTGTTTAACATGAATAAAAATATATATTAAATATAATAAATATTTATTATTAGGAAATATTAGGAAATATATTGTTATTGTTATTGTTACAAGAAAATTTTCTTGTGTATTTTTTATTCATTTTAGTAACACATTTAAAATATATAACATGTGTTATTATTATTACATTGAAAATTCCAAAAACAACTCTATCCAATATAATCAAAGAACCATTTTTTATTTCGCTGATTTTAGTTTGCAGTTTTTAGTAGTTATAATACTAAAGATATATATGTTGAGTTAGGTCAAAATAAATCACTAAAACATTGGCAGTTCAAATCCCAGATTTGAAATCTCAACCATGAAATCTCAAGTATCCTTCACCAACCAAAAAAACTATACAATCATACTGACAAATAAATGTGATATCTTTATGTAGAATCGAACATTCCGAAACACATACGGTGGTTTTGTTTTAGGAGATCAATTTGGCAGAGATTTTGAACACAGACTGTCGGTAAGGTAAGACAATCACCACCTCCGGCACAGCTCACCGACACATACCGACACTCACCGACAATCCCTCCTCACACAATCCAGATACTCCGACCCCCCTTCATCGCAATCGAAATCGGGCATCCGAAGCACCCCCGCACACCGACAACATGCGGATTGAGTTCGAAACTGAAGCTTGATGTGAGTCTCGCTGCGGGAATCACACCTTCCGGTACAGTGATCAGAACTGTGAAACTGGGTGCACGTTAGAAAAGAGGTAACTTGATGGAAACGCCGAGCTGTGAAAGTTACGGTGCAAGTCTGACACGAAGTTGGCAAGCTGGGATTTCAGTCCACGCACAGATTTACGACGAATCCTCGCAACGAAGGCCAGAACAAGGTAGTGAAACTTGGAACTGAAGCGGAATGATTCCGGAGATGCTTCACATGAAAAGAGGAAGAGCTTTGGATTTGGTTGATCAGGTGCTCCATCGCCGTTCCTCCATGCTTGTCTTATCGCCAGAAACAGACACCCTGTTTGGTGATTGTGGCCACACTTCGGTTGAAGAATGTTCAACATCCCCGCTGGTCGATGAACTTTCATAGGTTTTTTTAAGTAAAACTATGGGATAGGAGAAATATGTCCGATTGGGAACACAGTTTCTTTTGGGCCTTTTTCATCAATGTATTGTTAAGCAATACGCTTTGAAACAACTTTTTTTGATTTTAGGTGTTGGCTCTTTTATCTTTTCTACTCTGGTTAAATTAGAATCGCATTTTTATGGTTATTATGATTATTACTATTATTTTGTGTTAACTACTACGATGTATGTATATGTATATATAATGTGTCTTGTTTGGTGATCTTTTTATGAATAAAATCCACCATATAAAATCATCATCAAACAAAATCATCATCAAATTCTAGAATCCACCATATAAAATCATCATCAAATTCTAGAATCCACCATATAAAATCATCATCAAATTCTAGAATCGTTAACAAGCCAAAACCATGAAAAATTTGGCATCAATCTCAAATATATTCTCTGTAAAACATTTTCTATTCAATCCACAAATCAGCAAAAAAATAAAAATAAAAATAAATCACAATCTAAGCATGCAAAATCACTCTAATATTCAGTGTGGACAGAAAGCTCAAGTTTGAATGTGCTTAGATGTCAAAAAATGCAGACTACGATTGGATATTGAGCATCAGTAACGCCGCAGACGTCGACACAAGCAACAACACACACACACACACACACACTCCAGCATCATGCGAGGAAGCTGAATCCGAGATGAGAAATAATAGACAAATGCGGTTAAAGAACAAACAAACCTAACGTCGTCTCAGATTAGCAACTAGATGAATGCCGAACTCCAGGACTGGCAGCGAACGCAGTCGTCGATCCAGCTGGACACAAAGCCTCCGGCCCGCAAGTCGCGAATTCCAAGAACGATTGAAGTGGGTTCCTTCACATCTTCACATACAAAGTGGGTTTCGGAAGTTGCTAAGATTTCAGTCTGTCGATGAAATCTTAGTTCGAGGTTGAAGTGCTAGTGATGACTGGTTCACCGGTGGAGTTCATTCTGAGTGCATTAAGATGAAGATTCCACTGTTTTAGACATGTTTGTTTCTATGTGACTTTAGTTTGAAGAAAGAGCACCGTGAATTGTGTAGATCAATTGAAACTCAAGATGGGCAGATATGAAAGACAGGATCGAAAAGAAAAGTGTGGAAGGGGTACGAGCACGGTGGTGTACAAATGGCAAGAGATGTTGGCTTGGGACGAGCAGCAGCTCACGGAATCTCACGCCGCCGTGGCCACGACCACCGCGCGAATCTCCAGTGGGGCTGGAGCTGCCAGATGAGTGCACCAGAGACTGAATCTGTTCCTGAAATTCCAAATGGGTGGATCTGGCGCTCGTGACTGAGCTGCATGCCTGACAGACTGCAGCGACAGGTCAAGATGATGGGGGATTACTAAGCAGGGCTGCCTTGGGGAGCCCCTGCGCTCTCGCCTCGCCGCGTAAACTGTCCTTCCTGCTTGCAAATTCCGGCGGTGCGGTGCCGCAGGGCACACAGATGCCATCATCCTCAGCCAATTCCCTACCACCCCTATCTCACTGTATCTCCGCCTCGCCGAGTCACTTCACCACCTGGGTTCTCGATAGCTTATTTATTGTGTAGACCGTGAGGTTGGAATATGGTCGGTCGGAGCTGGTTCACAGAAAGGTGGCATAGTTTCGACGGTGCGTGGCTTTACATCCTTGTGTATGTGTGTGTGTGTGTGTAGGTGAGTGGTTTGCTGGTGTTTGTGCCAAGTGTAGCGTCTGACCGGCGATGGTTTTGTTAACTGGGTGAGGATTTCGGGAGGTTGTCATGCAGCGTAGTTTAAGGGGGAAGTGACAATGGAATTGGTGCTGTGTTGGCTTGGGAGAATTGTTTCAGTTCATAGAAATCGGTGTGTGAAGGAAATATCTTTTTATAACGAATTCGTTCTCCACTCCAGATTTGCGATTCGAGATTCGAGTTTGTGGAGTAACTGCAGTGAGTGTGGAGAGAAGAATTGATTTTGACGGAGATTTTATTTTGAGATTGTTCGGGGTGGCCAGCGAATCAAGTGATCTCAGGTGGTTGCTTAGGTGGGATCCAGATTGTAGAGAATCCTATCGTTCCTCGTCTCGATTGGGCGATTTGTACGCGATATAGTACTAAAGGTGTGAGGATTGAGGCAAAAACAAAATGCAAGGCGCTCTGCAATCGCAGCTGTGGAGTAGTCAGGTGAGCGGCGCATTGCTTCACCTGGCAGGCACTACCCGGGTGAATGTTATGAGCGGCCAAGATGCTGCAAGTGCCGCAGTTGGGCGCAGGAATAACGCTGGCGTTTGGGCGTCAGCGGAGCGCGACTTGAAGGCGCAAGCTGCGGTTGCCCCACCGGCGATCACTGAGGACCGTCTCGTGCCGCGCGTTGAAGAGCGAGATGGATACTGGGTTGTGAAAAAGGAGTTTCGACAAGGCTTGAATCCCCCTGAAAAGGTGTGTGACCCGCAATTCTCCGCTGGTCAGCGTCCAGTTCCTCAATTTATAACACGCTACTGCCCAGCTCGCAATCGTGATTGACCTTTCATCGATAACAGTGTTACCAATAATGGTTGACGCAGATCAAGCTAGCGAAAGAGCCGATGAAATTCTTTACATGAAATCGAGGAGCTGGCCAAGATCCCATTATCCGAACTGGAGAGCTCGAAGCTTGGGAAGGACGACATCGACGTGAGAGTGAAGTGGTTAGGCCTGTTTCATTGTCGCAAACATCAATGTGAGGACTCCAGGCTTGAATCATAGTGTCTCTACTTTACTTCAGCGATTGGGAAGGTCATGGTTGTTTCAGGAGCCGAACTCTGTTCCAAGGGAGCCCAGATTGCAGTGTTTCGTTTGCTGATGGGTTGTTTTTGAGGGATGGCTAACCCGTAAGATTTTAATTCAGATGGGAGGTTTATGATGTGGTTCAAGCTTCCCAATGGAATCACAAACAGCACGCAGACGCGATTTTTGGCGAAGATCATCACGAAATACGGAAAGGATGGGTGTGCAGATTTAACGACAAGACAAAACTGGCAGATCCGAGGAGTCGTGCTTGAAGACGTGCCTCCCATCCTGAAAGGTTTGGAGACAGTGAGGTTATCGACTCTGCAGAGTGGCATGGACAACGTTAGGAACCCAGTCGGGAACCCTCTCGCGGGCATCGATCCTCACGAAATCCTAGACACCACTCCGTTCTGCAAGGCGCTCAGCGACTACATCATCAACCGCGGAAAGGGAAATGTTGAAGTCACCAACTTGTACGTTTCGACAGTAAAGTTTACAGTAATTGTTTGCCAAATTTTGCAATGTAAGTGATATCGATAAACTGTTGAATCTCGGTTGTTGGCTGCAGACCTCGCAAGTGGAATGTGTGCGTGGTGGGGACGCACGACCTGTTTGAACATCCCCACATCAACGACCTGGCCTACATGCCAGCGACGAAGGACGGAGTTCTAGGTTTCAACATCCTGGTTGGAGGGTTCTTCAGTCCCAAGCGCTGCGCCGAAGCCATTCCAATGGGCGCATGGGTGCCCACGGACGACGTCGTACCCTTGTGCAAAGCCATGCTGGAGACATATCGAGATCTAGGAAGCCGTGGGAATCGACAGAAGACGCGCATGATGTGGTTGATAGACTAGATGGGGATTGAGGAGTTCAGAGCCGAAGTGGATCGGCGCATGCCCAGTGGCTCCTTACGAAGAGCTGGAGAGGACCTGGTCGACCCCTTGTGGAAGCGCCGGAGCTTCTACGGAGTGAACCCCCAGAAGCAACCAGACCTCAACTACGTCGGCCTTCACGTCCCAGTCGGACACTTGCACGCTCCGGAAATGTTTGAGCTCGCTTGCATTGCCGACGAGTATGGCAACGGGAAATTCGGATCACCGTGGAGCAGAACCTGATCCTGCCGAACGTCCCCACTGAGAAAGTCGAGAAGCTGATGAAGGAGCCCCTCTTGGAGAAATACTCCCCAAATCCCACCCCACTGTTAGCAAACCTGGTGTCGTGCACCGGCAGCCAGTTCTGTGGCCAAGCCATCGTCGAAACCAAAGCCCGCTCTCTAAAGCTCACGCAAGAGCTCGAAGCCACCATGGAAACAACTCGCCCCATTCGGTTACATTTCACGGGATGCCCCAACTCATGCGGCCAAGTTCAGGTCTGGTTTCAAAAACGCATCAAACCCGCTGTCTAATGCCGCTCTCGATGTCGAGTTTTACTTATCGGAGATGAACACTGACGGACAATGTACTTATCTGTATTGCTGAAGTTAACTGAGCGTTCTTCGTCTCTGGTGGAACAGGTTGCGGATATTGGATTCATGGGAACGATGGCGCGAGATGAAAGCAGCAAGCCTGTGGAAGGCTTCGACATCTTCCTTGGGGGCCGCATTGGCTCCGACTCGCATTTGGGAGAACTCGTCGTGTCTAGCGTGCCAGCCACCAAGTTGTTGCCGGTTGTGCAGGAGCTGATGATTGAGCATTTCGGAGCCAAGAGGAAAGCGTAAGCCTGTCGTTTTCTTACAGGGCTGGGAGAAAGCCAACTGTGCGCCAGTATGTAAATTTCGATAGTTAATGTGCCATGTTGCACTACTGTATGAGTCAGGTAGAAACACTAGTGCGTCGAATGGTTCCAGCACAATCATCCGCTGTTGTTAGTGACGGCAATCCTAGTGTACAGGTTGTGGTCGAAAATGGGTCTGCGTAATTTTTATATAGGCGCTAATTGCGCTGCTGTGGTGCTTTTCGAATAAAGCTCTAAAATATCGTGCTCAAGTGTGCCTAAACATCGCCAAATCTCTTGAGAAATAGTTGACATTTTTCATTTTTTACGTTAATTGGAAGTAACATGTAACCTATATCAGATGGATTTATTGGGTGTGGCTTCCCATGTGACACGTGATCTTTGCACTTCAAAAAAGAGGATTCTCTCGTTCTTTAGCACAACCTTCGAGCTCTCCATTCATGTCCAGAATACACGAAATCAAGTCATTCACGGCGTGGTTTTCAAGCTACCCGCACACTAAACGAAACGCCCAATTCCCAAACATATTGTACACACACACAATCTTTGATAAACGTCTAAATTTGGAATAAAATGAAGAAGAACCGTTGCTGACAATTTCAACAGACCGATCGGAAAGTGAGCAATGTTTCAGTTCATTTCCGCGTATTTCCTTCATGTTTCCTCAAGTGTGGCATCCTAAAAGGCACATCTCTTTGACGGGGAATTACAGCAACACTGGTTTCGTCGTGTCTCTGAAACCATAAACATTCACAAATATCTGATGTCTTACTACCCGGTTGCGATCACGTTGAGAAACATTGCGTGTAGAGAAGAATGTATGCTATCCTCCGAAGAATCAGCAGAGTAGCAGCGCTCATGGAACAAGTATCATGCCACAGACTGAATGATATTCGAATTGCAACCACGAGACCCGAGCCACAAGTATTAACACAAGAAATTGGCAGAGAGGTGCACATCGATAGTCATGGTCTAGTTATTGGTATGCCCAACTAAGGCTTCTGATGACGTCTGCGCTTCAGTTTTTCCAGGGGACTGCCTTTCCACAATGACCCGCATGGAGTAACAATATTCTCAGTATAAGAGTTATCTACAAGGCATTTATCCACAAAGTGAACTGGTAAACCTAGTGATCGGTAAGTCACAGCAGGCCTAAATTTTAAGATTGAAAAGAGATCCAAAGAATGAGGCAGACATGGGAAGAACACTGGGTTTGCTATCGCATGTGTTCCCAGTCAAGCCTGCTACTCCCGGCGTTTCCCCGCCAGGTCCTCCTGGCGTTGCAGAACTCGCGGATTTTATGTCGATGGGGTAAACGGCGGTTCCATCAGGGTACAAGAGTCCCCAGTTTCGCTCACTTGTCGCCCCAGGCTTAGCGTTCTCATTATACAGCGCAAATATGAACGTTGGAACGAAAATCCCCGGCCTCATAGGGGTGCCCTGCGTGGGACTGCTGAGGATGTGCGTCACAAGATTCTGATTGTATGTCTGTGCGTTGCTGCGGCTGGCGCCAAGCTCGTTGGAATCCCCAACTGACGGCCACCCAGTTTCGCTAATGGCTATGCGCACATTCGGATACCCTACAGTTGCCATGGCCGCTACCATGGCGTCCAACTGCGCGTCCAGAAGGTTGGAGTACTCATACTGCCCATCGCTTGTGAAGGTGGTGTTGCGGGTGAACAAGGCATAGTCCAAGGGGATATACTGCGAGTTTGTAGACCAGCCGAAGTAAGGGTAGACATTGACGAAGAGGTATGAGTCCGTGGAGTCGAGGTATTTGAGCAACGGAGTCATCACCGAGGCTGCAACGTCTGGACGGAATGAGCCCTTGGAAGGTGGAAAGGAGACCGCCAGGATGCCATATTCGACTGCCGTGGAGACGCGGATGGCGGACAAGCTGCGGTTCTGGAGGCTGTCGTGAATGTTCTGAATTGCGGGCACAACTTGGAGCCACGTCGCGGCGAGAGCTTGATCGGCGAAGAATTCGTTCCCAACCATGATGTAGACAATGTTGGTCGCGGGGTAGTATGGGACGACGTTGGCAGCGACCCATGCGTCTGCAGCGCTGGCGTCCGTTGCGAGGGCAGGAATCTCGTCGTTTCCCATTCCGATTATAAACTCCAGCCCTGACCCCGCAAATGCCTTGATGGTTGGCCCATCGTGGTCGAAGATCCGCACTCTCCCTATTCCTAAGTTCTTAATCAGCGTCACTGTCTCGCTCGCGGTCGGCAAATTGTCACCTAGTCTCCCGTAGTTGATACCAATTGTGCGTGCCTCTGCAACATAGAGTACACACGAAATTATTCGCATCGCTCGCTTATGAAGCGTCCGATGACGGAGAGGTAGCAGGCGTATCAATACGCGGTCGGCAACGACAATAAATAGTAACGATTCAGGAACGTGGGCACGTAGGTGGATGCAGATAGCACGTTGTGCTGATATATATTTAGTCTGTACTCTCTTGGAGGGTATCGACTGCGGATTAAGTGTAACTGTAGGTACTGTGCAATGCCCATGACGCTACCAGCGTGCACATTGTTGTGCGCATTGCTGACCCAACTTCAAGAGGGTATATTTTTCTACGCGCCTCAAAAGAACGAGCCTAACTTATGCTAGGTCGTTGAAGAAAGCAATGGAAATTTGGAAGGACTCTAGCTCATTCTCCACATGATCTTTGTTAAACTGCATTTTGTAAAACCTCCTCAACTCCCCTTAGAAGCGTTCCAACGGTGACTTGACCGTGAACCTAATCTAACTGCCTAAGCCGTGTAAACTGCAGCTAATTGAGCCCACTCCAGCCATCTCATTTGGGTGAAGTCAGTACACATCTCGCACCAATTTATATGAGTACAGTTGTTCCGGATCATTGTCGATGATCATTGTGGAGGTTTTTCGGCAACTCTTAATCGCTACGGACGGGATTCACAGAGAGGAGATGAAGAAGGGAGGCGTTTTCGTACCAGTAGGATACGTCGCGACTACAGGTGCAATCCAAGTGCACGAAAGTAAAGTCAAGCAGATGTTAATCGCACTTAAATGAACTCTCGAGGCAAATTCCACACGAGAGTCGGTATGATAGTGACGACGTCGAGGCCGTCTACTTAAGTGACTGAACCGTGTCAACTTCGAATCCTCATTGAGTTGCATCCTTTCCTCCTTTCCACTTGTTCGTAGATCGAGAGCACGAGATCGACACACCTAGATAACCACAACACACCCGTCTCAAACACCGAGTTAGTGGAGGCTGTGCACTCACTGATCCCAATGCTCACTAATAGCTTCCAAACCTTGCAACACCCGCACAAAACCTAAGAAAAGTAACGAATCCTGCTCAGCCACTGCTGCACAAAGCAAAAATCTCAAAAACTGCAAAGGCAAGAATAGCCAAGGAGCTTGAGATACAGCAAATACCTTCGAGATTGCCTCCAGCAACAGCTACTCGTAAAAACTCAAAAACCACTCTGTCTCGCTTAAGTAAGAGAAGCGAAGCGCAGCACGTAATGTCCACCCAAAGACTGACCCAATCAACCCAACCTGGCCACCACGGGTACCTACCCAGCGTGTCAATCTCGACCACAAACACGGACCATGACGCAATCCGCCTAGAACTTGCTCCGAGAAGCGGCTCCCGAACAGGATTAAACTCCAGCAACTCGCGAACAGCTTCGAAATTGAGCTCCGAACGCCACCGTTCAGCTCGCCGCGACCTCACGCCGCAATTTCAAGCAACACAAGGGAGCGAAATCGGATGCGGATAGGCGATCTGCACAGCTGAGGGATGCAATGCAGGAGCTCACGTCGGGTAGACGACTGGCGACGCTGCGTTGATGCGATTTCCCCATGGGGCTTGGCCACAGCGCTTGCCTGCGTGCCTGCCTCGCCGCGCTCTGGTGGAGCTCGCAGCCGCAATCAAGTCGTACCGTTCCACCGGATACGGTCCCCTGTATGACGGGGTCACATACACCGTATTCAAAATCATAATTGGGGTTACTAGTCATAGCCGGTGTGGTCATGGGTCCGACGTTCTCTTTCCCGTTGACCATGGGGCGCCGCTAGTTTCGCCCGCCAAGTTTAGCCCGGCGGCTAAATCCAACGCCTCGGTTCCGTCGATGCTGGTTTCCTTTCCAGCAACAGAGAATGAAAAATCTCATGCTTGAAGAATGAATGTGCTTTGGATGTAAAGTGGATTCTTTGGGCAAATTTCTTAAATTAATAACTAATTGATGAAATTAGGTTGTTTATCTTTTTGTTAACTTCCGTCACATTCCGAATTATTTGGAAAATATTTTAAACCAATATTTTTTTAAGTTATTAACGTAGATTAAAATTTCAAGTTTGCTATAAAAACATAATTTGAAAAAAAATTGACTATCTACTTAGGATGAAATTAAAATATGCAAAAATGTTTTTATTTGATAATTAGTGACTGATTGTTTTGATGTCATTTTCAACATTTAGCTGATTTTCCTTCTTACTACTTTTTGGCGAATATGAAATTTTATTATGAATTTAAAATGAACCTAATTTTACATAGAAAAAATGACTTTGAGGTCAATTTTATATGTAACTTAAAGAATTATAAAAGAAAAGTATTTTTGATTGTTAAAATGGGATAATAGAAAAAAAATTGAGGATTAATTGACACATAATTACATGGTAAATATAAAATCAAATCAAATCAAATGTCATTTTTTTGAGTGTATAGAAATGATTCAGTTAAAAGTATGATAGGATGGGTTATGTCTATGAAGTGTTTTGAATGGGGTTTTAAAATTTGGAGTTATCAATTTTTAAAAGATAAAATTTCAGAAATTTGAATATCAAATTTCAAGTGTATATGATTTTTTTTTTTTTTTTTTTTTTTTTTTTTTCAAAATTATGTTACATAGATCAAAGAGAAAATAAATTCAACTCACATAAATCACTACATTAAAAATCTGATTTGAAAAATTCACAATTTCAAATTAGATCTTGTAAAATATATTTTGAAATATTAGTAACACAAACCACTAACAAAAAAAAAAATGAAAAAGTTAATGTTTTACAAAACACATAAAAAGAACAGTAACATGTTTAGATTGTTATGCATTCAAATTTTAGTGAAAGTGAAGAAATTATAATTAATTGTGAAGTACTTGCACAAACTAGAGTTTAATAAATGAATCTGAAGTCATAAAGAGTTACATCTTTACACTTTGGTAAAGCCAAAGTATGAAAGCTCCTCAATCTCTATCATATAAAACATTTATGAAATCATAATAATGAATAATGAATTTAAATATACAAAAGAAAATATTCAAAATAAAATTCTCAATAAATAAAAACCTATTTCTTTAACAGAATCCAAGATTGAAGATTTTATGCTAAAAGAGAAAAAAAAAAATACATATATATATATATATATATATATATATAGAAAATTAAAATTATTATAAAAATTTTAAAATGTTTTTAAAATAACAAAACTTTGAGAAAATATGAACTTGAATGTTTGATTAATATAATCTTTTAAGATAGTGGATTTTGATACAACTAATGATATTATTTATGATTTTATTTTGGAAAACAGATACTACTGGTGGTGTTAAGATTACTATTTGTTTTTGTTCTTAGATTTTTTGTTTTTTCTTCTCATTTTTTTCCTTTAATTTTTCCTCTTCAAGTAGAGCCAATTCATTGGCCTCAGCTAATTTTTTTGCTTCAGCTTCTTCAGCAAATCTGATAATATTTCTGGGGCTCTTTGGATCCATTCTTAATAGAAATACAGCTAATTCTTCTAATGGATCATCTGGTCTTTAATTATTGACGTTTATTTCATGTGGGCATGAAAATTTGTATTATTTATTTACTTACTCACTCACTCACTCACTCACTCTGAAGTTTACTTTTACATATATATATATATATATATATGAAATTTCTTTTAAAATGTTCAATCTTAAATTTGTGGGATTTTTGTCCTTATCAATGTATTATTCAGTGCTATTTAAATCACTTATAGGAATTACCTTTTTTCTGAAATGAGTTGACAACCTTCCTTTAGAAGAGGTAGTAATAATTCTTCCTATCGGTTTCAATCAAATAAGTAATCTTAAAAAAGAAATCTTAGATGCAAATAAATGATTTATGAATGAAGATGAAGTCAATATTAAAAATAAAGAGTATTTTGGAACTGAATTACCAAATAATCTCCAACAAACATGTCTTTAACATCTTGCATTGGTAAATCTTCATCAATTTTTTTCTTTTTCTATTGAAAAATATGAATATATTGTAAAGAAAATGAGTATAAAGAGAATAGTAAATTATTGATTCAAAATGAATTTCAAGCTTTAACTTTCTTGTTCAAATAGTCTCTATGAAAAGGTGGCACTATTATGAAATAATTTATAACATTAAAAGTGAGAGTAAACACGATCTATCTTGAAAGTGTGTTGTTTAATTTTCATTGATATTTTTCCATACAGTTTATTTCTATATATATATATATATATATATATATGTAATGAAAAATGAAATTAGAAATGATAAAATTCCATTAATTATTACATATATCGAATAACATGTTTAAGAATATGAATGATGAAAATCACCTCTGCTTTATTTTCGAATTGAAAAATTTGACCACCAAAGAAATGAGCAATTTCAACATTAAACTTTCATTCCTTATGGTTCTTTTATACATTAACATTGACACCATTCTATTGATTATAGAAACTCTTGAAGGCATAAATGAATATAGATTGAAGAGAATTATTACACCTCAAAATTCTACTACATATTTTATTTATCCTCGACTAATTCAGTAATTCAGTAATTAGCATGTAAATTGTATCTTTATTTGATGCAAATACAGATTTAAAGTCTTCAAATTACCATCTGATTTATCACTTTTTTTGCTCTCATTTTTACTCTTTTCTTTCAAGGCCATTATATTTTGGTAATTCTCTGTCAATTTTAAAAATCTTAAATAATCATTTGATATAGTGTTAATGTATTAGAAAAAAACAAAAAAACAAAAAAACAAAAAACAAAAAAAGAGAACTAACAAACAAAGAAATCAGTATTTTTTTGCTTTTGTAATTCTTTAAAACTTTGTTCTATAAACAACTCTCTAAACAATTATCAATTGCTTTAAATTAACTTACAGAAAAGGGTATAATTACATCATTTAAAGTTAATCTCTCTCTCTCTCTCTCTCTCTCTCTCTCTCTATATATATATATATATATATATATGATTGTTCATTTCAGATACCATAAGACATTTTTTAAGTTGGTTTATCAAAAGGTTTTAACCCAAAAAATCTTCACATTTATTCAATATCTATTAGTTTCTCCAGAAAAGTACTAAAAATTTATGGTTGAAATACACAATTTATCTTTTTCTACTAAATTAATTGCGACAGAATATTGGAAATAATTCAGTAATCAGATTCAATTAAAAAAATAAAAATCAACTTTCATATATTTAGTCTTTGACTGTAACCACATCAAAAAAATGTTTGGTATTTTGTCCACTCTTTGTACCAAAAATTCATTAAAAAATTTCATAATGCACACTCACAAATCAAAATTTTACTAGATGCATTTATTAAACTACTTGATTGTATTTTGACACAGTGATAAATCACTAAATACAGTTTATTTCAAATATAAATTTATCAAAAAAAAAGTTATATAATATATATATATATATATATATATATGAAAGTTAATTTTTGTACATTACATGATTATATTCATTTAAAAAAAATTATTGTCTAAAGGCCTTTGATGATTATAATTTTTAAGTTTTTATGTGGAATAGAAATCTAATAAAATGATGGTTTTTATGTCATTGTTTTAGGAAAATTAAGGATATAAATTCAAAAATTAAAAAAAAAAATTCATATATACATAAATCTTATTTTCCTCACTTGATTTAATTTCAAATTGTAATATCATGATAAAAAGACAGATGTAATATGAGAAAATAAATTGTTAATAATAAGTTTGTTATTGTAAGTTTAGTAGGAGGTAATACTATTAGTTTTTTTGTAAACACAATACAACAAGCTTAAAGATACAATAACCAAAAACAGTTAATCAACTTTTAATAATAAACTAAAGTATAATTTTTATTACATACTAAATATAGACAATAGAATAAACATGTAGTTTTTTAAAGAAATTTTAAACCACGTTGAATACTTTGCATTACAACATTAACTAATTTCTAAAATATATAGCTGAAATAATTAATTGTTATAAATTTAAATATGAGCTTTCAAATTAATTTGAGGTAAGGAGGTACTATCTATAAAGATGTATTATTTTATTCTGTAAACTACCAAAACGATTTATAAGATTACATAATGGTATTAAGCTTAAATAAAATAAGACTCAATACTACAAATTTATTGAAGTGAATGTTTATTTTTGAAAATAAATAGTTTAGATTTTTTGACTTCATGTAATATTATTGAAGAACATGATAGAGATTGATTTTGTTAAGAATATATAAGCTAATACTTTTAAACATAAAAAACATTAATTACAGTATTTCTAAAAATATGTGAAAATAAATCAAATATATATATTTGAAATATAAAGAAAAATACAATAGAGGCTAAGTATGCATGCTATTTATTTTTATATACCACAAGATTGTATGTAGACATGTTTCAAACATAGATATATATAGAATTATATTCATATTTTTATTTATAATGCTTTACACAATATATCTCATGGTCAAATATTTTTGTATTAATTCATCTATTTTTTCTTTTTTCTTTTTGTTTTAAATTTTAAGCATGCCTAATTGTTTCTTGCATCTAATGCAAAGATTTTTTAACATAAAGAGTGTAAAGAAATAAAACCAAATAAAGTGAGACAAAAATAAATTAATATCAAAAGTATTATATAGATATCAATAAAATTAGACAAGAAGAAAATAAAATAAAATAAAATATGTATGTTTAAAACTTGTAATAGATGAATTTTTTACAATAACAAAATTTCTTTTAAAATTCAATTGATTATAAGCATGTATTTATAATATGAACTAATTTATAAAAAATATTGTTTGTATAAAAAAATAAAATACTAAAATTAAAAAAAACAAAAAAGTTGAAATAAATTATCATTTTTGGTTTAAATCTTACATTTATTTTAAAGTTCATGTTGTTTAATAGATAATTTTTTAAATTATAGATGAATTTCTTAGGAATTAAAACAATATTAACAATTTTAAAAAGTAATTTGTCATTTCATGTAAGATGATTTTTTTAATGCATTAATCTTATTGAATAATTTAGACTTATAAAAGCATCAATGTGTTAAACTTTAATTTTTTGAATAAAATAACATTTTTACCACTATGATTAATATATTTAAAATATATTCACAAATTAAAAATCCAAAATTTTATTAAAGTATTTTATTTTGGTTAATTAGATATTTTGGTTAATATACTATAAACAAACAAATTAAAACAATTTCATTTAAAGTACTTTAGCACCAATGGAAGAATGTTTGACTATTTAGTGCATTAAATTATCCTTAGAATAAAAAATATAACAAAGTTTTTGGAATTTTACAATCATTGTTTCATCTTAAATAATTTTTAATAATTTAATAATTTGATTTGTAACATATTTGAACTATTATAAATTTGAATGACTCCATTTAAAATTATATTAAAAAAAAAATCTACTTTTTCAATGTTTAACATCACACGAACAAGGAATTAAACGAATTAATATAATTAAAGTTTGAACAATTCAAACATGGATATAGTTTATCATTTAAAAAACACATATAATCTTACAAACGGCAATTTCAAAGTACTTGTAGAATCCCATACCATTGAAGTTCTTCTAAGACTCATTCAAGACACCTCCAGAACAATTATAAACTACAAAAAAGAATCATCCACAAACTACACCAATAAGTATCTAACCTCACAAAACAAACACAAATATAAACTTCTCTACAACGCAAGATTATTCCAAACCTTTTTCAACTTCACTTTTGAGTCATACTCTGTCTAAACTAATATCATGCATACAATTGAATTGTGTACACGCCACAAACTACAAACAACAGCACATGTTTCAAACCACAAGAAGCTTAACATTGAAATGCTGCAATGCATTAATTCTCACCATCCTTCAAACCCTAATTGTCGCGAATCGGTTCGCAATTTACCTCTCCACGGCGAGCCTCCGTGTTTGACTCCTTCCGCTCACCTAATCTCCGAGTTCTTAAAGCTGTTAGGGTTGGGAGTCTCGTGCACCGGCCAGCAACGAAGACAAGTCAAAAGATCTGAGCGACGATGCCACCTCGTTGGACCAGCGTCGAGACTTTTTTCTGTGCAAAAGCGGTACACACTATGCATACAATGCAGAGATGCAAAACATTCATGCGGCGAGCGGGAAGCGGAACGACGCGACCGAAACTGAACGAGAAAAACTAAACAGGGAGCAACGTCGATGATTGACCAGCCTGGAAGCTGCGAAATTCCTCGCACAAGTCTGATCTTAAAACGGCAACAGCCATCGAAACCGAGACGGACCCCCCGGCGCAAGGGCCAAACAGGGGAACACCGCGAACGTGATGCGCACAAGGGAACGCGGAAGCGTCTTGAATGAATAAAGATGGATGAAGTACGGGTGATGACGTGTCGTGACGAATGCCGTCTCTATTCATCCATCCTTGGTGTCGTGTCAGAACTGCCCGTTGCGCGGGGTGCCCCGTCCGCGGACGGCCCGATTATTACGCGCTCTGAGACTATGGTACATTACGTAGTAAAATGTACCATATTGTTACACTCCTTGATCTTGGGGCCGCCCGTGAGTGAATTTCGGCGGGTCCTGCAGCATGCAGAGCCACCGCCTCATCTTCTTCGCACTCGGCCGAGTTGTTTCGGCATTCCTCACACAAGCCGCGTTGCTACATGTCTGACTTCTGAAGAGAGATTTGAGGCTTTTTCTTAAGAACAATTGAGGTTGCGTAGATAGTTTCTGTAAGAGATGAAGTGGAAGAAACAAAGCGCTTGAGTGGTGTAGAAACCACCATAGTTGCGGGGTGTTGAGTTGCTTGGTTTTTGGAAGAAAGAAGGGAAGGATCAAGTCGCCCGGTGTCGTGGGTGTGATTG
This sequence comes from Physcomitrellopsis africana, assembly GCA_036785485.1. Taxonomy (NCBI): domain Eukaryota; kingdom Viridiplantae; phylum Streptophyta; class Bryopsida; order Funariales; family Funariaceae; genus Physcomitrellopsis; species Physcomitrellopsis africana. The sequence goes on along the minus strand of JAWRVF010000206.1, from coordinate 402,215 downwards.
TTGGACGATTTGGAGTTTTTAATTCGCTTGGAGTTTTAATTCGCTTGGAGCTTTAATTCGCTTGAAGACGTCAACGCCTATCTGAGGCTCAGACTACTGCTATCTTGGAACCCTTGATTACCTCGCTTTGTCGCTCTTGGCGTGCGTTTTCCGTGCCAGCGCTCTGCTTTAGTCCGGTTCACTGGGGGACTGTTTTTGTTTGGCAGAGGCGTGCAGATCCACACGGTGCCTTGGGCGGGATTTTTTGCTCGGGACGGTGCATCTGTTTGGCCTTGTCAAGGGAGAGGTGGCAGCTGAAGTGTACCAGGCTTTTGGAAGTGCTGACGGACAAGTCTTGGAAGCGTCTCGACCTACTGGTTTGATTTAGTGTTTTGTTGGAGCGCAAGTGCTCGTACTTAAGTTCTTGTGTTTGAGAACTATACATTGTGTTGAAGCCGTCTTTCTCGGAAGTTTTTGTAAAATGGACTCCGCCGTGTTTCTTGCTGGTCAGCAGTCCGGTTATGGATTTTTCAGAGGGGGTTCTGTTCCTCAAAAACGGCAGTGGAGAAGTAGCGGCCAGAACTTACGTCCGCGGAAGAGGAACAAGACGTCACAACGCGGGGGCGGGGTTTCTGCAGTAGGCAGAATCTACGATCCCCCGAGGCTGTCGGAGTTGCAGCGACTGAACAAAATCAGAACGCGCAAGCATTTCCCGAAGCGCAGAAAGAGCGTCGCACGAGTTCCTCCGAGGGCACCATTCAACGACAGCTCCTACTTGATGAGAGTTCGTCAGTCGGGAGGCCTTGCCTTTTCCGCTTCCCCTGCCACTCCTGCTACTTCCGCTTTTGTGTCCACCCCTGTGTTTGCCTCCCCTGCTCCTCAGTTTCAGTTAAGAGAGGGTCCCGAGGGATGTGCTGAAGATTATGGCTATGGTTCGATGGAAGGTCTTATTCACCTCAAAGCAGACTCTGATGAACCTTCACATGTCAGTAGCCGTTCTAACAATGTTGTTGAGGCGGATGTTAAAGATTATGGCTATGGATCTATGGAAGGTCTTATTCGCCTTAGATCACGTCCTGATGAACCTTTGCTCACCAGTAGCCACAGACACAGTCCGGGTGATGTGCAATCTCGTCCCCATTCAGTTCAGCAAGTAGAGCAGCAACTAGACCATGATGTTAGCCGTTTTGAAATGACGTTGCCTCCAGGGAATGGCCTCGGTCACAGGAGCCAGCTTATGGAGGCCCGGCTTGCAGAGCAGGAGAGCCACATAGCCTATTTGGAGGATGAGAACTTAATATTGAAGGAGCGACTCTTTTTGGCGCAACAAGAAGCTAACGAACTTAGGCAAAGATTTCAGAGAAGTGGTTCTTGTTTCAGTGTCGTTGATGAGCATGACGATGCTTGTTCTGACTATGCCAGTTCAGATTGATCAGGCAATCATGTACATTGATGTTATATCTCGTTTGTGTTGTTGACCGATTGAGGTTGCCATCGCCATGGAGCTGCTGGGAAGGTCTAACGCGCTTGAGCGAGCTTCCATCGCCAAATGGAATGTTTGGATTGCAGTGGACGTACACTCACTATTCTCGTAAGTGCGGTTGTTACCATTGCTATTCAAGGAGGACGTAATGGTGCATTTATATGGTTCTAAATCGTCACTGGTGCAGCTCTGTGTTATCATGAAACTGTCGCTGAGTGTTCGACACTACGTTTAGCAGGACAGCAGTTGTTTCAAAGGGACTTTACGTGTCGAGGTTGTCTGAGTTCGGAGTTCCGGCATTTTACGGGCTTCACAAAACCTGGAGGTGCCGCGCATGTGGGTTTCAGTTCCGCGGAAGATGGAGCGGCGCAGTTGCCGTGTACAGGCCCAGTCGTGTAGCGATTGAATTTCTTGAAGGAGCTTCAGTGATGGAGCACGGCCCTGAATCACTGTACAGATTCTTTTGTTTCACGATGTGAAACTTAACATTCACACACATAGCACAGAGGACAATATGCTTTTGATTACTTCATTTGTAATAAAACTTGACATTCACATGAAAGCTGAAGGAATTCCTTTCTTTGAAATCCTCTTGTTTGATTCGAGAACTAGAAGACATGTATTTCTGAGCCAGCATCTGACACTGTCGATATTGCATGCTCCTTGAGCAAGTCCTTCATGTAATTGCATGTCCCTTGTCATCTCCAAAACGAAGTAGTCGTATAGATCTCTGCAGCTTGCCAATTTAAGTGAATCTTTCTATAATGCAACATTCATGACATTGAGCTCCACTAACTAAAGATGTGAAGTGTAGCTGAAAAGGAAATCCCAAGTGGAACAGATTTGGCACTATGGTGCTGCATTACATACCCAACTTGTGACTCACAGATAACTTGCACCATCCCAAGGAGAGCCGACTACCACGCTCATCCTCTAATGGGTTGAAGAGGATGCCTGAAGGACCACCTCTATTCTCAGAAATCAAGTGTGTGATCAGGTTTATGTTTCTGTTTCTAATATGAGTAAATTTAAAGGTTGAAAAGTTTTGTAGTGTGCCCAGCCTTGACTTCAAACAAGTGGAGGTGTGAGATCCATTCTTTGCAGCTTTTTAAGACCGATACCACTTTATAGAATGCTAGTGTTGAGGAATAGTGGGTGTGGCCCTGCAATGTGTCTGGCCCCTGAATGGGAGCTTAGATCATTTATTGGTGCCCCTTGAACCCACCCTGTAAAAGTTGTGGTGATTGTCCATGTCTAATGATCACAACATATATTATGAAGAAATATTCATCACACTAATTGTTTTTATTCATGAGAGCGAAAGTACTTCACAATAATAAATTGATAGCGCACTATTCTCCTGTCATTCTCCTGAATGCCCCTCAGTAAATCGTGAAAAGAGACATGATTTTGACATTCTGCCAATAGTAATTGCTGTGATGATTTTAATAGTTTGTTCCACTTCTCTAAAACAGTGCGTTGGATTCAATTCTTATTAAATGCATTTGTGGTAGACAAAATGTGACAGCACACATTAAAATTTAAGAGTGTGATAACAAGCTTAGTAGAAAACATTGATGGATTGAAAATTGAATTCATTCAACATCTAATCAGTATTATTAAATGTGATAAGGATTGTAATTTTTTAATAGAATTTGGTAACTAGTTCAAATAAATAAAATGCATGAAATGAAAAATAATAAAATAAAATCATTTATCCTTTTGCATTATAATACTTTCAAGTTAGCATGAATAAATAAAATCTTACTGTTCTTTAACTAGTCATGACATTCGACCAAAACTTATTGACCTTTTAATCTAATGAATGAATGAATGAATGATAAATACACATGTGAAAATTTTATAATGTGTATATATAATTTTATTTATTTTTTGTTTATTCATTATAAACATAATAAACTTATAAAATTTGACTGGGGATCTATTCTAATGAAAAATTGATTCACAAAATAATATTGATGACTGAACAAACATATCAAAATATTTCCATGATTTTATTTACGAATTCACAATAAAGTTTTAAAAGATAGTTATATATAAACTATCACGTGTCCTATTGATGTGCATAAACCAAAAGTACAAACCCAAGAAATTATAACAAAAAGAAATAATAAAAGCTATTGTACCCAAAGCGTTTACCCAAATAGTGATGCCCGGTATTACTCAACCAGCGACAGGACGCCAACGACAGGACATCAATCTCAATCGCCCTTGATCGGATTGAGAACTGGTCATACCATGGTGAGGGATGCATTTCATATTAATTTCATCCAACACGTTGTGAACGAACAGAAGTGTGACGGCCTCGTGGTGGTACTCCACCGGGTTGCTGGAGCGCGACGAGGCATCGGTGGCTTGCTCGCTTGCTCACTGGAAAGGGAGCTTTGCCGCGGCGAATGCATTCTGCACACGCAGCGTTGAGTTGGTGCGGTTGATTTGACATTTTGAGAGGGTGGAGCAGCTCTTTGCCGTTTCGTGCAAGTCGGTGAAAACCCTTAGCTAGGATTCCGAGTCATCGGATTTTCGAATTTTACGAGGCAGGAAATCCGATTTGCAATTCTTCTCCGGTGGCGCACAGGGATTATGTCCTGGAGCAGGCTGTCGCGTTTGATTTAGTGAAGCAAGCTGCAGCCAGCTACAATGCTCATTAGGGTGATAATTCGGGTAACCCTTGTGTTGAGTGCTGGAGTTTGACGTGGTTATGTAGCCTAGTGTGAGAAACCCTAGAAAAGATGAAGTTGGGCCCTCAGGGTCACTATAACCTGAACGGGGAGACTTTAGTAGAGAATGCTCTTCACGACTTGAATACGATTGATTCCAGAAACCCTGAGATTGATGGGATAACGGACACCGACAGGGATGCCCCGACAGGTGATGAACTGGACAACGACGATGATTCTACGTCCAACGGGGTATTTCTCTTCACTAACCTTCCAACGACGTCAATCGTTTTATTTTTTTATTTTTTTATTTTTTTATTTTCGCCCCCAGTTATGCGCGTTGTGTTTTTTTATTTTTTATTGTGTTTTCATGCATTAGCTAGATCGGTGTCTTTACTTGCTGTATTTCTGAGATTCATTGAGAGCTGTTATTGTGCTTAGCCCGCTTTCGGTAAGTCTTGTGATATATTGAACTTAAGATTGTGGACTGCAGGACTATGGCAACCTTGCCCTGCAAAGAACAGGACAGAATTTGGAGCAATCTATGACTATGGACAATGAGGGATCGCGTTCACCTTATGGTGTGCTCACACTAAACGGTCAGAGTTGCTAAATTCGCCTCTACTGTATTTTACACAATGCTACCTGTCTTGGTGTTGGATGCTTCATGTTCTAGTCTGGATTGCACTAGTTGAGATGTGAAACTTATTTTCTCTTCGATTTCCACGCGTTAGGTTAGGGTTTGGCTCTTGGTCTATTAGTCTTCTCCTTCAATAGGCAGATTACTATCTCACATTACCTCAATCAACACTATTGGGTTTACTACACAATATTTGTCCTGTAAAGAGAAATGTTTATTATGTTCGTGAGATGTATTAACACTTTTGGTTGATATGAGCAGACATCATTCCCATCGAATCAACAAGAGCTCGCTTCTTGCAGCTCATTATCGACTACTTCATAAGGTATCATGTTGTTCCGGCTACGGAGGCACCTGAAGGTAACTCTTACAGTCCAAATGGGAAGGATAAATCGAAGAAGCGAAAGTCAAGAGATGTTCAATACGAAGGCGACCCTCGGTACTTGCTACCTTTGACCTTCGTGGCCAATTTGTATGAAACATTGATTCGCGAAATAAATCAGCGATTGGCAACTATTGAGGGCCTCCAAGAGAAAACTTTCGGAGTGGCACTTGAAGCTGCTGGTGGACTGTACAGGAGACTCGTGAAGAAGTTTCCCAAATCAGGTATACCCCTTACTCGCAAAGCAGTATGCATTTTATGTATGTGGCACTCGCACTAATATGGATTCATTTGAGGTTATGCCTTTGGCCGAATGAAGTCGCACATTGCTTTTGATTGTGAGAATGCGTGAGCCTTGTTAGCTAGATACTCTAGCTGGATGTTGACGGTGAAGCATGTCGTGCTGTATATGGGCCATGGTTTTGACGGCGATTTGGGGGGCAAACTTGCGAGTCCTTGGAAGAATCGCGTATTTTTTAACACCTTGGGTCATGTTTCAGCTTCTCGGCAAACCGACTGCGTTACTTTGTCTACTTTTCCTCATTTTCTATAATTTTAAGGCTTGGTGATCATTTGCACCTGGAAGAGACCCGAATTCTCGACTATTACCAGCTTTTGCAGTAGCTGGTTGTTCTCCTGCTTACTGAATCGTTGCCGCTGCACCTTCTCTCCTCCTAAACTACCCAAAGCAAACTTCCCTAGGCCGTCCGTAGTCTCGTATTAAAACTTTTCTGCCTCAGGTAGCGTAGGGCTAGCACAAGGGAAAACGATAAAGCGTCGGTGGTTGAAGAGGCCGATCCAGGGGGGTATTTAACACGTGAGGAAGAGTCGAAAGGGAGAAACTTGACAAGATAGCAATTTTTGTATAGATCCGGCACTGAAAATCAACTACACATCCCCAGGCCATCTCAATCTCCTTGTCCTGATAGCTGTCATAGGGGTTGCGTATTCATGGGGAGCTGGATTTGGTAGTGAAGCACCCTGCTTGTGTGGTGGTGGCTCTATATGGACGAATCGTTCGCTGTATCATACGTCGTTGATTTGACGCCTGTTCTCTAATTTGACCCTGTATGATACAGAGTCCGAGGAGTCAATGCAGGGATCAAACTGCTTCCCTACATCCCCAAACACATGTAGAGTTGGAAATGGTGCCGTCGGTATGACTTTCCTCTCTATTCCTCTGCTTAACCGTAGGTTTGTTGGGATCACCCAGAGTCTACAACCAAGTCGTCTGAAACTGGAACTGGTTGATGGTTGCACGCTTTCGGGCTTAACGTTGTGGCCTCGGTCGTTGACGTGGAGATGTCGGACCCTACATGAGTTTCAGTAGTTCAATTTGGGTATTAATATAGATTTCGGGTGTGACTGCAGGAGCGACAATGACCTTTAAGAGGCGCGAGATGGCATCTGCGTTGGAGGCCCGCACAAAATTTCCTCAATTAGTGACTGGTGAGGAGAAGCGCGTGCGTTTTGTTGTAGTGCATGGTTTAGAGCTGGTGGAGCGACCTAATCTATCCCCGGAAGATGCAGAATGGTGAGCATTCCTGAAACAGCAGGGAAGTTCAGCGAGAGATGTCCTGGGCTGTACGCGTTCAGGGTTCTCGTCAGTTTTGTGTCTTGCAACACAGTTGTTCTACGTGTACATCCTCATCAGGTGCGTCCATTTTAGAGGATTTAACTAAATCGCTTGAAATGGTATGGCTGCAGGTTCAAGCGATTGACAGGAAGGCACGAAGCACAGATTTACGAGTCGGACTACAAGTATTTTGCAGCTAGGGTGAAGCACCGCCGTGCTCCTCACCATACTTTGTCGTCTATGACACTGCTACAGGTATGTTGTTTGGATGCGACTTTTAGAAGCATCTGCGATCTATTTCAACCACTTGTTTTATTCAAAGTGAAGCAACAATGTGAGGTATCTCCGATGGTGTAGCTGTTGCTATGTTCAAGAATTGTGTCCATGGTGTATTTTTACATGTAGAGTGTAGTATCCTTACCGTGAATCGGTGGTGTATGTTGCTCTACAGTCTTATCCAGGTAGTGAGCCTTCAACGACTTTGTCCTCTCCCACATTACGTCAGCAGGTAAGACCAGTCAAACTCATTACATCAGTTAGTATTGATACGGCAGTGTGAATCTGCATTTGATTGGGTTCAAAAAGGATATAGATCCTTCTTCTCTAACACTAGGAGCAACCTTTCAGAAGAGTAGAAAACCTTTGAAAATCTTTGTACGACGTAAATTGCATGGACTATAAATGAACTTGTTTGTTGATGTTGAATCATCTTGTGGCAGGGATTCGAAACCCATGGGATTGAGTGTCAGCCCTATCCGGCTAGAGATCCTGGAGTTTTACCACCGCACGTGGTAAGTGCTAGTTTAATGGTAACCATATGAATGTCGACCGCTGTGCATTTCTGTAGTCTTTACATTTGGCATTGGTCCGAAAGTCCCCGAGTTGCAGCTTGGAATGTTTGGGAGCAGCATTGTTTTATTTTTATCTATGCAATTATGTTCAGTCGAGTTGAACCTTTCTTACAGCTAGTAGCTCTCTGTGGTACAAATACTGTTGTTGAAGGCATTTGTTGAGAAGTTGAAACGTATGATACTGAATAGGTGTCATCATGGGCATTTGAACAGCTTCAGCAACAACATCAACTGCATCATCAGCAGCATCAACATTCTCCACATGTTCAACATCAACAGCTTACACAGCATACAGTACATACGCCGCCGCATGTGCCACGAGATTTGGATGCACCCGGAATGCACGGCTCGGTCGTTCAGGTGGGTTTGAACAATTTGTGGTTGTGATTAATTGGCTCCTATTATACCTTGTCCCGTAGTTTGCAACTGGTTGCCTTGCTTTAGTTGCTTGATAAACACTGCTAGAATATGGAAAAGAAGCTAGGTAATATGGTCCAGATTGTGAGAGCTACATCGTGACACCTTTAACATGGTTCAGCATCAGGCGACAGGCCCTTCGAAGTATTGCGACGAGTGTGGTTCAGCGTACATTCGGGAGACGTCGAAGTTCTGCTCAGAATGCGGCACCAAGCGGCTTGGTGTGATGTAGGCCACATTTCTACATCCAAGACATGATGTAGCTTTTCATATTCTCACCAGCGTTCTCGTGTGAGGAATTTAGCTTTCGAGAGGTTAAAAATTTGTACAGTGCACTGTTCTCAGTGCCCATCCGCACTTTGCTTGGGCAATTTTAGACTCATTTGTCATCTTTCGAATGGAGACTTCACTTCTTGGTCTTGAACATCCTGAGAAGCTCCAGATTAGTATGGTTCATTCTGAGGATTTGTCCACGCAACATACAGGGCTGCTTTCCAACAAGTGATTGAAGTTGGTAGCAGCAGGTAGTAGTAGCTTCTTCACATCTAGGACAGATTGAATCATGTATTATAAGGTTTGCTCAAATCTTCGAGCACTTCAATGTACTGTTACATGCAGTCTTCTCAGAGCAAGAGTATTCTGCAGCTTCTCACTGCCGTAAGTGTGCAATGCCCTTTGCACATGGTGTGCTCTTGCCTGTTATTTTTGTTTTGAATTTATTAGTAATTTGTAAACTTGCTTTGCATGGGGTTAGGGATATTTTGTGATGATTGATGTTCCTAGGGATCATTATATTATCAGGAAAATCCTCTTGGAAGAATGTCATCTGTGCCTTCTAGGTGAGTCACATTTTGAACGAGGCTTTTAAACAAGGCTTGCAAGATGGTAACTCAAAATTTGACATGATAGAAACGCACTTTGGTTGTGCAAGGGTGGTGTTGGGAAATAAAAGAGGAGAATCTGTACAATTAGAAATATATCAAGGGAACTGTTAAGTGGACGCCCCCTTTTTCAAATGTAACATATATTTACAGATTTATTATGGAAGTTCCAAGCAGCTATAATGGAATAGCAGTAATGGACTTAAAATAAATATGTATATATATATAAATATATATATACTCTTGTCTATGTAGACCAAGACAATGTGATTAGCTTTTATTTTATGGGAACTTTTAGAAAATAAATCTATATATATTGTAAGCCTTGTAAGCTGTATTGTTATTGTTGCTTAGAACCTCCATAATAAATCTATAAGTAAATATTATATTTGCAAAAAGGGGCTGTCCATGCAATAAAAGGGGGGTGTCCACCGAACAGTTCCATATATTAAAACCTTTCTACAAATTTAGTACAATGAAGGTAAGTGAAATGTTTCTCAAAGATGTAAACAAGTGTACCATCTGTCCAATTTGAGGATTGGTAAAAATAATCATTTAAATATGTGGATTATTATCTGCAGATGACATTTTTCATCAATTAGTTATTTTGCATTAATTTATCTGACCAACTACGCATAGAGGGCAAAGAAGCAAATTTTTATGTTAAAGCTTCTAAGTTAGGAGTAAATTTTTAAAATTCATATTGTAAATATAATATGGTAAAGATTTTTGTTCTTCAAAATAGTGGCACAAGGCATTAGTATTTTAACATCACAAACATTTATAGTATAATTAACCTTGAATAAAATTTACAGAATTAAAACTAACATTTGACAGTAGCATAGAGAATTACTCCACTTAAAGATTTTATTTTAAGAAATTTATTTACAATATTTCTTATTATCACCGAAGTTTGTACTTGGGGTTGTTTTACTTGGACTCATGCCTAAAGATGTTCTACAATCTTTACATTTAGGTGCTTACTAAAACCTTGTACTTGCAGTCTTGCCCCAATAGCTATTGCATCTTTTTTCCTCCGACAGCAAGTCTTGGAGCTAATTATGGAGCCTCCATTTCTCCTACTTTCACTACAGGCATTGAATTTTGATGACAAATCCTGAATCCTACATTTCTCAGCGATGTTCATGTGGCATAAACTTGTTTGTAATATTAAATTGGAGGTGGCTAGAATTGAAATTGCAGTGTGCCGTTTGTTCATGTACAGTCAATAAGTTGTACATCCATTAGTAATGGTTTAAACACATTCATAATTGGTGACAAGTGTTTGATAAATTGAATATAAATTTATTTTTATTTTTTATCAACTATTTCATCCAGGGATGATTAATATCAAAGATTAGAAATGCCAAGTATTCTACATGAAGCATTAATTAAAATCAGATTGGCAATTAAACATATTGCTGCAAATTGCGAGGTCCCACAATATGAATAAGTTGAAGGTCCTCTCATGAATCCGTGCCAGCAACAGAGTAGCACTCAGCACGAAATAGATTGTTACAGGTTAGAATCAGATAACGTTAAGCTTATTGCTTATCTAAGAAAGACAATGTGAACCATTCCTCGAGAGAAAAAGGGAATTCTTGTAACAACAATATTTAAGATGCTATGAACAGTCCATCTTATTGTGGTGTAAATAGGGCCTTTCGGAAATACTCCAACTGCATACAGTGCACAAATGTAGGTGAACAATGATGCATGAGTACTGTTTATAAGTTACATTCAGAGACATACCTTAAATAAGGTTCAGTTTCTGTATGCTGCTTTATAGTACACTTCACAAGTACTTGCTCACAATCTACTTGTGATTCCTGGTACATTGGGATCACCATTTTATTCCTTCAGCTGTAACCATGAGGAATAACTGCCACACCAAAGTACCTGCACGAACGTAGTTGTACTGAATGTGAAGTCATAAAACTACCACAAATAGCAATGAAGGCTTAATTTGAGCTAGGTTGGTGTCGTGGTCATCTGTGCACCGTAAGAATGAAGACAAGCTCTTGAAAGACTACAGAATTTCAAGGCAAAAAGAAACGGATTTCTCGATGCTGTTATGTCTCATAAGTAATCTGCCTTAACTTGATTTTTGCTCTAAGCGTAGCATTTTCCTACAAAATTGCATTATCCCGTTCTTCTTTTTCTTGAATCCTGCCGCGTTGTCTAAGATCGGCTTCTTCCATTGTGAAGACGATGGTCGACAGGCTTGACAGAACGCTAAGTCAACTCCAGGATTGCCCTGCACAATGATCCCCAAATTTCGGCCGCATGAAGCACAGTCCAGCGTTTTGGGCATTCCACACATACTGTCTGCGTAAACCTGTGCCATCTCCATCACAGCGTCTGCGTGTGCACCGCCCTCTCGCATCGAGATGGCCTTCTTCAGCATTGAGTTTGGTGCCGCTTCATTTTGATGGGTGCCGGAATTGTTGTCAATCACATCAAATAGGGGATTAGGTTCAGGTTTCTGGCCTGATAAACGGCCGTATCTGTGTGATTGCGTTCGATGCACTCGGCCTCCCAGTGCAGAGTATGACTTGGGAATCTGCGAATCGCTAAATTGTTTGAAAGAAGTAGAGTTTGAACTGCACCCAGTGTTTGATGCCTTGTTCTTGACCTGTGGCATACAATTTTCAGGAATGTGGTCGATAGAAGCTCTTCCTTGTCGGACTTCAATCCCATTGTCGCTAAGAATACTTCGCTTCAATGTTTCCAAAGGAGAATCCACTTTTTCCGTTTTCGTGACACTCTTTGCACCTCGACCTGGGGTGCCCCCACGATTTTTTTTGCCATCTCTTTTCGGCACTGCTCCATCAATCAATGAGTTATTCCGCGCATCAAAATCAACAGTGTCATTTCCTCTAATCGTGGTATCTATCTGCGACGTATGGATCTCTCTATGTACCGAAGGCCCAGGATAATAATTCCAATAATTCAAGGAATCCGCGCGGGCATTGCTCTTTCTCGCACTGGATGTGAGATGTGCATCTAGACTTGTCACAGGTGTTGACCTATAAATATCAGTCCCGATGCCATACCATCGTTCACTTCGTGTACTTGCACCTGAATGGCGTAGAGATTGCACCTTCATCAGTGCATCAGCCCATTGCTTTTGCCACGTCTGCCTTTCAATGTCATCCAAGTCCTCCAATGCCGTTCCCGAGAAATGCTCAGACATAGACTCATCAGCGGAATGCTTTTCCATCAATTGACCCTCTCGAAGTCTTTTGACAGATATGCCTGATGCAGAATTTCCTCTCCGGTGCCGGGGAGTATCGTTATTGGTGTTTCCATTCCCTGAGCCGTGGCAAGATTTTTTCTCTCCATGACCACCTTCCAGCTTAAAGGTTGCCTGAGCCGAGTTCGATGGCGTGTAACGGACTCTTTTCTCTGAGGCGCCAGGACCTACTGTTGGTAATCTTGAGTATCGAGACATTGCTTGGGAGAAATTGCAATTGTTGAAGAAACCTTTGCACTCTGTCATATTCCAACCACTTAGATTGTGCGTAGTGCATGATATTACTAATTTCGTTCATTTTTCTTACATTCGAATGTGGAAACGCCCAGTAAAATGTTAAAAGTGCCTAGATTTGTTATTGCTCAGCACAATGCTTAAACCAGGACTTGGATATACTACCGCTCCATAAAACGAATACGAACATGACACGTGTACATAGCTAAGGATATTATGTGTCTTTCTTCTCTCTTAATTTGATCACCGAACGCGAAAGAGATTCTGCAGATATGATTTTAATTTCCTCAAGTTAAGTACCTGATTGAAAGTTCTAGATCTAGCTTAACAGGGAAATACTAGCGACGCAGATTCATGAATGGCTACCACCAGTGTCTAAGCAGAAGGTTAACTGAATTCTCATAATTTAAATTTTCCTTCCAACTTCACAGCGGATTAAAAATACCACGCACTACTCCAGTATAATACCTTGTCATGTACTAGCAACGTGAAGGAATCAATTAATAGGAGAAGAGTTCAGACTTACATTTGATCTGCAAGATTGGTGCGCTGATCAAAGCCAAAGAATCTGCAGGGACTGGCCGACCTCAGCAAGTTATCACCATCAAACATGTCCACCTCGTCTCAACATCAAAGCACTGACTCCCCTAATTATTCCTGTTCCAATTCTTCGTCCAGTAGAGGGTTCCATCAAACTGTTGAGCTTTAAGTACTTCGTCAACAATAGAATGCATCTGTTTTTAAGCCCGTAGCCATACAGGAAATTCTCTCCGCAACATCCCACGATCACGTTGTAGTCTGCGCACATCTGAGAGGAGAAATCAGAAGTGTCTTCCACGCCTTCTCAAAGAGTCCACGAAGTTTAATGATTTCACAGAACTTGATACTAACCAAGATCGCTCTCCGTGAATGCAGAAAGTACTCCAGCAACATGTTCCGACTCTCCACAAGTAATATAGACAGGCAGTGAGACGCGGAATGGTAACACTAGATCGCTGCTCTTAATATCACAAGAAAAAGGCAATCAAATCCCTCGTACTGATAACTTACATCCAGTCCTAACTTAGAAGCTAAAAGGGCTCACACATCCATCATCACATGGGTCTATAAACAGACTGAAAAGTCTTTTGTTCAGAGAGAGCATATTTCAGAGGACTAAAAAGAGTTTGTATTGAAAGATCGAAACTCGTCTCCTACCACAACCACTTTCTTAGCAGACGCGATGAACTAAGTATAGACCGCGAACTTCGCAAATGATCACTGCGCAGGAACACTCACCGTCATGAATTGTTCTACCTGCAGCTAGTTCATTCCCATCGTTGCCACACTGCACTTAATCATCGATGACTCTGATTCAACACCCGTTGCCTCAGAGGTTCACAAAAACTCACCACACTTCATCCTCTCTCCTCTCCTTTCGCTTCCTCGCCATCCCTGCTTAACTCCCGTCGTCATTTAATATTCTCGTGTTTTCACACCTTCTTGCTCTTCCTTTGTCAACTCAATTTCTATTCGCATTTTCACGTTCGTTCCGACACAAACCGAATCAATAAATGAAAAGAACGGAACGAATAATGCTACACACAAGCAGACAGTCTGAAGCCAACTACAATCAAGAACTCAGCACACGAGGGGCTCCACCACTCTCTAGCGACGCCACAAGTGCGCCAAGTACACTTGCATAAGCGCAGAAAGTCCACCAACATCTTCAAAAAAAAAATAAGAAAAAAATCGCTTAAAAGGATCTACACAGTGCTTTATGATCTAAAGCTAGCGTGCGTGAAATTGCGAAGACCTGCCATCACAACCAAAGTGGCGAGGAGGCGAAAAACAAAACTGGACAAGCGGCAAAGGAGCATGCGGCAGAAACCAGCACGAGGAGCTTCCTTCCCAAACATACACCCTCCGAGACCCGGATCAATGCTTACGTAGACTCGTACCAACCCGGAACTGTCCGGTTCTAAGCCAAGGCTAGGTATCGACGAGGCTGAAGCGTATTCAATGGACAAGTCGTGGATCACTGTCCGTTAGTAAAGGAGACACTTCTGTGGTACTGCTGCATTTCTCTCTTAACATCGTGGCATTTACTTAATAACTGTCCCTCCTAATAACTAAGCTCTGTTTTGGTTCAGAATTTACTATGGCATGTTGAATTTCTATCACGAAGTCCTTGAAGGTTGGTCTATTTTCTAGAGAGGGGTCATTTTTTTAATTACAAAATTAAAGGTTGATTTGCAAAAATTAGGAATAAATAACAACTATAAATATTCACTGATTTGTATATGGACTAAAACCTTATGTAAAGATGGAGGTAACAATTTGTGAGTTTTTAACATTCTAATAGCGTAATTCAAATAAATTAAAAAAAAATAAAAATAAAAATAAAAAATCATCAGTTTTAGAATCAGTTAAAAATGTTGTATTAATTTACCTTTTCAAATGTTTAGAATAAATTGCAACTGAATAGGCTAACATGGATTTTGTACAAACATAGATTTTCTCAAATGGATAGTTTTATTTATGGTTTTATCCATGTCCTTGTAATATTTGTGGATTCAAGCATTGCAAATTTAATGATTTATTTGATAAATTTAAATTTTTAAAAACTTCAAGATAATATTCTCAGTTATTTTTTAAAAAACTAAAAGAACCTACATGCATTTTAGAGTAGTATTGTAAAAATTATTCAAATAGATATTATTTTCAAATAATTATAATGTGACTTTTTTAAATATAGATATAATAACTTTTATAATAGTATAGAAAAAATTGAATCAACTATAGGATTGCCAATGCCTACACATACCACAAATGTTAATAAATCAAATAGATAGGAAGTTTTTTCATTGGGGATTCATACACTATCATAAATATTTTGCCACATTATTAATTCATATTTTAATTAAAGATAATAATTTTTGATTAGTGAATAAAATAGAAATAAACAATCACCTGGACAACTTAAATGTTTGCAGTATAAAATTCTTTAATACCATATATATATATATATATATATATATATATATCCACCATTGTGATATATGTGTATGACCTTGGTAATAAAGTTTCATTTTGAAGTAATTTAATTAATTAAGAAATAAACTTTTGTAAACACTGAAGCTTATAAATTAGTTTTTTAAAATTAAAATCCTTTGTTTCCAAGATTTTCTCATTTATCTGCAATTTTAATCAACAAGCATGAATAGCATTAAAGTGACCAAGCTATTGCCATGCATGTATTCAATTGAGGTTGAAACTTTAAAAATTAATATAAAGTTTTGTAAAACATTTATCTCTTGGACATTTCTACTTGAGAATCTCTTGGACATCTTCAAAAAATTTAAGCAAGCTATTCATCAATTTAAAAGTAAAAAACACTGTATTTAATGATATTTAAAAACAAGTCTACTAGCCCTTGTTTGTCTACCATGTGAGACTTTCAGTTGGAGGGCATGGCTAAAATATTCAAAATTTGTGGATCATATTGGATCAAACTCACTGTTACTCAAAAATCAAAGTGTGGAACAATATGAACAGTGAAGGAAAAAAGTCATATGTAAAAACACACACATACATAAAATATATGAGATTTGTTACACAGTGGCACCAAAACCATGTGAAGGCATTCATTGTGTAATTCAACTACCCATGTGGAGTTTGCTTTTTTAAAGATTCTCAAAATAGAAAACAAAAGACAAAGTAGAATGTATATTCAATCTACTTTAGTCTTACCATGCACTCCATCTACCTCTAGCCCCAATCTAGAATGTTCCCAACCACAAGCCAAGCTTTCAGAGCTTTCTGCTCACATTGTTGCTTTTATCTAGCCACATCGTGTATGGTGTTCAGGTTTGAAAATTTGCATAGCATCTGCCATGAGGAATACAGCATTCTGGAACTGACGTCAGCCATTCTGGCATGTGTGGCTGTTGGGGATCCGGGACCGGGTCCAGGTGGCAGGAAGAGGGACAGCTTAGTTGGCAGGTGAAGTGTCAGTCAGGGGTGTGCCATCCAGTCAGAGGCTCTTCCCGCCTGGGGTTGCACAGCTGGCAGGCTTGGGGGTGCTTCCAGAGGTGCTGGGGGGACATGGTTCAACTGCCAAGGGAGGGGTCCAGAGATGACAAGTGAGAACATGTTCCCCACTTGTGTGAACCTCTTGCACGATGCTGCAGGAGAAGTCACTGCTCACCAAGCACGGCACAGGAGTTTGTAGACCAATATCCATGACTTGTTTAGGATTAGTGTTTGGGGGAAAAAAAGGACAATTTAAATCAATAGAAGAGAAAAAAAAAATTCTATAGAGCAATTGGTTGTACATGTAAAAGTTGGAAACTCCATGGTGTACATGGTTTGAAATGTACAACCCACAATTACATTTTTCATTTGGAGAAATGTATGTATGTGTGGGAGAAGTAAGTATTGGATGAACATAAAGAGTTTTGATTTTGTTTTGTTTTCCAGGTACTAAACCTTTCTAAATTTTCAGTGTGGACATAGTGTAGTAAAGTAACATGAAAATCATTTCAGTTTCCAAATAGAGAACTATTAAACAATTAAAATTTGATACAAACTAATGATTAAGCAATGAACTCAAAGACAATTGACACCACCCTACTTTGTGGGTAAGGGAGTGTATGAGAAGGTTAGAAATCCAATCTTGAAAATTAGGAGGTTGAATCCCCAAACCCTCCCTCTCTTTTTAAGCCACAAATCTTAGCCACTTGATTCTATGCTTTACTATCAAACAAACTTTGAAGATGTTTAGCTGAAAAGCCAAAATCTCACTTTAATTCTCAGCTAATTGTACCTGTCAGGCATTCAAGATTATTGTGTGATTTGTATCATTTCTTTTTCCAAATGTAATTTCATTCAAATCTTCATCTTATTGTACAGGTGAAATATTGAAGAATAGACTCAGAATTGACAATGGTTACAAAGCCAAAAGTAATTAATAAACAAATTTAACATTGCCATGAAGTTGTTTGAGGTCTGGAAAATCATTGTTGTATGATTTGTTCCCATGATTTGATTAGTGACAATGAGAAGTACACATCAAAAAGTAAAACAGAAAAAGAAAATAAAAAAAAATTACAATAAATTTTGACATGGATCATATATTAAACCCCCCCCCCCCCACCCAATAAAATAAAATAATAATGATCTTTAAAATCTCTTAAAATCACTGAATGATATCAATGACTGTAAAAACATTCCCAAGTCAAATATTACAGCATTACATGATACTTGTGAAAGTTAAACACTTGGAGTAGGTCCACTAATAAATCTTGAAGATTGTAAAAAAAATTATAGGTGTTTTCATGTATTCTTTCAGTATATAATTTACCTTTTCCTTCAGCAGCCTATCATGGAGGAACAAACTATTAATTTCTCTCCTTCTTGTGCTCTTTTCATCAGGACTCATACCTTTGCATACAAAAAACAAACAAGATTTGTGTGTTTATGGTAAAACACCTCTCAACAATCCATGCAGAAGAATGTGAAGACCAGCTTTGAATGTGCATCAGTTTCATTTTTTGAAATTTATTAGTAACAGTTGTCTGCAGTTATCCTTGTAACAGAGTGGCAAGGCCAGGGCTATTGAAATCTGAGGGAAACCCTTTGCTGGAGATCAGAAAGTGAATTTAAGTTTTATCTCAGTCTTTCAAATCATTTGTTAAAGAATTGAAGTGGTACAACCCTGACAATTATCTGAGCCATTTATGACTAAGGCTCAGTGACAAGCTTCTGTAACAGATTACATGATCACACTCACACTTACAACCAGAAAACCCACAAACTGACATTGGTCCACACTGCATGCTAGAATGCATAGGAAAGCTCACAAAACTGGGTTTTCTGGTACTCTCCCACAGCAAGCCATGTACACCCAGATTGTGCAATCCACTTGAAGCTTTTGGGTGTGCACACCAATTGGCAGCAACAATTTGTGACTTCATCACCACCCAATGATTGTCCAGACAGACTCATTTGGACAATAAACTGCACCAGCAAACAGGCAGTTAAGACCTGGTTAGTGCAGTAAACAGGGTGTAGTGTAGATTACACTGCCACATCAGTAGTGCAGATTACGCCTCATTAAACTGAATGGAATGGACTTAGGCACACAGAGTTATGAAGACAAAAGTCTTTAGATATGGTTGAAAGTCTGTACCTCATACTTGTCAGGAGAGCTCATGAATCCCATGTACAGCAACTTTTCTCTAGAAGAGCACAAACAGGAAGTGTCATCATACATCCTAGCTTCACAATGTGAGGTAGGCTGGTACTGCAAACAATTTGGTGTGAAGACATCTACAAATGATTGAAAGTGTTGGCTACAGGGCAAGATGGCAGTGAAGGAATTGGAAAGTTGCTAACTTCAAATAACCCTAGTGGCTAATCATGTGGCAAATTGGGAGGATGGTGGCATTTGGAAACTTTTAATTGTATAGTTAGGGTTTTAGTATCCTTGTTCACAACAACTTTAATCATGTCTTCTACGTCACTAATTGATGCTTTGCAACTAATACTAATTGTATTATTGGTGTTTTGTAGAAGTCTATTAATGAATTTAGACATCAATCAAAATAGAGATTAGGGATTAGTTAGGATAGAAAAGAGTAGGTCTTATTAAGTGGGTAGATAAAAACACAATGTACTTTTTTAAATGAAACAATGGAAGTGCCATATATCAATTTTGATTTCAAAACTAATTAGAAGCACAAAAGAAGATGAAATTATGTACGTCAATTACACAAGATAACACATCAATTAAAAGGCATGATAATAGTATGGTAGAAACAAGACTAAAGTAGCTTAACAATACTACTTAAAGATAATTAGAAGGGTCTACACCTCATAATAAACAAGCTTAAAGATGGCTATATTATAAATCCTTACAATAAAAACCTTACCAACAACCACATTTTAACAAAAAGTAGGATATTTTTTAAAATAAGATGCATTAAATAAAAATATTACTTCTTAATCAAAACAAATACTCCAAATAAAACTAAGAATTTATACTTGTTAAATTCTTATAAAAATAATATTGGAATTTGCATCAATTAAGAAAAAATCCTTGATTTTTATCCTTATACTTACAATGTATAACAAATCTAAGCTAGAATTTCAACTTAAATCAAATTAAAAAAACTCTATAAAAAATTTATAGTAGTAGATAGTGCTATAGCTAAAAAACTAAAGTTTTTTTTTTTTTTTTTTTTTTAAATTTTAGAGAAGATGAGAACTATATTAACAATTTGGATTTTTAAATTTATTTTTAAA
Source organism: Physcomitrellopsis africana (assembly GCA_036785485.1). NCBI lineage: Eukaryota > Viridiplantae > Streptophyta > Bryopsida > Funariales > Funariaceae > Physcomitrellopsis > Physcomitrellopsis africana. Next base: position 382,548 of record JAWRVF010000206.1, on the reverse strand, counting down.
TTTAATTTATTACTTTAACTCCTAAAAGAAGTTTAAAATATTCTTTTAAAATAATAAATTCTACCATAAAAATATAAAAAATTAAACTTGTAGATTTAAATTTTTTATCCTTCTAATATACATGTTATTTGAATATAAGTTATAGAAATAAAACTAATAGATATTAATAAAGCTAAAAAAACCTAGACCTTAGCTGTAATAAATTATAACTACTAGTCTTGGAAATAAAAACAATGTCTTTTTATTTCTTCAAATTACTACTATAAATGGCTTTACAATAGTTTGGAATAGAAATAGAAGATTAAAATAGGAATTTCTTAATTCTATTAACTTATAATATAAATATAAGAAAGATTATATATGATTTTGAACACAAGCATTTTCTATGTTTTCTTATAGCAAGTGCAACAAAGAATAATATATTAGATCTATGAAATAAAATTAATAAATTAAACCAAATAATATATGTTATAGATGCAAATAACCTTTGTCTTTGCATTCAACTATCTTAACAAGATTTCCAACTAAGTACAATAATATAAATTTTTTACATATTTAAAGAATCAAGTAGTGGCCCAATATTATAAGTAATGTTAAAAACAAAAGATAGAAAAAAATCTACACTTAGAATATTAGGTTGAAAGTCAAAGAAAATACTTTCTAGCAAAACAACACAATTATTTATGAATGCTTCTTCTACCCAAAATAATAGAATAATAAAACAAGAAATTTCATGACAAGAAGTTTTTTTTATACTATTATATAGAAACCAATTCCAACTTGAAGCAACAATATTGGTATTATACCATATACAATCTCTAATTAGCAAAGTATGCAAGCTATATTTCTATGATGATATCATTCAAAAGACAAGGATCTGAATTTAAATAAAAGATTTAAGGTGAAAGATTAGTCTTTTTTTTGAAGTACTACAACCATTAAATATAAATATAACTATGTAGACAAATAAGACAAGACTATAAGATTTCTATTATAAAAATATATGAGAATAAATTATATATATATATATATATATATATATATATAACATAATAATCCACTAGACATGCCATCATTCAAGAATTATAAACAAAAAATACCACTAATAAAACCAAGAATGCTAGAATAAAATATGCATCATATAATAAAAAAAATGACATCAACTATGATACTACATACACTTGTTTAATACTTGAACACCCATAGAATTTGTATTAATACAAGATTAAAGCATAGCAAGTGAGAAGTGCAAACACTAACTTGTGCTATAATTATCTCAATGCAACACGCATACATAATAATGACTAGTAATACATATAGTCTCAAAAAATAGTAACTATTAACAGAAAAAATGGAGAGACATGTTCTTGAGTTCCTTATAAAGCTCTAAAATCAAATTTTTAAATAAATAATAAAAAAAAGATCCTATAATGGAATTAAATTCAAGTGCAATTTTATTCAAAGTAATATAAAAATTGCATATAGGCTCTATTAGATGACAAACAAGGCAAAGAAATTAAGACTCTATTATCTATTAATTGCAACTATATTGGGACAAAAAAAACCATGCATTAGATCTTGATTTAAGATTGGTGTTAACTAACAAAACAAAGAAAGAGAGAGAAAAAAAAAATAATAATAATAATAATAATAATAATCAATATAATCAAATTTTCTTTTTATGATAGACATGTTTAATTTCAACAAAATTTACAAGATATAATTTATTTTGTATTAGTTTCTTTCAATAATCATAAGCTATAGCATACAAATAGATTTTTTATTAGGACTACAAAATTATCTTTATATGTTAAAGTCCATTTATATTTAAAGATTATAATTAAAATAATATATAAAATAGTAATAAATAAAAAATAATCTTATTTAAAATAATACAATAGATATAGATTATGGACCATAATAATCCAAATAGAGTATAATAGAGTTGGTTGAAGAGTACTATTAAATTTATCTATGCGGCACATTATTAAAAAATGTTTGTATAATAAGCAAAGAAGTTAAAGAAGGTAGCACAATAAAGATAATAAGTAGTGAAATTAGAGATGGTAGTAGCTATTATAGCAAGGTCCATAAATGCTTGTCATATGAAACTCAAATTTATACATTAAAAGACTTTCCAACATTATCTTTAAGAAAGAAAACTATTCAAGTATAGGCAAGCTGTATCACCTTCAACTTTGTTTAAAATTATGCAATTAATTAAATTATTCTATAATATAAGAAGATCCAATAATTTTTCAAAAATAATGCAACTTTAAAATTATATTAAATGCTTAAATTGCCATATGACATCTTTCTTTTATAAAAATACAAATTAAGTAGCATCAACAAAAATTATCTTGGCCATAAAATATGAAAAGAGGTAAAATATTATATATTAGAAGTAGTATTTAGATACAACTACGTAGAAGATGGGGACAAAAAAAAAGAGTATGTATACTTATGAACTTATCTTTTATAATTTTTAATATTTATTATTGACTTATAAATAGATATTAGATTTTATAGATGATTTTGGACAATAATACAATAGAAAAAATCAGAATTATAACCATGTATGCATCTATTATATTCCATGTATATATATATATATATATATATATATATAAGAGAAAAAACTACATCTTATTTTTTTTAAGCAATTTTGGCTAAATATTTTAAAAAAAAGAGAAATGAGGATTAGAATATGACAAATAGGTTGGAATAAAAATTATTATGTTACAATAAGAGCCTATTTATTATTGAATAAATAACTTAGAAAGAATCTAAAGACTATCTTGATTTTAAATTCTATTTTTTACTATCAAATTTAATTAAAGTTTTATGAGATAATAAAAAAAGATGTATTAATTTTTTTGGTAAGAGTAGACATGTTTTACATCATATCAAAAAAAATTCATTACTTTTATATTAAAGAGTATTGTATCTTAAGAGAAACAACCTCATCTAATTATTTTTCAATTACATTTGGCAATAAATTTACTCCTTATATGCTTAAGATTTTAAAAATATTCTATTATTTTATAGATTTAGAATTGGAGAACAATTATTCTATACTATCTTAATAAAGAAAGGCTAATAAATATATTGTAGTCAATCCTTAACTTCTAACAAGTAGTCTTTGAAGAATCCCTTATTCTCACCAAAGATATGAAAGTATTATGGCCTCTAATTGTTAGCGCATCCTTTTAGGCAATTTGAAAATAAAACAATTATATTTTTTTAACAAAAAATATAACATAATGATAAAATTAAAAGAGTCATGTGATTTAAATTTATAAATAATAAAAAGTCTTGTTAAAATATAATATAATATTTAATTGATAAGAAACCTCAAAATAAATTAAAATACCTTAGGAAGTTTAAAAAGATTAAGATTATAAAAAATAAACTAGATATACTATATACAATCATCTCTATGGAAGAAAATTATATCCTCCTTTCAAGATACATACAATGCAATATAAATTGGTGCCTTGAATCTAGACTAAACATAAACATATGCGAGCACCTCTATAAAAATATATATATCTTCCTTTTGCAATACATACAATACAACCTAAATTGATGCCTTGAATCTAAATTAATATGAACTCTTATTACACAATAAGGTATTACATCCCCTTTTGTTTCAAAAACAAAAAATAATACAAGTGGCTTGCAATAGGTTGATTTGAAAGTAGTGGGTTAGTAGGCCACAAAAATTTAAAAATTATTGGTGAAGAAGCATGAAGCTGACATACCTTGACATCTAAGAGCAAGAAATTGGACAAAAATGCAAGCTTGATGAGCGGTTGTTCTTCGAATTTTTTCTGTTGGACATTTGACTGAGATAATATCACGTACTTGATTTAAAAGAAGTGTTGCAAAGGCATTGAGAGTGTGTAGAAGCAAAATCTAGTGAGCGTACAAAACCTTCACAAATCAATTCAAATGTGATGACAACCGGCAAGCAATAGGATTGTGTTCATGAAGAAGACAAGGTAAAGGTTTCATGGTTTCAGTGTCCTCAGATATGCCCAGAGTTCTTGAAAATATAGCTACAATTTCCCGTAGTCTGAACCCTGCCCTACTTACTCGTCTTAAAACTATAATTCATACATTTTACATCCCATTCAGACGGCTGTTCACAAAGTCTTAAGTATGGAGGTATGTTGCATAATTCATATTTGTTTGCGCTCAATTGAATCAGGGCTTCCCTGGGAAAACTGTTTACAATTAAATGCATCCAATACAGTATGAGTATGGTATGAATTTCAGTGAAAGTGTGAGGACCTTCGGCTGTTAGCTGACAGAGGAAGTGGAAAGCCAACATGTAGCGCGTCACATATTTAGTACTGCTTATCCTGGGTTCTAAATGCCACACATGAACTTCATTCTTCAGCGCCTTACCCTGTATTTGAAGCAAGGAGAGGTCTTAGATGTATTGGGGTTATTTGGCATTTTAGGTACAGAACAGATAAAAATGAAAAGTTTTACAAGGGGAAGAAGCACTTTTATAGGTAATAAAAGCACGTACCTTTATCCAGCAACTCAGAACTAACGATTCACACAACGTTGTTCTCAGCCTTGCCTGGTTCTTTCCAAATAGATTCGTTCAAAAATCTCTTGATTGTAATGTAAAAACCGCAGGAGTGCAATATATGTGATCAAGGTATTCAGATGGTTCGTGACCCCAAGACAATTGTTCGTGCCATACTCGTGATTTCTAAACCACAACTCGACTACTGTTTATGTTACACAGAATCGTGTTTTTCAGCTCAACGAGGTTTATCAGGAATGTCAACAACGAAACATTATCTTCTGTGAAAGCAGACTGCAATATTTGCAGCAAGTAATCTTCATGTATGAACATTTGACTATGTTACTCCTGGTTGTAGCTGGGTTTTCTTTCCTATCTTTTTTTCCTTTCCTTCTTTAAGAAACCATCTTGGCTTGCAGCCCATCCATGCTGCTTTCGCAACCTCGGTGATACAAGGCGGTCGAAATTTTTCACGTTCTTGTCTTCATTCTTCCGGCTTCCACTTTCAGTAAGACAAGTATCACTAATCGCCACTTGGCAGCTGGATGTCAGTTGTTTCAACACCTTCTCCGCTTGGTCAATAATAATAGAAACGCCCCGTTTTTTCGCATAAGTCGTGCATCTACGATAATAGAAACACCCGCTCCATCCATAAAGATGGGCATACGCGTGCATCTTCAATGGCACGCTGTTGTGCGTAGCCAGCCAACAGTTCATGGAGGTTGATGATGGCAGCATGAACATAAGTTTCAAACCAATTGATGTAATACAACAAAGGAAAAGCCTCTAGAACAGAACTTCTTCGAGAAAACAGAGTTTCTATTGTGGGAGCCATTTGGAGTCACAGCGACGTTGGCAGAGGCTATCATCTTGACCTGCAGAGGTGCAACATTATCAAGAGACAATAGATAGCTGAACAATGGAAAGGCTGTGAAGAACATAATGGTAAAATAAATAAATAGATGGACTGCGTTTCAAACACCTCGGAACACACAATATTTGAGTATTTCGATCCAAACCGTTTGAACAAATCGCATCACTCACTTCATGAAAGCAATGAAAGTAGTTAAGATCTTTCAGCATAACAGCCAGTAAACATGACCATGCTATCTCCATCACCGGGTACAAGGTTTACAAGTAATGTATTTGAAGAGAAACAAACAAACTTGATCACGAAAAATCACCAACCCCACTAATCACAACCTTGGGAACAATCATGAGCTCTTTTTTCTGAGTAAAATTAACCTCGTCAATGATTACTATGGACCTGAGAACAAGATATACAACCGACAATACGTCTTCGTCGACTCGATCCATTCTATTCGGTAAGCAGAAAATTCACAGGACCCTTCCAAAGTCCTTTTCAGGATAATGAAGAAGTATTAGGTGACTGATTCAATGCAAGCATCCATGCAAATAGTCATTTACCTGGAAGAAGGAAATCTCTCCAAGACAACCACATTGTTGATCGGTGTTGAAGCGTCTTGCATTAGCATGCTGGAATTCTGTAGCCTGCATTAGTGAGCCCTGGAATACAAGTGTCCCGCCATTTTACAGAGGCTAATCTGTTTAATAAGAAAGAAGAATAAGACACTTGCATATACTTCCTGGGCAATGTTGATCGCCCTCGATAAGATCAACAATTCTATAAGAGCCCACACATAAAGAATGCTTGCATGTAGCAGGAAAAGACAGTACACATCAATTGCTTAAAAAGTACGAATAGGCGCTCAAGCAACGTCAGACCTATTGCGTCACCAGCAGCAAGGGGCGTACTCATGTCCACGGGAAAATCATTCAGTAGTAGTGTGCATGCAGCGACCCGATACAAGAAAGACATAATTTAGCATATAGCTGGGAGCTCTGACTTTAGCTACTTGCAAATTGAGACACTCGACGAAAGCAGGTTTAAGAGAATGTGGAAGTGAGTGTATTAAGGAAGAACCTGAGTTAAGAAAAGGTTGGTGCGATCTCGAGTCCCAGGCAGGACAAGTTCCTCTCTTCGCACAAACGCGATCCCTAGACACGTTTGTGATGAGCCGCCACATACCTGAGATCACCTCCAGCATTGATGACATCCCTACCAAAGTAATGCCGACCATCGCAGATTGTGACCTGTGTTTGCAAGATAAACATGTGATGCACTCAAGGAAAACAAATATTTCCACATGTGTTCGTGCATACGTAATTCTCGAAAACTTCACATCCAATGTCCTTCGAGTTACATCAGGAAGTTGTTTTAACACGCTTGAGCGGCGGACATAACGAAAGAAACTACAATGCAAGGCAGAGAGCATTCAGACACAAGACAGGACCCAAGATCAAGGCACGGCGAGAACAACCAGAGAGTTAAAACTTTTTGGTCGACCGTCCATTAGAGATGTCAAATACCTTCCGAAAGACCTTGATCCATCCAAAGGAGAAGAGGCTCGGGATCTCGGGGAAGAAATTCGCGGCAACGAGGAGGAGACCCTCGGTCTCTCAAATCTGTCCATTGCAATGCATGCCTTAACCACTCACAGAGTTGCTTGATGCATTGACTGCTTCCTAGGCTAGGGACAAGTTGATTGAATGGAATGCTTTAATAAATAAGCTCGAAAGCCTATGGTTCTACCCTCCCTTGCCCAGTATCACTGCATATCGTCGCATGCATATCTTCACACCTAATCCTTGCTCCCATGAAGTTGCTTGAAACAGTCACAGTAGACGAAGAATTACTACAGTGTGGAATTTGAACCATCACAATCCGTTTGGGGACCTGAACGATATGTACAAAAATAAGGGCCAGATTCAGCAATTTAATGAACAGGTTACAAAAGAGTTATGAGCTTTCAAAACAAAAAGGTCAAGTAGTGCATTAAAATATGTTAATAGTAGCGAATTACGGTTAACTGATAATAGTTTTATTCCGATCCAAGCTCTACACAATAGTTCAGACACACCACGATGTAACCCTTACTCGAAAGATAAATCAAAAAAATTCCCCGCGATTGGTAGAGCGTATCAGTAATGCCGAACCAACTCGGCGAAACTTTTACAGAGAAGTAATTCAAACTCATTTCAAAAACAGATTGATGATAGAAAGTTTTAAAAATCATGTTTAATGAAAAATATTCCAAGTAATATTTTAAAATCAATAATGGGTTTTATGATATATTTAGTTTTTCTTGCATTGTCCAAACCACAGTACATGCAGAAATAATCTAATTATTGCTAGACTGAGAAAGTATTTTAAATACTTAAGGTTTTGAAATTTGATGGACCTTAGCAATAATACTTTAATTTGAAAGTTTTTCAGAATTCTATAATATAAATTTATCAAAAAAAAATTCCATAAAGTTTTCATGTAAGAACAGTTATAAGGTTTTGTTTTCCAATTCATCTATCATGCATTTATGATAATTTTTATTGTCAATTGTTTTATAAATTGTTGATACATGGTAATGTTATTAATACTTTCAGTATTTTTAAATATATTTAAATACCACATACATACACATAAAAAATTATAATTATAAAAATGAAATTACACAAATCTCATGGTTTTAATTTTTGATGTACTGATTTATAATTTTTAATGAATTATACTTATAATTTCTTAAAAAAATAGATGCTTTTTTTTGATGCCTTACAGTGATAGAACACGAAAAAAAAGTTTTGTATGTTATTAATAAAAATGTTTTTCATTTACATTTTACAAATTGTATTTTCCTTTTTAATAGTTAATTCACAATTTTGTAAATCAAATAATTATGTTTTAAGATATTTTGAAACTTTCTGTTAATAATTCAAAATTCTAAACCAATAATGCTAGCACAAAAATATTGCATTTTGTTGTGATGAAGCAACAAAAACAATTTAAACATGATCTGAACTACATTATCACTGTAAATTTTTATTTCTTAATATTAAAATTTTTATATTATAAATCAAGGTTGTAATCAAATATGATTTATCAATTTATTGAATGTATTTGAATTAAATAATTGGCCAAACTAGTCATTTTTAGAATTCCAATTTAATAAGATACAACATCAATGTTTTAGGTTTATGAGAAACAGCTTTTTTAGTTTTAACATGTAATTTCTAAATTAAAAAAATAGTTGAAAATTTATATTTCATTTCCAATCTATATATATATATATATATATATATATAACAAAGATTAATCCATTGTACTTCAAAATGCACAAAATGCAATTGGATCTTAAAACCTCTTGTTGAATTCAAGTGACATTGAATGTTAAGTATTTTTAAAGTAGCCATTTTATTTTTAAAAATTTTTTTTCACGTAAATTTTAGTTAAGTGTTTATCTTATAATAAAAAAAACGTTAAGTTTGTAAAGAAGTTATTCACTCACTATCTAAAAGTTTAATTCATTTTTTTAAAAGATCAAATAAATTGTTCACATCTAAACAAATTATTGCAGTTTGAGATCATACCCAAAAATATATCTTGACTTCAGCAATAGGCAAATAGAAATTGCAATCAAAATTAGCAACTTTTAAAAACTAAAATTACTAATCACTGATTTTATGTCAAGATTCTAAATATAACTTTGTTAAATTTAATTTTACTTACAATATTTTAAAATTCTTGTCAAATATAAATTTTTGGTAACAAACTTACCTACATATAGTTAAATTGCACTATCAAAGAATCGAACTCTCAAGGTTTTCATTTTATTTTATTTCATTGAACATGTTATTAATTTTATTGGAGGTAAAGCAAGCAATGGAACAGGCATGGGAACACGTTCAGATCAGCGTTCGAGTGAGAACAAGGCATGAAGCTGTTCTTCCGACATTGAAGGCTTGCGAGCAAGTGTGAACGCGCATGACAATAATGGTTCGAAAAAGTTCGCATGAGTCGATTTGGACCTGTCAACCAACAAGATGAACGAACATCAGCCGCTACGTGGACGTGGCGTCCACGTCGGTCATACGACGGCAGTGGCCAGATCCGATGTGGACCGTTCTGTCCCGCGCGGCAGGCTGATGCTACGAACCAGACGCACCCTAGCGACAATACCATAGTTTCTGTTGTTTGCTTTGCTTGCGTGCTTGCTTGCCTGGATCGCCCTCAACTTCCACGCTGCATAATGATCCAGGTTCTGGCCAACGTCGCCGCGCTTCGTTAATTCCATGTCTACATACTCATATGTTAGGGAGGATCATTACGTTGCTTCTAGCTTCCGAGCCTTTTTCTTCCGAGCCTGTGCGAAGGACGTAGAGCTCGCCTCCGCCAGGTAGGGTTTGGATCGCGTCACCTTCCGTTGCTTGGATTGGATCCCTGGCTTCGTGCGAGGTCAATATTCTGGTTATGGTAGTGGTGTTTGAGTGTTGGTCGGTGTATCTATGGGAATCTGATTCTGAATTGTAAACTTTACCTTTTTTGCTGCAATGTAGGGTGCAATTGGTGTTCCAGTGAGGTTGGGCTGAGTCAGGTTAGGTTGATGATGCATGAAATTGATCGTAAGTATGCGTGTATGCTTGTTGCTGCGGCGGCTTGGTAGAGGAGAAGGGGCTGAGTTGAGATGTGATTCTTGCGAATTTGTTTTTGGCAGAGTCTCCCTGGAAGTAGGGGATGAGGAATATGTTATGAGTTTGGGAAAGAGAGTAGGTCGTCCTTTTGGTATCTCTCGGTGGTAATCATGCTGAAGCTGGTTGAGCTTGGAGCCGGTTTAATTATTTTCTTCGCCTTTACTATACCGTAACGTGTATGCGCATCTCATGAGTGATTAAGGGTGGTTGGATGTGAGTCGTCGGAGGTTTTAGTGATTCTGGATGCGATTGTAGTCTAGATTTTGCGCATTATTGAAGGAAGGTGATAAATCAGTCTCATCTTGATTATTTATCTCACTTTCCTTGCGCGTGTAATTATGCTCTCTGGAGTGGACAGATCTAGAGAACAATTGTTTACTTATATGAGTTTTTTTTTTTTTTTTTTTTTTTTTTTTTTTTTTCCAGCTGAGCGAAATTCATTGTTGAATTGACAGGATCACTTGAGTTTATGTTTATTTCTGGTTCATTCACTTGAAAATTTAGTTTTAGATTTGTCAATTGGTTCCTCGTGACGATTGCCTATTTGCAGGGTTGTCTGTGCAAGTCTTTGGAAGTATTTATCAATTTCCGTCCGCAATGCTCTCGAGTTTTTGCTATAGTCTGTAACGAGACTTTGATGCTTCTCTCTTGGCATATCTGTTTTGGAGCGAAAATAGTGTGTACAGCCAGTTCATTGCTAATTGTGCGTTGAATGTGTTTTTATCAGAAAAGCATCGAATTATAAAATCATTTGGGATTGGACATTACTCTGGTTCATCACTGAATGGCTCTTTCATCACCTCCCCTTCCAGTGCCACCATCAGCACTGAATAAAGGCCCATACCCGAGTCAGGATTCTATACCTTCTTCACCAACTTCCAATAACTCAACCGTAGCTTCTCCCCAAGCTTCTCCGCGGGTGGAGGCTCCACAATTGTCTACTCAACAGAATGCTTTGCTTTGTGTTGCTTTCAATCAAGACCATGGATGCTTTTCATGTGGCACGCAGACAGGATTTCGTGTCTACAATTGCGATCCCTTCAAGGAAGCATTCTGTAAAGATTTCGATGGCGCGGGGATTTCTATTGTCGAAATGCTGTTTAGGTTCGATACTACTCCAGTATTGAATGGATAGGGTGTATTTTATCCGAGTTCTCTTTCTCCGTTTATTCGCTCCGTAGTTTGATGTGAACCTTTTCACATTCTTGGGGTCATTGTGTCTGTTTTTTTTTTTTTTTCTCTATTTCTTACCTGTGAATTTAAATCTGCCGGAGACCTGTCAGGTTACACATTTTAGCTTTGGTTGGTGGAGGCAAATCACCGAGGTACTCCCCCAATAAGGTCATGATTTGGGATCATCACCAGAGCCGGTGTATTGGGGAGCTGTCATTTAGAAGTGAAGTTCGAGGTGTTCGCCTTCGGAGGGATAAGATTGTTGTTGTTCTGGAATTTAAAATATACGTGTACAACTTTGCTGACTTGAAGCTGCTTCATCAAATCGAGACTTGGTCCAACATCAAAGGAATTTGTGCACTCTCTCCTGCGCCAAAAACATGTGTTCTTGCATGCCCTGGTCAGCAGAAGGGTGAAGTGCGGGTTGAGTTATACAGTTCAAAGAAAACAAAGTTTATACAGGCACACGATTCCTCATTGGCTTGCCTCTCACTTTCTCTTGATGGATCTCTCTTGGCCACTGCAAGTAACAAGGGCACTCTTGTTCGGATATTCAATACCGCTGATGGCACGAAGTTGCAAGAGGTATATTACATATTTCCACCACCTGTAAGCAAATAATGGTCTTCTATGGGCCATTGAGAATATTTGGAAACTTACAATCATTATTAATTGCCTTGGATTTCAACTGTAAGTTCAAGTAATTATCTCATAATTGCATGTCCATGAACAAATGGCTCATTCACAAATGAAGTTTCTAACATGACTGCTTGTTTTGTGGTTGCAGCTTCGACGTGGAGCAGAACACGCAGAAATATTTAGTCTTGCTTTTCATCCGAATCTTCGTTGGCTTGCCGTTTCTAGTGCCAAAGGCACAGTGCATGTGTTTACAGTCAAACCAACCACTGAAGAAGCTCAAACGGAGGCAATTACGAATGCGTCCTCACCCTCTGCAGGCGGATCAGCTTCATCTCCTAGCAAGACTAATGATAGCCCTTTAAAATGCAGTTCTTCGTCATTGCTGTCATCCGCGTCCGCAAACGCTGGTTCATCACTTTCTTTCATGAAGGGTTGGCTTTTTTTTCCTTCGGCTCTGAAGTTTTTGCTGGATTCTCTTTTTGAAATATCTTATTTGACATGCTTCGTGTTTTTAGTCTCGTTTAATCTAAGTATAGAGCAGGCTGGTATGGAATGCGCATTCTTTCTTCTATAGGACCCGGACACTGTCGGGATATTGTGGTTCCATTGGTTGTTACAGTTTTTTTTTGAAAACTAAGGATCTTACTGATTACTGATTATAATTTCTAGCATTAATGGTTTAAATTGTCTTAACGCATGCACATGCTGTACAACTAATATCTATTCATTTTGACAGGTGTGCTGCCCAAGTACTTTAGTTCAGAGTGGTCCTTTGCACAGTTCCGTGTGCGTGAGGAGACCAAGGCCATAGTAGCTTTTGGAACTCAGAAGAACACGATTGTCATAGTCTGTTCGAATGGAAGGTGATTTTTCTTTTTAAATTCATTGAAAATTCTGTTGTGAAATCTCGTAGTTTATTTCAATTTTATAAGTTACATTGTTCGACAACGAGGTTTTATCTTGAGTTTATTTGTTGATGATGTTCTAGGACACGGATAAATTGCATTACCAGACATCCTTGGAAGGTTGCTTATGCATGAATGCTAGAACCTTCTAGTTGAAGAATGTGTGGAGATCAAATTCTGAAAATATTGTCCAACTTGTGTGAATCGTGTGTTCGCTGCAGTTTCTACAGGTGTTCATTTGATGGAAAGAAAGGTGGAGAAATGGTACAACTTGAATACGAACGTTTCATGAAGCCCGAAAAAAGCGATGAGGAAACCGTGCCCACATAGGTTGCTGAGCTGTTCTATACTCATGTAATTCCTCTAAAGGAAAAAGGAATCCAATGATTGCCTTGCAGCCACACTTGGGACGTGTGAAGACTCAACTATTTGATCGTACTGTGGTGTGTAAAACCCTGCTTCCGCTTTATCCACGACGTCGAAAGCTTCATCATTTATTCTTGATTGAAATCGAGAGCGATGAATAGGTGGCTTTGTTAGCAGAACAGGGGTATACTCGCATAAAGAGGCTGGACTCCAAGCTTGTGCCCACCTGTTGCTCTTTTATGTATATAGTACCAAATGAGATTTTATGTTTTGATTGTACAGTGATGGAACGTGGCTTATAGAAATTGTACAGTATAATAGCGGAGTCCCCACTCTGGCCTCACTGCTCTTGACAAATGATAAGGTTTGCATGTTGATCTAGAATCAGCTCAGCTTTCTAATTTGTGCAGGGTTACATTAGCTTCTAGAACACGTTGAATGGCATGTGCAGATTTGAGTGAGGTTGATGTTTAACCAAGAGCTGGAGACCATATTGTTGAATCTATTCTTCTTTCAAATTGGTGCACTTCTATTTTGCGAGGTAGCACTCTGGCGCATTGAAAGACCATTGTGTGTCTTTGATTATCTGTTCCTATGTGATCTGCCCAAATTTTAATATCTTTCTGATGTTCTCCCATTCAGTTGTAAACATTTCATTCATTTCATATGTAACTTCTGTTCATTCCCAATTTACCACAAGTCTCAACCACTACAAAGTACGCATTGTGAATACAAAACTTCCAGAAATCCTAGGAACCCTTAGAATTTCACCGCGCTAATTACCTTTGAGCAAATCTTTCAACGTTCATTTATCAAAATCAATGGCATAGCAGTGAGACCGATTTTATCGTATGGATCACGACAATCAGAGGGTCAGACCACGTTGTTCATGAGGTCTTGCAGGAAATGCAAAATAGAAATCACATTCGTCCTCATTGCCTGTCGTGTTGTGTCTCCGACGTTAGTGCTCTTATCCAGTCCATTGCAACGAAAGGAAGCAGGAAAGGGAAGAAACGAAAGAAACAAGCGGCAGCGACTTGTGTATTGTTCGCTTTAACCCCCGCGAGGGCTCGTCTTTTTCACGAGTTCTCTATCGCCATGTTTCAGCTCACAGCTCTCCAGCCATTAGGACTTTGTTCCGTTCTCCACAGGTAGGCTTCTTTTCATGCCACGGCATCGTTTACCGCTGGATGTATTCGAGCTTCTATTCGCACTGCGGCGGAAATTTGAGCTCATCCAAGTATGGAGGAATGAAAATTTCTCTTAGCTTCCACTGTTCGCTAGGGATCGATGGAGCTTGAACGATTATGAGCTTCAGAATTTGTAGTAGAGTTTTTTCGTCTGAGTATTCGTCTGAAGGAGTATGATTTCTACGCGAAAAGAAAACTCCATTGCTATTGTTGATTTTGTTCAGTGGAGCGGAATTTCCAACGTCCGTGAACAATTCTGGGGTTGTAAAGCGACGTTGATGTCTGCGGCAGTAAAAAAATCTTCGCTAGGTTTATTCCTAGGTGTTGGTGCCTTGCTCTCTCCGTGATGCAACATTCTTTACTCAGACATTGCAACAGGAAATTGCGCAGTTGAGTCCGCTATTTAGAGCCGACAGAGCATCGCGTAGGTTGCTGCTTCCTGTGATAGTATTAGGTTATACGTAATAAATTGGAGGATCACTTCGGTGATGGAATTGAGTGATGATTTTTGCTTTGTAGCAACATACGCCAAGACGACGGCTGTCCAATATTTTGTGCCTGCAGCACAAACTTCGGCATGACCTGAAGCTCTGTTTTGTATTGAGTAAGGAGGACCAGCCATGTCTTCGATGGCAACACTTCTGGTTGCTTCTTCAACCACTGGCACGATTCTCAGGTACCTTACTTCTTTGCTATTGTTATGGATTTTTCGACTGCAAAGGGACTTGAATTTTGCTGCCTAATTGAGTAACGAGGAAATGCACCGATTGAAGTTTTTATGTGACTCTTGATCATGAGGTTCAAAAAATAGTAGAATGCCTTCACAGGAATAGGATTCCAATAGGCTGCAACTTCTGACGTATATTTTTGTTTGTTTGTTTGTTTTGTTTTTGTTTTTGTTTTTTTTTCTTCTGATCTGATGGCACATTTTGTAACTAATTTGAGGTGGTGGCAAACAGAACCAGCTCAAACTTGGGAGCATCATGTAGTCATACATCTTCAGAGAGATGTGGGAGGAACATACTATACATCCAGACGACAATATCAGCTGCTAAACCTATCGAGCAAACTGGTTATGATGCTGAAAGCTCTAGGTTCAGCCATAAATCTCCAAGTAGAGGTAGTCAGTAATTAAGGCTGTTAAGCTCCTCATTGTGCAGTTTATGGAGTCTTTCTTTTATGACGTCTTTAATTTTCTGCTTTCAAGATTTGAATGGATGATTGAATCATTATTTTCAGTTCCGATCAGGAGAGGGAGAGGCTGGGGTAACACGCCGGAAAGTAGGAGTGAACGAGCACCACCTGTTTTGAGTCCTAGCGCTGCAGCCTTAATGCGGAGTCTTTTGACACACAAAAGTCCTCAGGATTTATGGGATGTTCTTGACGCTCTTCCTCGCTGTGTCGGTTCATGGGAAGATCTCATGGAGACAGTTGCCGAGTTCAGACGGCACCGAAAGTGGCGAAGTGTAATAGTGGTATGGGCTCGTTATACAATCTTTAAACTTGAGTTTAAAAGTTAGTGTTGTTCTTGGTCAACGATGCATTTAAGACGTAGGCGGTGTGAGTGCGCGCTTTGAATGTTTCACAGCCTATATTCTAGTGTCCTCCTTGCATGCATAAACTTAGTTACTTGAGATCACTACATGAACATGACATTAAACTTATACCTATGATGTTTCACTCGAGCTTTTTTCCTGTCTAACTGTTCTGAATATTCAAGTTAATGTTGTGAGAGTATCTGGAAACATTTGATTTCACCCAATAGCTCTTCTTGTTCCTTTATTAATATTTCATCTCATTCGGAATGTACAAGGACTCTCTCTTCATGCGGCTTTGCAAAAGATTATTTTGTTGACATTGTTCTAGGTCTTACTTCTCGCTTTCTTAGTTAAAATTTTTAGTATATGTGTGCAGATTTATGAATGGATCCTGCAGGGATCAATGTTCAAGCCAGACGTGGGCTGCTTTAACATGCTAATGGACGCTTACGGGAGAACCAACCAGTGGATAGAAGCGGAGAAGACTTTTCATCTCATGAAAAAGTTTCAATGTGTGCCTTCAGAAACCTCCTTCAATGTCCTCATGGCTGCCTATTCTCGTGGGGGTCAGCTTGAGCGAGCTGAGAGGATGTTTCATGAAATGAAGGAGTCAAACTGTTCTCCTGGTATAGACCATGCTGATTTCTTCCAAAAAACCGTTTTCCCTCCGTCTTTCATTTGGTTTTTGTGTCCTATACTTGATTTTGACGTGTTTCTTAACACAGATAATATAGTTTGAGTGTAATAAATGTTTTAAAGATGTATTCCTGCAATTTTATAGATTTAATGGGCGATGTTGCCAGGCTTAGTGACGTATAACACTTATCTGGAGGTTTTGAACAAGTCTGGAAGCTGGCAGCTAGCAGAGGATGTCTTTAGAGATATGCAAAATAGAGGGGTTCCTCCAGCAGTCAACACGTTCACTCTCATGATAAGCATTTATGGTAAAGTAAGTCACCTTCCATTTCAAATTTGAATCTGCTCATAATCAGTTTAAAGTTACATATTTGTCTTCAGAATTTTGTATTTGTTTGAATACTGCAAGTAGGGAGTAGTCACTGTCTTGATGTGTTTATCATGGTTATCATAGTTGACGTGGTTGACAGGAATTCAGCTTGCACTGTCTAAGGCATGAACGTCCCAATAATTTCTTTTTCGTTTAACCAGGCTCACCATCCAGCTAAAGCTGAACATCTTTTTCAAAGTATGCGCAAGGCATTGTGTCCTCCCAGTCTCTATACCTACACTGCACTAATAAATGCGCATGCAAGGGAGGGAAACTGTGTAAGGGCTGAAGAGATATTTGCGGAGCTACAATCAGTTGGTTTTGTTCCTGACATCTACACTTACAACGCTCTGTTGGAAGCATACAGGTTTGTTGATGTATCTCTGATGATCAATTTACCACTTGCAATTATAAATGTAGAACACAAACAGTAGGCCCTACTGTAAATACGTGCGTGGTGGCTTCTTTGTCTTGTGTTTCTTGCACGTTCTGGACTAGATACTCGGTGTATTTCATCGGCTGATAGGCGTGGTCCACGTAATGAAATATTTACAGGTAAAGTGGAAAGATATGCACATTGAATGAATTGTTACCCAAAAAAATAAAAATAAATGACGCTTAATGTATTTGAAGTCGACAAACCCAACACAATATTAATCCAACAAATGTTTTGCTTTTGAAAGTATGCTTTTGAAAGTATGCTTCGGTTGAAGAGAGACTTACATCAGCATAATGAAAGAGATGTGCGATGTGCAATTGCAGTCAGGGAGGACATCCTGCTGGTGCGAAGGAAGTGTTTGAGACAATGTTGGAAGCAGGCGTGAAAGCTGATCATGTCTCTTACAATATACTCATTGACGCATTTGGTCGTGCAGGGTTGATTTCTGGTAAAATTCAAATCTTATTATTTATCTGATCACTGATGAGCTTCCAAATCTATAGCCATTCAACCTTCCATGAGAAGCATGCGTAGCCTGCCTAATCTTTTCATTTATCACCTGGTCTCTGAAGCTTTGTGCCAATCGTAGATACTAAAAAATATCATGTACTAAGATCAAATAGTTTTACGTGAGTATTAACATTAGAGAGAGTCTGCGTCTGTAACCTACTTTGCATGTAAACGGTGGATTGGGCTGTGTCGAGCATATTCACAGTGAGCCTGTGGGATGGCAGATGCACAAACTATCTACGATTCCATGAAGAAAGTAGGGTTTAAACCCACTATGAAGTCGCACATGCTTCTACTAAGCGCTTATGTTAAAGCAGGAAGAGTCACTGATGCTGAGAACTTTGTACGAAGATTAGAGAGCACGGGAGTGGAGCCCGATACTTTTATGTTCAATTCCCTTTTAGGCGCATATGGGAATTCAGGGAGGTAAATAAGAACAACTAGCACTTCTTTCAAAACATATCGATGTCTATAATGCAATCAGCTAAGCGTTGGAAGTTTGGGCTCGCTTTGTCTCGGTTTAGCCTGCTGGAAATCGTGAAAACATTTAAGTAGTTCAGGCTCTTAGAATGGAGTGAAGGGCCCGACATTACCATTATGGTTCCTTGATGACTGATGTCCTTATTTTTCATGGTGATGTTTGGCAGAATGGATAAAATGGAAAGCTTGTATGAATCAATGCAAGGTAGTGTATGCAAGCCAGACATCAGCACACTGAACACCCTCATAAATGTCTATGCTCAAGGTGGCTACATTGAAAAAGCAGAGGAAATCTTCAATTCGCTGGAGTCAAAAGGTTTTACTCCCGATGTAATGTCATGGACCTCACTCATGGGTGCCTACTCAAAACGGAAGTTGTACAGGAAATGTGTTTCAGTATACCAAAAGATGCTCATTGCCGGTTGTATACCGGATAGAGCTACTGCTAAAGTTTTGCTTTCTTCTTGTCGTGATCCGGAGCAGGTAAAGGAGGTCACAGACATGATTGAGACACAAAGATAACTCATAGGCTGGTCCTACTGTATCTAGCAATGGTATAGGCTAAACATCTTCTGGAGTTTGAATGACTCAGGAAGGAGTTGACGGAGATGTGCACAAAATGTCCTCAAGGATCAGCTGTGTTTTGAAGCAAATGCTTCACGGCCACGATTTCCATGTTCGCACAACTGAATGCTAAGCCTCTCAATCAAATGATCTCAACCTTGTTTCTCACTCCTCACTTTGCTTATCAACAACTATTAGGAGCAGTTGTTACGAGTGGGAATGAAATGAAACCATCTTAACGAAAAGTATCTTCTAGCATCCTAATTTGTGATGACGAAAATTTTGGGAATTAATGCTCGTGCGCACATCGGAGTCCAACTGATGCATCGTGTTCGTGGTAACAGACAACATCTCGTCGTGTTAAGCCCTAAAATCCGATCCGTCGCCGCGTGGTGATCGCCTTGAGCGAGACTATCGCACTGCCCGTTTCAGATTCATCTGCGAAAACCGTCAGGCTTAGATCTTTTCTCACATGCCATGGATCTCTGCGCCCGTTGTCCGCAGATCCTCGTCGCAACTTCTTCGTCTGGATCTGATCCTGCTGTTGTCGAGATAGTGACCGGGATCGCTTCGGGCACTGCTATTGGTTCCGTGACGTCGCGTTCCTCGACAGCCAGGACTTTTGCAGAGCGTGCTACTTTTGAGCCACCACCCTCTACTCAAGTTGCCAAGATAAGAATCATCAATTCTGTCTTATTGGAGCGTTGGTATTCATCAGCAAATGGGCACATGCCGCTCAACTGCACAAGCTGTGAATTTATCGTCCTTCTCCACCTTCTTCGGCAGTGTTTCTTACTGGAATCTGCGGTAGTTACTCTTCACTCCTGAAAGCAGTTGGTGCAAACCAACACAATATTTTGGGGAATGAGCATATCTGTTGGCATGCCCTGGGGAATGTGCACGTACGATGCGGCTTTCTCAGGAGACCACTGACGGAGCCCAGATTGATCTGGTAACGTGATGACAAGGTTCAATGCTGAATTGATGGATATCAAACACTGAGCTGATCTGGGTGGCTTTTGAATTGGGGTGTGGTGGGTCACTGGGTCGGACCTGCACTGGGTGGCGCTTCTAGTGGCTGATCCATCGGCCGACATGACAGTGACTTCCACATTCGGTGATTCGGTGCGAAACTTTTGTTATTCCACTGGATGTATGGACATATATAGATTGATATCTATGTGTTTGTGCATGTATATGTTCGTGTATATATATATAGATGTATGTTGTGTGGTGTAGGTTTCAGTAAGCGTAGAATAAAAGCAGGTGGCATTTTTTGCAATCTGATACACCATCCACTTCAATTATGAATGAGATGGACTTCACCACTTGCGGCAAGAAAGTATGCATGGACAATTTAATAGGGATCAATGTGCAGTAGACTTTGAGCCTTTTTGCAAACGAGACACCACTTGGTTGGAACAGAAGATTGTTGAACCTGAAACATAATACTAATTATACAAGAGAAATTCTTGTGTTTTATTTTTATTGAAGCGGATAACTATTTCTTCATGGAAATTTTTTTCTTATAAATGGTGAAACTAAATAAGTGAAAAGTTTAATTTTTTTTAAATAAGTATATTGATATATATATATATATATATATACACATATAAATGATTGTATGAATTTCTCTGCATAAAATAAAAGAGAGAACTATAATTCTTCTTTGGATTTAATGTTTAAACTCCTATGTAGACAACTTAACTGTTTATGAATATTTTTATTACCTAAGTACATATTTTAAAGATAATTTTTATATTTATATACATCAATAATATATTGAAGAATCCCATATTCCATATAAATAAGAAATTTACAATATGACATCTAAATTAACATTACAATTGTAATATTGTTTTCCAAGTTTTAATACTGAGATTCCAACCTAAATAATCATATAGTTAAGATTTTTTTCATTTGACTACTCATCTTTAAAAATCATTTATTTTTAATATTCTATTGTAATATCAATTGTTATTTTGAAATTATGAATGTTTTGAAATATACATTGTATTTGATTTTTAAATTTATAATTAATACTTCTAAATATATATATATATATATATATATATATATATGTTTGTTTGAAAAATATTACTTATGGAACAAAATGAAAATATGGATTCCAAAACATAAAAAAGAGTTTAGTTTGTAATTATTCTAATAGATCCATCATCAGACAATAATTTCTATTGTGTAAAATCAAGTTTTCTCTCTAAAATCCAAATTACAAACAAACCAAATAAAATAACATCTCTTTAAATGTGTTGTCATTCTAGCATATTATGTCATATTATAGAATCTTATAAATCAAAACAAATTTGAATGTGAGTCTTTTAAATCTATTTCTAAGGTATGGTACATTGGTTGGTTTTGGTGATGAGATGTTTCAAATGCTCTAATTTTTGTTAGCACAATATAGCATGTATTTTGGTAAAGAATTAGTTTTCAAGATTTTAGGATTAATGAGGTTTCCGGCATTTAGCTCAATTATTTTTTGATAGTTTTGAGAGATTTTAGTTTCGATTATCAATATAAGACTTAATCTGCTATTTAACTACATCAAATTGGATTAAATATAAAAATTTCCATATGAAAGATATTTGTCTAAGCAAGTAGTGCAAGATGCTACAAATTAGTGCATTAAATGGTGCATTGACAATGCATGGTGTTAGTTTTGTACTTCATTACTTTGAATTTTTTAAAAATTTTAAAAAAAATTTCTCTCAAATCTTAAAGAGCTACTTGTGAAGTTCTTGTGTCCATATACTACAATGATTTTTGTCGGAGTTGGAAGAATTGGAAACTAAAGCTTAGTCTTGTAACATGAGATTAATTGTTTGAATGACTTGGTTAGTGCATGATTGTGCATTGTGTAAAATAATATAATGGTTTGGTTCTATATTGAATTAAAGGGCACTTTATACTTAGAAGCCCTCTTTAAAAGGTCATGGTTCAAAAGCCTTATCAAGGTCCCTTGCTTGCTGAAATAAACCTTCTTTTGGAAGCCTTGTTCTTTGGATATAATATAAAATAAAAAGAGGCCATAAAATGAACCAAATCATTCTTTTATTATAAGTCTAAATATGTTAGCCCATATCTTAATTCAAATAATTATGAGATGTATAAAAAACTTGATATTTTTAATAGTTCTTTTTATAAAAAAAATTGACGTAGCTTCTAAATTTAAAAAAAAAAAAAAAAAAAAAAAAAAACTACTTCTTTGAGATGGGCCTAATAGAAATTCTAAAGAACAACCCTATTCAATGAGGCTTCAATCAAAATATTAAAAAGTTAAGACCTTTCATTTTGTCCCCTAAGTATAAGTATAAAGTGCTCCTATATATATATGTACATACTTGTATAATGCTTTCAAGGTGTGGATAAAATGTGGTCTAATCACTCAACTAAAGCAGATATTTAATTGGTTTGGAACATTCCCATGTTTGCAGGCTACATTGCAAGTTTGAGCTGGTAGATGACCCACCTGTTCACTTCCAGACAGATGTACTATTATAAAAATAAAAATAAAAACTTTTATCTTATCATTCTAGTAGTACAATTTGAGCTAAAAGGTTGGAAGTTTATTATTGATATCTGGCAGAATCAAACTAGCTTACATCTTTGTATATTCCTCCCCTCAGTGACAATATCTTTCCTCACACTTCTTCTAAGGCCTTTGCAGTTCAGATCAATTGTTTTGACCACAGTCAGCTGGAGTTGAGGAACACAATGAAGCCAGAAGGAAACACAGTGAAGGCAAAGTGTTGGAATCCTTTTATTAATGGAACTGAGAGTTGACTTGGCAGGAAGAACCATCCATGGTTGGGTGCTGACCTAAATGAAGGGAATTTTCCATGGTTGGCCTACTTCTATTCTAGGCAAAGTGTATCAAAATATCTACTATTCAATAAATTTTGGTTGTTTCCCTAGTTACTCTCCCTTTTCTCATTGCATGTGTTCTTATGCAAGTTGTGTTGTTTTATCCCTTAAGTGCTCCCTCCTCGTTTTCTAATTTTCACACTTGTGGGACTAGTGATGTTTGTCTTTGTTGCATCCCTTCTCATTGAAGTACAATTCAGTGGAATCTTCAACAAGCATATTGTAGCTACCTTTCTTCATATAATTAATCACACGTGTTCAATTTGTGAGTTATCAACAATCAATCCTGGTGGTGTTTATCAATGACAATACTTCACCACATCATATATAGTCCTAATTATATCCCACTACCAATTGTAATCAATTTATCTGTTATGACAAAATATCTGCCATGAGTTACATTAGTCAAATTGCTTTGTTTGTGCATTGGATTGGTTTCATGCATTTTGCTTTCATGCCTGAATACACAATTATGAGCTGTTTCCTGCAAATTCTTCATGTTCTAAAAGATGGCTTGTACACACATATAAAAAAGCATTATTTTGATTTTATATTCTTTGTGTGATTGATCCAGTCCGCATCACAAAAGCCTCTTCTGTTTATATGTACTACGTTACCTTCAACTCGAAAGCAAACATTGAGGTTCAACATGCATTTGATTTATTTAATTGCATGATTTTTATCAGTGTGTGACATAGACCTAGACTTTGAGATATTTGTTTATTTTGCTCACCAAAACACACATCAATTTGTGTTCTCATCAATATGCACATCAATACCATATTGATGTAATTGTTTTAACTATTTAAAATTATTTCAATGAATTGATTGTTTTAGAATCTAATCTTTTTTAAGAAAAGAAGAAGATATTAGTAAATAATTCTTCATAAATCAATTTTTAATCAAAAATTATTCTTCAATTTATTGTAAAAAATATTCTTCATTTTTCTACCACCTATTTAACATAATTCTACCACAAGAGCATATATGCTTTAGTACTCTTTAAATATTCAAGAAATATATGTGTGATTTTTTTGCATTAAATTCGTTGAATTTAATCTTATTACATACATATTACATCCAAATGCCTATATTTTTTTATTACAAAAATTCCTAATATTTATTTATTTTTTTAAAATTTTGAACTAGTGGTAATTATCATATATGTATTTTTTTTTATCGTTATTTTTTAAAATGTTCAAGTTTAAATATAAGTTAAGACTATAAGTAGAAGACAAGGATATTTTCAGTCGTCGTCTCTTAGCTCATAAACTTCTTGCTCCACTTCTTCGACGTTTCAGGATCGAATCCCGTCGCGTGCGCAGAGCTCCTTTCCAAGGCACCAATTCGACGATCACCTCCCGCGACGCCGCTCGAGGATGACTGAAATCGAGAGCTCGCGAAGCCCGATCAAACAAACCAATCGGGTCTATTTTGACTTCGCCAGCCCTCACGTCGAGCATTGATGAGCTCAATATGAGGATTCCAGAGGTAATCCGATCGGTGGCACGTGTGGGATCGGTGCATGCAGAAAGACATACAAAACAAAAAATGCTAAAAGAAACCAGTCTGATCCGATGCTGCGCACTCTGCGCTTGTTGCGATCAGGATGCAGCGAATGCACGAGTGCATGCACGAATTTGATGGTGATTCGGCGAGAGCTCTCAACCACGGGTGTGGCATGGGAGGCGCCGTGGCCCACCGGCGCCTGCTCTCGCCAATCTGCAGCCTCGGCAACATCCTCCGGCGCACCTGTCTTTCCGAATGCGAGATATGTCCACAGAAAGGTCTCATTGGCGAGCTCCGAAGACAAAGTGGATTGTGTCTTATCGCTGCGGTGCCCACTTTCGCACGGGAGCTCGTCTTATAAGTCGACGGAATCGCTCGCTTCTGTCTTGGGCTTTCTTCTGGTTGACTTTCTCGTTTGTCTTACGGTTTTGTTTCGGTTCGCCAGTGTCTGTTGTGCATTGGTTTGTGGATTGTACGGTGGTCAGTAGTGGGAGCAAGCGTTCATGTCTTTCAGACATTGATCGTGTAGTGTGATGGTGAGCTGCTGCACTATCCAGGTGGCCATTCTGAAGTCACACAGGTATCGATCAGCAAAGAATCATGTTCGAGCTCATCGGCCGTCGCGTTGCGGCAGAATTTAGCTCTCTGAGTTGTAGATGGCATTGTTGCAGTCACGCAATTCGTCATCCGTGAGCCGTATCAAAACATTATACAGAATAGAATTTCGCAACATAGCGACAAGCATAGTGGAAACATATAATCTGCTGGAGAAAACTTCGTGAAGTTTTCTTCGTTTTTGAGATGCCATTCGCCTTGCAGGACTTGCAGAAGGACTTGCAGGGCTTTCTTCGAAGATTATACAATCACGAGAAGATGGACTTGAAATTTGTCGACACTAATTCTGCTTCTAAAAGTTTATAGATTAGCATTTTGCAGAATCTTAGAACAGTTTAAACTCTAGATGCTGTTGAGGTGATGAAATTGAATTGCTGGAGATGCAATGTACATTGAGCTAGAAAGAAACGAAAGTCATCTCACATGATAGTAAGGTTAGGCATCGCGGTCACAGCCTCAGTAGCTGCCGTAACATTTGGAAGGCAGCGCAAGAAGCTTGAGGAAGAGCTCGGCAAACAAGGTTTGTAAACCCTCGTTGAATTGGACATGAATCTCCTTTTTTAGTACTCAATGCTTCATTCCGAGAGCTACTCTCACAAGTTGCAGTGTTCAATTTGTACCTATATGAGTAGATCACAAGAAAACGCGTTGTGCTGGAGCCAAGGAAACTTTCCATCACATTTTTCTCAGGCTTGTGATCGGAGGCGTGGATAGGAAGATGGTTACTTGCTTCTTTTCAGACAAGCTTGTAAGAGGTCCTCAATCCATTGGTTGGTTTGTGTAGAGCATGGAGGCAGTCCAAGGGAGGAAGAAAATGAGGATTTCGACGTGGAAATTTGTGATACTCAGCCGAAAACGCCGGTACGACAGTCATTGAACTTCACCTCAACAACCGTTGCTACGTTTCCGCTGCGTTCATAGTGCTATCACCTCATCCGATGGTTTGATCTGTTCAGAAATTTGTAAGTCGTTAGAAGAGTTTGGTTTGTATCATGAATTTAGGCGTCAGAAGAGTATGGCGGAGGTGAAGAAGATTTGAATGGGGCGTGATTGTGAATGTTTCTAGCAGGTGGAAGAGGTGAAAGGAGTGAATTCAAGTTCACCAGCCAGACGTCTCCGTGGAGGCAGTGAGTACGGTGAGGAAGACCTGTTGCTGCCTGAATTTGATGACCTCTTACATTCAGCAAGGCTAGGGGATCTGACCCCGAGCGGGAATGACTCCTATGGCGCCGACGTTGGAATCACCGATGCAGATTTGGAAACGTTCAAAACTGTCTCCCGTGGGGATGGGAAAGAAGAGGTGTGTGTTCAGGCTGTCAGGAATAAGGGAGGAAGTAGAGCGGGAAGCAGGAGATCTCCTAGCCCTGGAAGAAGATCTAACTATGGCGAAGCATGCAGCATTGATGGAGATGAGCAGAACATGTCGTGTGCAGCATCGGAGACATCAGAATTGTTTCCATGCGACTCGGATTATCTACTCGGCGAGTTTGTTGACAGCCTCGCAAATGACGCTGCTGAGCTTCATGCTTTGAGAGAGACCGTGAAGGTGCTCAAGCAGAAGGAGTCAAGAATGGAGATGGAGCTCATGGAGCATTGCGCACTCGAAGTTCAGGAATATGAACTTCAGAAATTAGAGGCAGAGGTTGTAGCGAAGACCGCTCAAATTGCAAAACTAGAGAGGAGTCTGGAAGTAAATAACCTAGAGTTGGACAGACAGAAAATGCAACTGAAAAGCATGGAAGAAGAGAAGCATACCCAAATCGCCAATTTAGTGGCGCAAATCGGAGATATGGACGATAGGTCGGTGGCTTTGGCCGACGAAAAGGATAACCAAATCGCTAGGTTGAAGGAACGAATTGGGGCCCTGGAAGCGAGGTCGATGCAGTTGGCTGATGAAGCTGCGAGCGTAACCGTCCTGAGAAAGGATCTCGAGGAGGCACAGGCACGGATTAGAGAGCTTCAGATAGAGATGCACACCAAATCTGCACACGACGAAGGAGAATTCCTGATGTTGAAGCAAAAGCTGGCTACATTGGAAGCAGAAAATGAAGGCCTCCGTACACGGGACTTCGAAACAGAGAAGAAACTGCAATCTCTGAGGGAAATGGAGGTCGAAGTCGTTGAGTTGAGGCGCACGAACAAGGACTTGCAGTTTCAGAAACGGGAGCTTACCGCCCAATTGGATGCTGCAGACATGGACATTGAGTACCTGCAGGATAGAACAGATGAGTATAGATTAGCTGAGGCAGACGCGGATAATGCGTCCCTTCGGCATGCAAATGAAGATTTAGCACGGCAGGTCGAAGGTTTACAAAATGACCGGTTCACCGATGTGGAGGAGCTGGTGTATCTGCGGTGGGTCAATGCGTGTCTTCGATTCGAGCTACGCAATCATCAGGCACATGATGGTCGATTCAGCGCCATAAATCTGAATAAAAACTTGAGCCCCCGCTCACAGGAGAGGGCCAAACATCTGATGCTCCAGTACGCTTCCCCCGCTGTGTCTTCCAGAATGGACAGTGACTATGAAAGCACCGAGTCGTCCGAGAATTCGAACTTCATTGAGGATTACAGTGATATTACATCAGAAGTGGGGTCGGTATCCGGTCGCTTTCCTAAGAAAAGCAGCCTGATCAAGCGACTGAAGAATTGGAGGGGAAGAAAAGTCGAGGGAGCTGATCATTTAGCTGAGAGAAGTTTGAGCTCCAGAAGCGACCTCAGCAGCAAATTTACTCGTCGTGGCAAAAAGTCATTACCGGGACCTCTAGAAGCTATGATCATTCGGGACACGAGCGACGTGGTTCGAATCGCCGAATACGGGACCGGCAATGACGACAAAGAACAATCTCAAGGAACGGGTTCCCCGACGAGCACTCTCGCTAATCTGTCCCCACCAAGTAGACGGTCCTCAGTAGGTGGAGGATCCGCCAGGTTCCACCCTGATTCTCCCAGTTTGAGCTCAACTTTGGCTCCCATCAGAACATCCACACCATCAATTGCTGCCTCTTTCCAGTTGATTGCAAAATCTGTGTCACCAGAAATTTCTGAAAAGTATCCTGCCTTCAAGGACCGGCATAAAGCAGCCGTGGAGAGAGAGCATTCCATCAAGGAGAAGGCGCAGACAGCAAGAGAGAAGGCGCAAGCCGAGAAAGAAAGTTCGGCTCAGGTCTCTAAGTCAGCTCCGAGGGTGAAATGGTCAGAACAGAATCATCAGCATGTAGGCCATCAACCGCCGTTCCTTGAAGCAATGCTGCCACTGAAACGTGCCGAAAGCATCTCTAAACCTCTAACGCCAGTTGAGATTGCCAAGCGGGAAGTGAGAAAGGCAAACCCTCCTCCCAAGCCCAATCACCCACAGCCTAGTCATGCTGTTGCTCCACTAGGAGGAGCTCCAGGTGGGTTTATACCCCTACCGCCTCCACCTCGCGGGCCTGGCGCACTTCCTCCTCCTCCTCCTCCTCCTTTACTCAAGGGATCACTATCAAAAATGCAAGGCAATCATTCTGACGATGTGCACAGAGCTCCGGAGGTAGTCGAGTTCTACCATTCCCTCATGAAACGTGATTCAAAGAGCGCTGTGTCCAATTCAGGTGGAGGAACTGATCCGCTAGCTCGTAATAACATGATTGGAGAGATTGAGAATCGGTCCGCACATTTACTAGCGGTAAGCCTCTTGAACCCACCTCCTCTACCTTCGTGACTGTTGTTCAAGTATATTTTAAGCTGTGCATCTATATTGAGTGATGACCTCAACATGATTGTCGGAGCCAATCTTCTGATATGGCCGTACTTGACAGTATCGAATTGAGACTTACGGAGTGATATTGAATGTAGATCAAGGCTGATGTAGAGACACAAGGGGATTTCGTCATGTCACTAGCGGTTGAAGTGAGAGCTGCTGCATTCACCGACATTGAAGATGTTGTCAATTTTGTGCGCTGGCTGGATGATGAGCTCTCTTATTTGGTACGTGCACTTCAACCGAATACCCAAAAATCGTTGCACACCCTGTTCATGTCATGACCTGTTATGTTTCCATCTGTACCAGCAGTGTGGTCATTCAAAAGGGAGGTTCATTGTTGCCTTTGTTTCGACAGGTCGACGAAAGAGCAGTGTTGAAACACTTCGATTGGCCAGAAGGAAAGGCCGACGCTATGCGTGAAGCTTCTTTTGAGTTTCAAGATCTGACGAAGCTACTGGCTGAAGTTTCTCAATCTGAAGATAGGCCCGAAATTCCATGCGATAAGGCCCTACAGAAACTTCTGGCAACATTGGAGAAGTAAACGTCTTCTGAATGTTGAATCTTTCCTCATGTCCAGAGTTTGTTGGGTCCTGGCAGCATATTGGATTGTCTCGATTGCTCTATGATAGTTTGAAGTAATCTTTGCATCTAGGCTACAGAATTATTGCAGTTTAGTGAGATTTTCGGTCCTCATCTTCGAAAACTGTGCTCCGACTAACACTGAAGGAGGATGGCAACTGCAGGGTTGAGGAGAGTGTGTATGGTCTCTTGCGAACAAGGGACATGGCCATCGCCCGTTACAAAGAATTTGGCATCCCCATTCAATGGATGCTAGATTCCGGCATTATTGGCAAGGTGTGTTAACCTAACTTTCATTCCCATAGTTTTGCTAGGTGAAGTTTCTACTGGACTTAACTCATTAATGACGCTACATCCAGTGTTTCAGTTCGAAGATGTCTTTCCCACATTTACTGCCATCAGAACTGATCTACCATATCAGAGAAGTATGGTGAAAACTGCTGACCTTAGTGTCACATTGCAGATCAAGCTCGCGTCCGTGACTCTTGCCCGTCTGTATATGAAACGGGTTGCATCAGAACTTGACCAAACTCTTCCCATCAAGGAGACTGTGCGTGAGTTTCTGTTGCTACAAGGTGTTCGGTTTGCATTTCGTGTTCATCAGGTAATTTCTGGCCTCACTGGTTACAGTCTCGAAATCTGGATGAGCTCCAAAAGATGCAAAATTTGTCTAGCGTATGGTGCAAGTGTTGAACCTTAAACATGTGTGCACCTTCATTGCCTGCTCGATATGTCCACCATCGCATTTCTGCATAGACTCACAGCAAGGGCGTTTAAAATATCTTGTTTTAACAACAGACTTTTGTTATCTGCCACAGTTTGCTGGAGGGTTCGATCCTGAAAGCATGTATGCTTTCGAGGCATTACGGGCGTGTTCCAACGGAACGATTACTTCCCCACCTCCGCGAGGGAGTTTTGATGAAACGGACGAGAGATAGGAGGCTCTTTTTTACCAGGAACATGTAGAAATGCAGTCACAAACTGGTCTGCTTAGCCCGAGGTTGTTTGTTATGAAATAACATCACAAATGATGTCAACTGTCATTATCGTCGATCTATTTGTAAATTACATAATATTTTCTTCGATCCAATTATAGTAATAAGAAATTTGTATGATAATATGCATTTCACTGTTACGTCATGGCGAGCACGACGATGTCAACATATACCATTATTATTATTTTTCACTAGGGTTGATTAATTACTCCCTTTCCTCTCTTCTGGTCGTCTGAAGCATTTTCGGAAACCATGTTTAATGGTAATAAATTGGTGCTGTATCCTGGATATATTTTCTATTCAATTATTTCTACGCACTTGCATTTATTTGAATTTGTATCAAAAGTCCGTTCATCTTGCTAACTTGTCAATTCGAAAAAAGTGTCACATGTCCAGATAGTGGACCGGTACTGAAGGATTGAAACTACTTAAAGGGACTAAACATTAATCTGCACAGCTTCCTAATCCCTAAATCACATCGAATAATCAGGACCAGGTCGCAACTCCAACCAGTTTCCTGAATATATCCGACCCTCAATGTTTTCGATAAAGGACCTTACGGGACAACCATCTTTCCCAAAAACACATTACTCACTACTTTCGGACCCTCGATGTTTGCTTCATCTAATGCATGGATTACAACACGTCCTCGCATGAGAAGATGTTATCACCCTAAATGGCACCAATATGCAACAGCTTTCAGGGCATGCACTTGGCTTCCTATCGAGAAGTGAAAAGCAATGTACGCCTAACCCTGGTCGAATTATGGGTCATAGTTGAAACTACCCATTTCGTGGCAGGTTGGCGACATACAACTAACTTTAAGAGAAGACCTCAGTCAGCCAGTTCTCAGCATTCAGATTTGAGTAGAATCTTCAGCCGGTAATTCCAAATAAAAATCCTCACTGATCTTCCAGACAGACACTAATCACCTCCACGCAAACTCCCAACAGGCATCAGTTCTCCAAGGTGTTTTGCATCACAGATATCAGGCGCAAATTACCCATGCAAATTTATTTCATCACATGCCTCAAATTCCTCGTATACACTCTATGTTGAAAAAGCACTCAGAATGAGTAGAAGGTTTGATTTCAATCAGAGAGCAAGCTCTCATCCAAAAATCATTTCCTCATAGTGCATACCAACCCGTAATGTAAAATTCCACAATCTAGGACTGCGCTAATCCTTAGTTAGCACACCGACTTGATAGAGAACCAACGACAATGGATCTCGGCTAGGCTTCTACCATACGAATTAGTAACGACACAAACGCGCTGAAACCCTAACCCTACAAAAACAAACTACGGATAGACATGCGTTCTCCAAGGTGTTTAGCATCA
The DNA here is from genome assembly GCA_036785485.1 of Physcomitrellopsis africana. Taxonomy (NCBI): domain Eukaryota; kingdom Viridiplantae; phylum Streptophyta; class Bryopsida; order Funariales; family Funariaceae; genus Physcomitrellopsis; species Physcomitrellopsis africana. Next base: position 350,986 of record JAWRVF010000206.1, on the reverse strand, counting down.
CAGACTCGCATAGAAGGAAGAAAGTATCTGACAGACGAAGTTCGATTATGTTGGGTAGTTGAGACCGAATTTATAGGTGTACAAGATGAACAATAATTTAGGGCTTTGAATTAGGGTTTCGATGTGTCCTGGACGATGGCGGCGCAGATCCTGCTCTGGCCCAAGTGACAAACAGATTTCGTCAATATTTCATACTGAATCTCGCATGCATTCGGAGGGATTACATTATGACCCTCTAACTTCATGCATCACAGCTACCCGTGTAAAAGCGAGTTTAATATACATTACAGTCTTAGAGTCACAAAAAAGCTTTAAGAATGTTATCTTTTTCCACCCAACTGTGCATGATTTCCATTGCAAAACACGGTGTGTTGCGGAGACAGGAGGCGATCTCAGGCAAAAATGGTTGTGATGTTGCAACTAGCGCGACCCTGCACAATTGCTCTTCCCTCTGTTCCATTCATGTCACATTGCTAGTACTTTAGTAGATGAATTCGCCTGTTTTTCGGTAAATCACTGCTTTAATTTTCTTTCTTTTCAATCCTTTTGTGGGCCGAATGATGAGCTAGAAGTAGTCTCAGTTCAGCTCGCCTGTTCTGCAATTGTGGGTTCCGTTCAGGTAAGTGACTTTAGGGTTTTTTATATTTAGGTTTAAGTGGTTTTGTTCCAGAAGTGGAGGATAGTAAAGATTATGCTCTTCCAAATTCCATTCATGATGTAGCTTATAGTTTTGCTAATTTTGTTTGTTTTAGAGTATTCACTAGTGTGTGTGTTTTTTTAAAAATAATCTATTATCAGTCTTTTTAACATTTATAAATTGTGTATATGATTTTTTTTTATTTTATTTTTTTTTTCAAATTTTTATATGTGAATTCTATAATATCTAATGCATACAATGTGAAGTTATATATATATATATATATATAATGATATAAGTTGTTTACCATGATGTATGCATAGATAATATAAAATCAAGGTATATTATTCTAAGATTACACTTAGATTGTGTTTAGAGGTTGTATAGTGTATGCTTTTTTCTTTAATTTTTAAGAATTACATTGTTGATGTATAGATTTATACAAACATCTCTTAATCCTGCCTCACATATGAGAACAAGCCCTTAAATTATAATTTTGTGATTTTTTAATATTTTTAATATTTTTAATTTATAGAATGCATTTCATTTATATAATTTTATAATGCAAAAGGTAGCATCAACATTGCAAATTATTTTTGAAATGTATACAATGATAATATAGAAACCAATGACAATATTAATATGTTAAGTAGTAAAGAAGAATTCTCAAATAATATGTGCATTATAGATGATAAAAATCAATTGAGAAACTTGAATTATTTTTATCTATTTATTGTATGTGAAAGATGTATTTGCTTAGATTGCATCTCCATAAACTAATATTTCTCTTATCCATATTTGATTCTTGGATTAAAATTAAATTTAAAATGTTTATCAATGTCTTATAATTCTTTTCATAAACTTTTAAAAAAACATTGCAAATCACCCTATTTTCACAAACAATTGTAGAAATATTAAATAAATCATAGTCAAATTTTAATTTTTGTAATCATATTAAGATTTGGATGTTATAGAAATATTGCATCTTGTCAAGCAATTGCAAAAAGTGTTCAGTATTGAATCAAGAATTATTATAATTTTTACAAAATTGGGTTATAATTACATTGCCATTAATGAAAAAAAAAAACAATTGGTTAAATGGTTGTTTCCTTTAGAGTAACCTATAATTACAAGTCTTGTTAAACATATTAATTATTTTTGTTAAACTGTAGGCATTGTTGATAATACATATTTTTCGTTGGCATTTAGACCTACATAATTTGGCAATGATTATTGTTGCAAAAAATAATTTTATATTATAATTGTTATTATGATATGTAATCTTATTGGACAAATATGATATGTACATGTAGATTTTTTGAAATTAATCACATAATAGCAAAGTCTTTGTAAATACTATATTTTAGATAGATTGTTAAATGTTTGTTCAACATATGTAATTGTAATATTTTAGGTGTAAGAAGCAAAATCTATTTATACCTTATTGTTGGAATTGTTCTAGAAAAAAATTGTTTGTTTTAATTTATTGTGACTTAATTGGGATTTGTGAAACTATCATAAATGGATGGTATTCCATATTATTACAACTAGTGCCTTATTCAAAAGTTGAAAACATTATATGTATCTACCTCTCCATTTTTGGATGCATTATTCAACATACTTTACAAAGCTAATGTGGAGATACAAAGTTATTCACTCTTTGAATGCAATGGTTAATCTTTCAACTTTACTCTCTCAGCTTTCAGTATTTCAACACTGGATCAATAGCGAATTATTTGGTAGTGGAGGGTTCTAGCTTGTGAAGGGGAATCTGCAGCAAGAAAGAGAAAAAGAAAGCACGACGCCATCGAAATAAGAAAAAGAAAAGACTGACGTATATTTTTAGTTCAACAAAATATACCCTTGAGTAATATCCGAAATTGGAACCGTTCATTCCTCGAGCTTAAGTTGACAAAAATATACATCTCGCAAACTACAATCGCCTGGTCTCAGCAGTAACTTTAAAAATTTACACGAGGGCAGGGACCTAAAATCGAGTGATGAGCACAGCAGTAGCAGCGAAGCTTTTAGAAAATTAACTGCTGAAGCGTGGCTGTCGAGTGGGATCAAACGTCATTCAACATCTTTCGCTAATGTACTCTCTTAAAAGGAGGATCAAATCTGAGAGAGCCTGCCCACAAAGAAAAGGAGGAATGATCATTTGTTAACGTCGGGGTTGCTTGAGGCCTGCGTTCAAATTGTCATGTACTTCAGCTTCCAGGTTACTGAAGGCAATAACAGCTTGGAAGAGCTGTGGCAAACCAGCTTGCAGACTGTTAAGAGTGTAAGCTCGAGTGTCTATATGCGCTTTTCTTTCAGATTCAAGCTCATCTTGAAGCTTTCTCCTCATAGCTTCCATTTTGAGCCGCTTCTCAGCAACTTCAGCTCGCTCTGAGAAACCCTCCCGTGGAACAATATCATAACGGCTATCAGATCGACTATCAGAACGGGCATCATCCATATCACTGCCTGAAGTGGTGGAAGGCGTCTGTGGCACTGGAGGTGGTATGGAGCCTGGATCTCGCATAGCAGCACTCATAAGAGCGGTCTCTCTTTTCTCCAGTTCCTTGTGATAAGCTTCCGCCCGTTTCTTAATCCTCAGTTCCTCCCACTGCAAACTCAGCATCTCACGCACCACCGCTGCAAATGACCCTATGGCTTCCAGCACCACTCTATCAGCTAGCTGATCTAATGCGTCTTGCCATCGTTGGCAGAGGCCATAAATAGGACTTGCCCCTGTGTTTTGTAAGGGAGACCCGGGCGACCGTAGAGGCGATCTAGACCCACTCCTTTCCAGCTCCTCACTCCCAAATTGCATGAGACTCAATCGTAGCCATGCGGTTAAATTCTTCAGATAATCTCGTTGGGACTGTACAAACCTGCCCAGCCCCTCTGACCACCTAAAACAGTAGTTCTAAACCAAGATTAGTAACATTATCTAGCCCATATATACAGCATCACAATAGGATTCTTTGTGGCCTTCATTTCGGCCACATTCGAACAAAATTTAAAACATAATTGCATAAACATTTCATTGTCACTTGAACAACGACTCGTCAACTTCTAATTTGATAACAAGGATTTTTAATTCGCAATATGGTATACGATTGCAAAAATAGTAGGGAAAAAATGAAGGTTTACTTATTGAGTGCGAGTTCAAGTTGTGCTGTTGAATGGCGATGAGAACTTGTAGTTGGTACACAGGCAGCAGAATAATCAAGTTTTTTCATAGCTTCTACCGCTTTCAACTGGACTTGATGACACAAAGACATGTTCCTCCACATGGTTCCCAACCTGCATTATATCCAACGAGGCAACAATGAATGTCTTCAAAAGATTCTTGAAAAAACTAAATTTAAATCATTTCACACGCTAATGGCAACAAATCTATCAAAACACAATAATGCTCAACTTGGCGTCTCTAGCCTGACATTTTCAAGTTGCATAAAAATTAACCAAAAAAGACGATACAACACGCCACTCACCCTTCGAGTAACTCCAGAAGTTGTGGATACAGTTCCTCATCCTTTAGCTTCTGAACCTGCTGTGCAGCACTGTCTACAGCTTGAATAGCTACTACCATACGAGTTTGGAGGGACTTGATACTGGCGCGAGTTTTATCAATGTTAGTTTGATCTTCATTCTTGGCATCCTGATTCCTAAATAAATGATACTTCCTCTCCAACTCGATCCTTATAGACTCTGCCTCCTGATTAAAGAAATCCCATATATTTAACATTCAAGTCAGTTCCATAACCATCACATGAAGGAATTCAAATCTCAATCAGAACTCCCAACCAAAAAAACCATATTCCAAGTATTTTTTTCTTCTCACTATGGTTTAATACGCACCTTAACTTCTAAGTAAAGTTTCTTTTCCCAGGCATTCAATTTATCAAGAGTTCCTGCATGGCTGCCTGTCAGTCCACACTCTTCTGACCACCTAGCGACGCTCATGTTGCTAACAGATCTCATGATCGTTACACTCGCAGAGTCATCAGTTAAAACACTTGTGTTACTGCTGGTTCTAGAATGTTTAACACCCGTTGGCCCAGATTTTCCAGATAGCTTTAAGAAGTTCATCCTTGCAGATTCACCCACCACTGCACAATCACAAAATAAGAGTATGAAAATACAGACTAAAATATTAACAAATAATATTTAAAAACCGAAAAAACCAATTATATATATATATATATATATATATATATATATATATATATATGTGTATATATATAGAATACGAATGAATCACGTAGGTTTGGTTTCGTCGGAAGCACCTTTTAAACTATCTGAAAAACTAGAATGGTAGTGTGCTTTCTTTGTCTCCAGCATGCGTGCAACATTCTCTCCACTTTCCGCAGCTTTCAAAAAATAATCATCAACCTCCTTCAGAACGTCGAGCAGATCCCGATCATCCTTCTCGGCCCTGATGACAGCCAAATTGGTGTTGACCTTCGCTGTTGCATATTCTCGTTGTTCAGGTTTTGGAGGTTTCGAAGTACTCTTCCCCGGCGTGGGTGTCTTCGCTGCCTTAGCTGCTTTCGCTGCTTTCGATGGTTTTAGTGCATGCTCTTGAACCTTTGGCGAGCCTCTTGGCGGGGTCTCAGGTTCCCGTTCTGGTTCCTCAACAAATTTATCAACCTTCTCGTCAATTGTATCCTGTAAACCATCACTCACAGAAATCCTAGGCATCAAAAAGAATGTAAGTGTACATTCAAAACGTCAGCTGCGACTCAGATTGCACTTATTTATCTGTCTATTAATCTGTCCATTAACAATGATACCACTGAAAGGTCAATTCGTCACAACCAAAAGAAGCCTAGTGCTAGGAGATACCGTGCAGTACCAAGTCTATCTAAGCATTCCGGGCTAATAACAAGTGCTATTGCGTAAAAAGAAAGGTTTGGAAAGCGAGTTTTAAAATGTAATATGATTCCAATGCATATGCACAAATATCTACATCCTATACAGAGCCCTACAAACAAGCTCTCAGAACATCAGCTGCATTCTAAAGTCAGCACAAGCGTCGAACAAAGAAATGAACATTGTTTATACAAGTCTGCAGCTAAAACATGCAAACTGTAAAAGTCTAATAATGTGAAAGTAAAATGTACATGTGATCAAAAGCGCTAAATCACTCCACAAGTATCGGCAATTCAGGCCACTAACCTTAGCAGGTTGCCAAATAACCTCATCTACATCCTCAAGGTCAGGTACATCTGCTTCCTCCAGCTCTGGAATATCTTGGTCCAGAAACTTCTGATTGGCCTCCGGCACTGCTTCAAGGCATTCAACCTCAACAGGCGACGGTCTTTCCGGGATAATTTCTAGAGGTTGTTTAGGAGGGATCACCTCAGCTCTGCTTTGCTCCATCTCTTCGACTTTCCTCTGCTCTCGCTCCCAAATCCTCGAATCCTCCAACTCCTTTGCCTTCCTCAGTTTCTCATCAAACCTCCTCTGTTCGACCTCATTCTTCCTCCTCTGTTCTGCCTCCTGGATCCTTCGCTGCTCGGACTCCTGTTCACGCGTTCGCTCTTCCATCTTCTGAGACTGTCTCTCCTCCGATTCCTGATTCCTTCTGCCTTGCATGTAGTTGAAAGTCGGGGGTGAAGGTCGAAATGGATCCATAAATAAGTCCTGCCAACTGCCCCTACTGATTGGCGGTGTGGAAGGAGGATTGCTCTTTCTAGCTATTTGCGATACAGGAGGATTTTGACTAGAGTATCTCCAATCATCATCTAATTGTACAGGCTGAATCAGAGGTGGCGGAGGGGGGGACTCTTCTAATTTATATAGCTCTGGCATGTAAGAATTAGGAGATTCTTCAAACCTATATATTTTAGTTGGTACGAAAGAGGGCGTATATTCCATGCGATACTCTTTAGCAATTATGGGAGGTGGAGGCGGTAAGAAATCCATGCTCGAGCTGTCTGGTGAACTAGCTGCTCTTGAGTTAGGCGACCGTAGTTCTACATGGTTCACGTGTGGAGGTGAGTGAGGAGGACATGGTGAAAACACAGGAGATAATCCGGAGGAAAATGATCGTGGTGATAGTATGGGAGGAGGAGGACCAAGTGATAGAGAGGGCGTCCTCGGAGTCCTCGGTGTTTCCGGAGGACAAATCATTTGAGTCTCTACGTCCTTTACCTCTCCCTCTGCAAATTGTCGGAAAGCTGAGCCAACCCCTTTAAGAGAAACAACAAACTGAGCATGTGAAGCTGCAAGGTTGTGTCGAGATGCAACGGTCTGCTTCATGAGGCGCTTCCTCTGGTTGCATCTTGCAACTCCCTCCTCGTTGTCTACTTTCGAGTTGGCGCACCCCATTATGAACACTCTCTACGCACAGTCTACTTTCGTGATGCAAAGGCAACTGTAATGCCGAGAAGGAAATCTCTGAAGCCAATTAGTTAAGATTCGAACTTGAAGACGAGAACCATCCACAACACTTCAAGCATTCCAAGTGTGTCCGGTTACAGCTATGAAGTTGGGTTGGCTTCTGAGCTGCCACTGCACTTCTTCCACCTTGACTACGCAACGGTGGTTCCGTGAGTTTGAAAGAACCCACACACGCAGTTCAGAACGTTTACGCTGGGTAGCAACAGATTTTCCACACTTAAGCTTCAATCCCATTGCCGATCGGCACAACTCGATCACATAAACGTTCAAAGATCCTCACTTCCTGTGTGCTGCGTGAACTTGCAAAAATCATCTGGCAATATTCACACCAAAAACTGGCGTAAATACAGGTTTCAAAACTGCATCTAGTTCACTCCTGTACAGTCAGTTTCATGTACCACTCTCTGATTATGCGCCCTATCTCAAGCCACTGAAATAGCGACGTCCCATTTTCCTACTTTGCGATATGAAGAATATGCAGTGGTGCAAGCCGAGTCTCTTGCAGACACTGAGAGAAAAAAGTCTTTTGCCGACGGTTCCTCCACTTAATGATGTGGACATCAGTATGAATTTAGTGCAATCTACTATCTGGTGACTCAAATTGCACGCGCATACAAAACTAGAGAGCAGAAATTTGCTCAGTCACAGTAAGCTAACATCGAGCAGTGCCAAAAAGAAAAAGCAATATCAGAAAGACGCGTTAGTGCGTCGTAGACACAAACAGCAAGGAGTCTCCATTAGCACAGAAAACTTTACCAACACTCTGCCGCTCATTGCAGGCTGCTAACACCACAAACCGTCCGACCCGTCTTTCACAAGTCCCACCTTACACCGCACGCATAGACGCAGAACACTACGCCACATCACTTCTACACTATCAAAACTACAATTACTCAAAAACTGTAGCCTGCCAGCGTCGGAGCTGATCCAAGAAAAGAGCACAGACTATACCAAGAAAGAGACTCCAAATCATTGCCCCTCGGTCCAGAGCTCCCCAAAATTCCAGCTCTCAAGAAGGCCAGTTTCTCTTTGGTAGCGTTCAAGATGTGTGACTCGACAAGGAGGGGAAGTAGAGTGAGAAACTACGGCGCGACGCATCGCGTTTGCACAACCAAACACTGGCACTCCGCAGCAAGCACAACGACCATGGAGCTATTGGCTGTGTGGCGCCTCCGAGCTCGGAATTGCCCTCGCGAGCGTCGTATTCGCATGCGCTTGCGTATATGTATGCCCCGATCGGAGCATGTGTAAGGGCGGCGGAGGGTCCATTCATTCTCTGTGTTCTGGCCTTTTTAATGAATGGAACGGAAAAGGACGTCGTGGTCTGATTGGTCCGCACCCGTTGCCTTTACTCGCGAGCGGGTGAATTGGGTGACGCGTCCGCGGCTGTCGTTGGACGGATGACATCAGTGCATAGATGAACTCTCGACATAGTTTCGTCGTGGACTGTTGGTTGGTTCTCTGAAAGATCACCACCACAGAGATGAATGATTTCGTGATGGTGTGCCATCCTCATCAATGAAGCTAGCTCAAGATTGCATCCATCAGGGGAAGTTTTACGCGGGAAACGATCTACGTGGTAGATACGGTACCAGCCCAGGTGGCACTTAGGTTCTGACGAACGGGCCACGCCTTGTCTTGAACGTGTCATGGTAGCCGTGCGGAAGCGGTTCAAACTGCGCTGTGAGGACTAGGAGTTGCTGGTTCCCAATCATCTTCGACGTTCCCACTCTTCAACTGCTTTCATTTAAGCCTTGAGTCAGTTCTTCGAAATGGCTTCAGAGGAAATAAGTAAGCGAGAGAGCGTTGACCAAATAAAAACCCTTTGAGAACTTGATTTCTTCATGTCCAAGAGTTCTTAGAGAACACAGTAACAAGAACACAGAGTTTCTAATGAACTCCAAACTAACTTTTCTAGAATGAATTATTTGATTCTCTTCAATACACAAATAAATACAAACATGTTCTACAAATCACACATGCAGATAGGTGTTAAAGTACTCTGTCAAAGAAAAAGTTTTAAGTTACAGTTTTCTTTTTCTTTTCTTTTTGTACTTGTTCATAACATACAGCTCTTTTCATCAGCTACATAGACTGTCAATTTTGAGAGGAAAAAATGGTATCAGTCTATATATATATATATATATATTGACATGTATATTTTCCATTCTGTGTGTGATTTTTGGATCTGTTGAACAAAGAGAATCAACAAATGTGAAAGCAGCTAAAATACCCAATTCACTTACTCAAAAACTATTTAAAACCCACCTCCTGTAGGTACCTTCTGCAGGTACTGGCTCACTGTTCCACAAGGACCCAAAACCCTAAAACTGAGCCCTAAAATCTGGTGCTTGCCTGAGCAAGCTGCCACAAGGGCAACCCCAGATGTGGTCCATGAGCCTTAAACCCTAAAACTTGATGCTTTCTCACTCTGTTTTCAGCTCCTCCTCCTGTTGATGGCATGCACAACCCCATGCATGGCTACATGACACATACTCACTTGCTCCAGACTTCACATACAAATTAAAAAATCTTAGGTGCATATTCATCCACATGGATGCATCCTCCCACCTGCTTAGGAATTCCTTCTTTGATGGTATTGGATTGGAGCTTTCATAATTTATGTTAATCAATGACATTGGAAGGTTAATAATGGAGTTCTCAATCTTAAATGTTGAATCATAATTTTTTTCTTGAATTCTTAAAACCTTATCAAAAAATAGGTAATAAGACTTCTGAGCTTAGTTCAACTTTATATATATATATATATATATATCCATGTGTGTGTGTTGTTTTTTCAAATGTTGATGTGTTTTAAGTGTGCACTATGGATGAATAAAGATATTGATTAATTAATTGTACAAAGGAATGAGCTGTGATGTACTTTGACCAGAATTTGGATGTTGAAGTTATTGTCATTTACAGATATAATAGTTTTTGGAGGACACATTGCAGCTAAACCATTGCAATTACAATTAGAAGTGGCCTTTTAAGATAAAAAATATTTATTAAGCATTAGTTTAGAAAATTCTCTCCTATATATGTATGCATGTACACACAGAATAATATATAAGAATATATTATTTTAAAAATGAGAGAAGAAGTATAAAGTATTGTATTCAATATTGAGAATTATGATGCAATCTAGTTAGAATGGGAATTGCAGTAATCAAGATTCTTGGACAGCCATAAATCATTTTTACAGTTTTATTCATTTAGAGATAGTACATGTTTTGATTTGTAATAAACAGTATTGAAGTGAAGACAATTTGTTATATAGTATAATGTTGTGTGCATGTGTGTGTATATAAATACATACATACACACACACACACACACATATATATATATATATATATATATATATATATATCACAAGGTAGTATGTGTTCTAAAACATCATCAAATGTTATTAAGTTATATTATTGATAAACATTATAATTATAATATTGAAACCAAATATTACATTTCAAGTACTAGTATTAATGGATGAAGTTCATATAATCAATGTAGAATTCAATTTGATTTGATAGAAATAATTATATCATGTAAAATAGACAAATGTATTAATACTAAATGGTTAATTTAATTTTTACTGTTTACTTTATTTAGTACAAGGTGTTGTGTTAGACAATATAGTGATGATAAAAGAAAACACTTAATAATATAATTCTCGGCAAAGAATCATTAATTCATGCATGTATATACATATATAATTTAATAATATATGATATAATTTATAAATACATGATACTAGAATTTTAATTAAAAAAACATTGTTAAACACAATTGCACAGTTTTTTATGTATCAAAAATATAATTTATTGATATTTTATAACACTATTTTTCTTTCCTTTTCTTTTCATTTCGTGCTGACACATTTAAAGAAAATCCAGGTATTGACTTTTGTCACATATTTTTCTACTGATTAAGAATTCTAAGTTTTAAATATAACAACATTTTAACCAAGCTCATCCAGGTTACATTATTTTAATTAAAAATATCAATTTTTAGTTAAAGCTGAATCTACTATACAGATATTCTAAACTCAATAAACATATAATAACATATATTTCAAATACTATAATTATTTTACAAAGAGCATGCAACACTTTGTCACCACAATTCTGTTGTTTCAGCACCATTATCTTCTAATAAAAAATGCCAAGGTAATAAACAAAATGTACATATTCTAGAATTCATGCCTCTCCATGCATCTTTACATGGATATCTCTACTAGAGCTCCAATAAAAAAAAATGTACGAGCCTCTCCTATTGCCTTGTATGGAGGTCCAAAATCTTGTCATGGATATGAACACATTGTGGGAGCCTATGCGCATTGTTCCCATTCTTCATGTACATGGTTCCCAAGTCCCTGTTCCCGTGCCTGGGTTCCTGATCAGTTGGATTTGGTGGGTTACTGTCACTTCAACACTTGGGACAGGATTTTTGGATTGTGGCTGGTGTCCCTTCCTAGATGGGAGCTCTCAGCTGACAGCTCCATTTCATAAAACCTAGGAGAAACCCTAGAACCCACATGAGCCACCCAGGAAGAGGAAGAAGAACAAGAAGAGCACAAGCCAAGGCAAATCTTCATTCCAGCACTGTAGAGTGCAAGAGACACTGACATGTGTACCTCCCCCTCCTCGTGGGGAGCAATTCAAATCACTATTCAAATCTGGCACACAAGCTCCCTGGCACCCTCTGGATCTGAAACCTATCAAGGTCAAGTGTGTGGGGGAACTTGGATGGAAACAAATTAGTGATGTGAGCTTCCATCCAAACTCTCTGTCATCCAATGAACAGATTCTTCTTCTTTTCCATGTAGGGAACAGGTTTATGGCTTGAAAAAGATCAATCTGACCATTATTGGTTGGTGTGCAAAAGGGGCTTGTGTTTTTGTCTTTGTGGGGCTTTGGTTCTCCATTGCCATCAATCATAGAATGTTCTTAGAAAACTCCTCCATGATTGGTGTAGACATAAGAAGAAGATATCCAACTTATCATCTTGCATTGTCTAGTTTGAGTCAAGTCCAAATATGCAAAGAAAAAAAGAATGAAGAAAGTGTTTCTGAATGGAGCAAGTTGTAAATATAAGTGAATGTTTTTTTGTTGGTGAATAAAGAAAATGAAATAACCAAGTGAACAATCTTGTTTCTGTTTGCTTTGTTAGTAGAATATGTGAAAAAAAAAAAAAAAAAAAAAATGAAACAACTTGCATCATATTTGATAGCTTGCAAAATGCTTATGTTTACAACCATAATACCCCATCTAATTACTTCAAAAGAATATTATAGAAACATCTGCACTTATGGGTTGGACATACTTCCTACCACCATCCATTATTATTTTTCCCATTGTTTGATGTAGTTTTAGGCACACACAACTAGAAAAAAAACAGTGTTTTGTTTACATCAGGTTGGCTAATTAAAAAGTATAAAAATTATTATTTTCTTTTCTCTGTTTTCAAAGTGAAACATTGGCAAAAAAAGAAAAAAAAGAAAAAAAAGAAATCTGGAATCAATGCCTTTGTGACACAAAATCATTGAAGTTGTACAAACACAAAACTGGCAGTGTCTGAATGTGATTGTGGGTTCATGACATTTTTATTGAAACAAATATGTTTTTAGTTTTTAAAAAATATATACATATATATATATATATATGTATATATATATTACCACAAGTGTCTGATGTTGTCTGAATGGGAATCCATTGAAATCATTGAGGTCTAGGCAATGGCTTTTTGGTGGACAGGCTGTTGAGGAAGAATCATCAATACTTTTTTTACATTATTTCACTTCAGACATACCATAGATGAGAGAAAATGTGTGTTTGTCCATTTGGATCTCACTAGATGACTCAATGCTAACAAAAACTTAAAAAACTAAATATAAGATTTGCATGATCTTTTCAAAATAGTGGTATACAAATCCATTTATAACTGTTTATTTATACACTTTCAAATTTGTAAAACATAAAATTGCAAAACTGGTATCATTGGTAAATTAACAACTTAAAAGCAACATGTTATGATCATTTCCTGTCAACCAAATAATACATAAATAAAATGCGGTCCTTGATTTAGTATGTTTTAATAGATGATTATTTTGATGTTTTAAAGAATCTTTTATATTACTATTTCTAATTTTCTATCATTGTATGATTCTAAAAATAAGGTAGAATGAGAAGGTTGTAGAGCATGTTATCAAATTAGGATTTTAAATACATTGATAAGACTCTCTAGTTTTTTTTTTTTTTTTTTTTTTTTTTTTCTTTCTCTCAATAAAAACCTACTTACTAAGCTAGATGTAAAATTGATATATTATTATTATTTGAGTTAATCATTTCTTTTTAAACAAAATTATCTTTTGATTTTTATCTAATTTTATATAAAAATACATCCTCTTTAGTTCAAATTGATTTTTTTACATTCAAAAGATCTTTAAATAAGATAACTATATTAATGGTTATACATATTTAGCACAATTAATACTAATATTATTGAATTCAGAGCTATTAGTACATTTGATATATGTTTTAAGGCAGTAACTTAATCTTAATTGATGCTGTTATTTCTTATATCTATGTATATATATATTTAACAAGAAAAATACAAATTAAACTATGTTTAATGTATATATATATATATATATATATTAGTCTCAATCTAAATTATTATTATTTTAAAATAAAGAATAGAAAATTTTATATCCCAATTTTACCAATTATATATATATATATATATATATATATATTAAAGAAAAAATTTAACAGTTTTTCACATGGCTTCTCAAATTCTTGTAAGTACCATCTCTTAAAGAGAGCCTTATACAATTCTATATAACAACATTGTTTATGCTATGTAAATTTTTTTTGTTTTATTTCATTTTTTATTTTTATTTTTTTCTGATGATTTCTTAATTAATTAAATATAAAGCCAAAATTTGCAGTCTCTTCTTTTTTCTTTTAAACAAAAAGATTTATAGATTATAACAAAAATGCTTGTTTTAATTAATACAACATTTTTGAGAAATATTTTACAAATGAATCTTATTAAAATTTAATGCAATTTTTCATAACAATATTTATGTATATTGATATTAAACTTGTTCTTAAATTTTTTGAAAAAAAATATTTATTCTGTATAAAAATATTGACTTAAAAAGGTAAAAATAATTAAAAATCAAATATTCAAGTTATATATATCACTAATCTTCTAATAAATCTCTTTTATACTGTAAAATAATCAGTTTAAGGAGAGTACTTTGAAGCTCTTACAAAAAAAAGTAGATAGTTTTTTTTTTTATAGTTTTTTAATGAAGAAATTTAAGTATATAACTTGTTTTATATAATATTTTAAAAAGTATCTTATCAAGATTATCATTAATTTTTTAGAAATATTACTTTATTTTTACTTTAATATTAAAATTATGTATCATTAAATTATTTGTAATTTTATTTATTTTTGAATTAAAAAATCTTCTTTTAATTTTGTAATATGTTCTTATATACTTTAGAGAAGAATTTTTTTAATAAATTCTTAAATAACATTAAGTTAATTTAAACAATACATTAAAAAATTTAAGAGTATTTTAAATAAATAGATATAATAAAATAATAAAAATAATAAAAATATCTTCTTAATAATATAAAAAAATATACAATAGATTTATTATAAAAATATGGATAAAATAGGATAATTTATACTATAGGAAAGAAAAAGATACATTATCTTAGTAATAACTTTGATTGTTTAATGGTTCAATTTTAACCAATGCTTACAATTAGTATAGAAGAAAATTATAAGAAGAACAACTTTAATTATTAGAAAAGAAGCCAAAAATTAAGAAAAATTAAGAATTAGAAGAAATAAGCCTGAGAGCAATAAATACAACTTATTTGAGTCTTGCAAATAAAGTGATGTATAGTATTATAAATAAGAATTTAATATCAAAGCTATAAGCAAGACTTAAATACTTATATATAAAATTATTGTTAACAGATTGATTATACTAAAAATAAAAATTATATACTTTACATATAGAAGATAATATAAACGTGCTGAATTATTTTAATAACTTCAAGAAGATCATCTAAGAGTTGATAAAAGTCAACTTAAAAGATGAGGATAAATTTTGTCAATATTGATTTTATTGGCTCCATCATTTAGCAATTTGATAACTACTTTGTTATATAGAATTAGTAGTGTTTATATCAAAATATTTGATAAAATTATAAAAACAATAATTAATGTTTGGAATGTTCTTGAATTATGGAAAGATCAAATTTCTTGGGTGCATTGGACCAAGTTTGTTGTAAATAGACAACCACAAATAAAGTTTTGAAGGTTTCTAAACAATTTTGTATAATAATAAAGAGCAAGAGGATTTTAAATCTTTATGAATTTATGAGAGATACAATCTTAGATGAAGCTACTATTATATCTAATGGAGAGTAAACATCAATAGATATGACTTAATTGTAGCATGTACAATATGATCATATGAGTGAATGAAGGTTTAGAGAATTACATAAGTGTCAAGTCTTAAAAAGAACGTTTTTATTAACTAGATTTTTATAAATATTTTATATTTAAAAAATATCATATAGTGAATTTTAATATTTTTATTTATTGTATTGATATCATATTTATCTATATAAAATCAAATGTATGAAGGTCTATAGAATTGGCTTTATTAACTATTAGTTTTATAAGCCAAGTAGAAAGAATAAAACATAGAGAGGCATTCAATAAGAAATATTTCTTGATTTGATTATAAAAAATTATTATTAACTTATCAATCTTATTTCTTTCACATCTTTAAATTATAACTAAATCATCTCCTAAAGATAAATCATAGTAATAATTCAAATATTAATGTTGATAATTAATAAAATTGGTACTTTGCTATTGGATGTCTTATTTTATAGCCTTACATAAAAATCTATTATATACAAGTATATTAATTTAATAAGTTCTTTTCTTAACAATTACTACCTAATCATAATAAGTTCATATAAGAATACAAATAAATCACAATCAATCAAATAGATTTTATTTTTTTTATTTATTTATTTTTTTAATATTTATTTCTTGCATATCTATCTTTCTTGTTTTAATAATTAGCTATTTTTTTCTTCTTCTTCTTAAATTCTATTTCAATACTAATCCAAGAATATTTTATGTAAAAATCAAATATTGTCAACAACCTATATTTATTTCTAAATGAATTCTAATTCTTATTCTTTTCTATCATATAATTCCAACTTGGTAATGTAAACCTCTCAAGGACATGAATCTAGATAGACTTTTGAGAAGGCAATAAATTATTATATCATTGAAAGTAAGAAGTAAACAAAAAAAAAAAAAATTATAAAATAGAAAAAAAATTAGAATAGTTATTACCATATATAAAGAAACTAGAGAATCTAAAACAAAAATATAATACAAGAAAGATGTTGACAAGGTTGATGGTGGCCTTAATCTTGCATCTATATATACTAACTACTAAAAAAATATTGTGATAAGCTTATTTTAATAAGTGCAATAAAATACTAGTAATTGGTAGTTTGAGGGTTAGTAAGAGTATCATGTTATATGAAGATATATCAACTAAATTGAATCATAAATTAATGCACTAATAGATGACTTAAAGTAAAAGACTCATATCAAGTTTAAACACAAATTAATGGTAGAAAGAGGAGATCTTGTATTTGAAAATTTGATATTATAATTAAAAAACAAGATTGTCTAACATCTTGGCGGTCCTTAAGTCATTTTTCTCAATTTGTAAGTTGGATCCTTTTCAAATCTTGTGAGATTATTTTAAACTTGTATATCAAAAAATATGCATAATCTAAATCAAATTCAATAGTAAAATCAAAAGTTATAGCTTTTTGAAGTTATTACTTGAAATTTTAAGATTAGTATTTATTTAGGATTTGCATAGGATTTAATAGGATTTGAAAGGATTTTTTAAGGATTTTTTTAAGAAATACTTAGATTTTCTTATGATTTGTTTAAGATTTATTTTTTATTTATTTTAATTTTTAATTTTTTTGATTTATTTTGGAATTGGTAGTAATTAAGATGTATGATTGATAGGATTTAATATTTAGAATTAATAGGATATATAATTGTTTGACTTTAGAATTTCTAAGAGGATTAAGGTTATCAAAAAAGATATTTTTGAACACCTTATTCTTATTTTTTATTACAGAAATAAATAAATAAATAAATATTTTATAAAAATTCTTATATAATCAAATATCCAATGTATTCCAAGTTATAACTCACATGACACAACAATGCAACTTCTTAGAAGCAAGAAACTTTTAAGACAAGTTTTAATAGCCATATTTATAAGAGTTTAAATATTTAATTTGATTGTAAGAAACTTCTTTGAAGTTTCTTAATAAAGATAATATTATCTAACATGTTTCTATCTACTTCTAATTACTTCTATTTATTTAAGTATTATATATCTTATATGTATTATATTAATTCTATTTACCTAAGTATTAAAACTCTTATATCTTTTCTAAAGTAAACTTTAGCATCACTAATGGCATTCTAAATGTAATAACATATATTATCTTTGTACTATAATCTAAAATAATATACCTAATTCTTTATTAGATGTTTATTTCTTTGACTATCACAAAATTATAAAGTCTAATCTTGCACCAAATTAAAAGTATTAGTAAGATTTTTTAATCAAATTACTTTCTTAATTGCTTTTAAAAAAACCATGTATTTTGCATCAAATGTTAAAGAATTGAAATTGATTGTGAAATAGTCTTCTTGTTGAAAGGTCTACCAACCATTCTAAAGAAATAACATATAGCAAATCTTTTCTTGTATATGTTTCTAGCAAAATCAATATTAATAAATCTTATTATTTTTTTATTTTTTATTTTTATTTTCTCATGTCTTGCATCAAATAATATGCAAACATTTTTAATTTGTTCTTAACTTTTCAATATTTCTTCCTTAAATATGTCATCCTTATATAAATAGATATTATATTTAAATATACATATATACAAGCAAGTCTGAAAATATTTCATTAAAAAAAAACATGAAGTTTTCATTTCTAAAGACCAATAAAATTATCATAAACAAACTTTAATATGTGCAATATATAATCTAAAAGGAATAGCCTTTTAATTGGCATAAAGATCTTTTGAGTACAAAAACCAATTAAAAAATATATATTAGTTATATATGAATCTTTTATGTCAAAAATAATGCATTTAGTAAAGTTATAAGATGTGATATAAAATTAGTTGCCAAAAGATATCTATAATTAGTAGATTTAGATTACAATAAAGAATTTACATATATTCTTGAAGTCACCATTATTAAAACCATTGTAATAATTGGATCAATAATAGACTTAAAAATTCATCAAATATATGTAAATAAAATCATTTTAAACAAAAATTTATTTATATATATATATATATATATATATATATATATATATATCAATAAAATAGATTTTTACAATATCAAGAAAAAAAATTGATTGCTTTAAGAAATTATCAAGAATATGATATTTACACGTTAATATATATTTTTTCAAATACGAGTTTTTTAAAGATTAATAAAAGATTTTTTTTACAAGATAAAATTAAGAAAAATGTTAAATTAGAATTAAGTTACAAAAATATTTTTTTAGATTTTAAATAAGATTTATTATAATTCTAATTATTTAAATTTTAACTACTTAATATATTATTTATAGACAAAAATATAATATAATTTTTGAATATTTTAGAATAAATTAACCAAAATATTATATATATATATATATATATATATATGTGCGTGTGTGTGTGTGTGTGTGTATGTGTGTATTGAAGATAAATAAGTAGTTTTTAATTAAAATCATTATAACTAACCATTATTTGGTGGTTATTGATACATCAAAACTTATGTTTAATTTTTTTTTTAAAGAATACAATATATACTAAGAATAAAACCTCTTTATTATTTTAAAAAAATAAACAAAAAGCCAAAAGTCCTTCAATCAATTTTTTCTTAGTTATATGATGAAATAGTCTACAAATTTTTGTTTTAGGATTAGATAGCCAAAACCTAAAGGTATACTTATACTTAAAAGAATATTTAAAAAATATATACTTTCTAAAAATAAACTAGTGTTTAATTTTATATTATTAATTTTTCTTCACTACTTAGATTTAAATAGATCTTTTAGAATATTAACTAGAATTTATTTTTATATTTTTTAGTAAAAAATGTTTTTAAAATTTGATAAGAAATATTATTTTTTAATATTATTTATATTTTTATATTAAAATTATTATTTTTAATTTTACAAAAACAAAACTTTGTATCATTTTTATATTTGTTTATTCTCAATTAAGAACATATTAAGTCTTTGTGTAGTAGAGATTATTTTTTAATTCTTAGTGATTATTTAGAAAATATATCTAATAATTAAGTTAGCTTTAGATATGTTTCTTTTGATGTATTTTATTTTTTAAATAGCTATAATAAAGATTTGATTCAAAAAATAAAAAAGCTATAGATATGCCAAATATTTATATATTTTAAATATTTATTTACAACTTATTTAAATATTTACTTAATACCAATTGTCTATTATTGTTATTTTGTTTGTAATACTTCTTAAATATATTATTTAATATAATATAATACTAGGTCAAAATTATAGAATTCACTTATAACTTATATTTGTTAATTTTTTTCTTTATTACAATTGTAAGTTTTTAATTGTAATTTTTTTCTTTATTACAATTGTAAGTTTTTAATTGTTAAGTTTTATATTAAAATTAAAATCTAAATATTAAATTTATAAATAAATAAATATTTTTTAATTTTTTAATTTTTTAATTTTTTTTTCATGATTTAGAGTAGTATTTTGATTTTTTCTAATATTTAAAAGAAATTAATGTTGCAACTATAGTTACAATTTAAGCTAATTGTTTTTCTACAAGGAATACATTATATCTCTTTAAAATTTTTTGGTATCTTATCTATTACATACTTTTGTTTTAATATTATAGTATCATACAATAACCAAGTAATTTATAATTTATTTCTATAAATCATTAAAAAAAAAATTAATATTTTTTAAATTTTTTGATATGTGTAAGAAATATATGATATTAAATTTAATAATATAAGTTTATATAATATAAAATTACATATTTAAATATATCCTTTGAGTGTTTTTAGTTTTAGATAAAAAAAATATCCATGTATTGCTTAATGGCTATAACAACATCATCTTCTAAGAAAAAATTTAATCTTACATTTATTTTGGTAATTTAAGGTTATTGATTTCTTTCTAAGTTGTTTATTTTTAAAAAAATTAATTTTTTAAAAACATATTTCGACTAAAATCTTATCTGTATTTATTACACTTATGATATTAATGATTGTATTTTAAAAATACATGTAGTTTTTTGAGGCAATAGAATTGAATTGTAGTGTATTTAATATAAGCTTGATATTTGATTGAATAAAAAATTTGTAGTGGTTTAAATACTTATGTGGTAGATTTACCTGAATTTGGTATATTTAATTTAAAATAAAAATGATCAAAGTTATATAATATTTTATAAAGTAATTTAGAAAAATAACATATATTAAAAATAAAAATATATAAATAATTTCTAATTGACTTCTATTATACAAAAAATATATATTTTCTTCTACTATCATTGGTTTTTGCTTGAATCATATTTTACCTTTGCATCTTTTAATTACAAACTTTTAAGAATAAAATAACTTTTTTGAAAATTTGAAATTAATAATTCTAAAAGTAGTAAAAAATATAATTATCAGAATTTAGATCTTTAAATTTTTTAATATTCTCTATAGATATTATCAAAATTATATTTGTCATTTTGAAATTACATACTCCTTATAAATGATTTTGTAGTCTAAAATACTTTGCTTATTTTTTAATAATCAAATTGAGCTCTAACTTACTATTACATAATATATCTTCTATTTTATTATATTATATGGATGCTAGTAATTTTTTCTATAGATACCTCATACTTCATCCATATCAAAGGTATGTTTACTTAATAGACTTAATCAAAATTTAGATTCAACAAGTTTGAATTTGTCAATGTTATTTAAATGGATTTCTTCTTAATTTAGATTTTCAAAGATTTGTAGATAACTTCTTTTAGAAAAGAATGATTTTAATAAAATAAATTGATTTTTTATATATTTTCTTGTAATATTGGTTACTATATTAAATCTCCTTTGTTTTCTAATATACAACCAAAGAAAGTTGACTTGGTATTGTTTTAAAGGCAGCATCACATTTACAATCTAGTTTTTTTTATTGCAATAGTATTAGAAATTTATTTTCCTATATTTAAAAGTTCTAAAAAATACTTACACAAAAGAAGACTAAAATTTTTATATGATTTCTAGGTTTAAGCGGAAAAAAAATAAGAATTAAAAAAAGATTTTTTTTTTTTTTTTTTTTTTTTTTTTTTTAAATGAGACACATGACTAAATATTCTTAAAATAATAAAACAAAAGAATACTGAATTTTTTACCAAAATTAATGTAAACATTATAGAGTATAATGAATAAATATTTTATTTTTATTTTATCTAGACTTTGAAGTTGATTCAAATAATAAATAGAATTTAATCTATCTATGTAATATTGATAAATAATCATTAGTATCAATATTTATTATCATTATAAGTATTTTTTAAATTAGTAAAAATATCTTATATGTTATTAATTATTTGAAAAAGTATAAAAATATAAAAATATTACATTTAAATATTAAACATGTTTAATCTATTCATTTTTAATATAAAACTTACCAATTTATGTTAACAAAAAATAAAATTCAAAACCATTTAGTATTTGCAATGTAGAAAATATTGTTAAAACTTCATATCCTTTTGGTACATAGTTTGTAATATTAGTTGTAGTTGTAAATAGAATTCATAACAAGCATAAATATTATTGCTTGTTATGAATTCTATTTATAATAATATTCTTAATTTTTTAACAATTCTATTTTTAATAGAATAATTTATAAAATTTTAAATATTTCTATACAATAAAAATAATAAAAAAAATAATAACAATAATAAATATTGATTTAAGTTTTTCAATAGCTTCTTAATTAATTTTATTTGAATAAATAATAGTCTACTTATTTAATTAAGAAAGATAAAACTTTGAAATTTAATTTTTTGATTATGTTACATTTTTATAGACATTATTTTAGATACATTTGTTAGGAGGCAATGCATTTATGTTTAATTTAGCAGAAAAAAATAAAATCAACAAGAAAATAAATCTTAAAGTCGAAATATAATTTTAAAAAACTATTAATGGATATAAAAAAATAGATTATCTTAAATTAGAAATAATATATAAAAAAGACTATAATCTTGTCTCATTATATTAATAAAAATATTAATATTATTTAAGTAAGTAAAAGTATAATCTATTCACATAATATCTTAAAACTAATTGATCAAATTTTATCTAATTGATATTGTGAGAAGATAGATTATTAAAATTTTGGATTTTTTATTATTAAAAAAATTATTAGTTTACTTATAAATTGCTTAAAATTATAAGATTCAATAAAAAATTTATTACTATATATTTTTATAAATTAAATCTTACTAAAAAATTACTACCACTTTTTATTGAAATAAATAACATTAAAGAATTTTAAGTGTAATAAACTTAAAACCTAAGTCAACACTAAAATAAATTAGAATACCTTGTATATTATTATATGTATGATATTAGTGAACATTTTTTTATTTTTTGGAAAGCTTGTTTTAGTAAGATTTAAAACTAATAATTAGCAAATTTATATAAAATTTTTATTATTTACAAAATTATAAGATAAACCACTTAGGTTGTCATAATCTTTATATTGTTAAAGTTAAAATAAAGATATTTGAGACATATATATATATATATATATATATATATATATATTCTTTTTAATTAATTAATAGTAAATAAATATTTATATTATTTCAAACTTAGAAGGGAGTTTTGATATTTGGTAATATTCTTGAAAGCAGATGCTATACTTAATGGCATTCTAAATGTATTATTTGAAGATAGCTATAGATATTTTAATAATAATTATAAAATTAGGTGGTTTTTTTTACTTTGATATGGAATATTATTAATGCTTCTAAGGGCCTATTAACCATTTTTATGTAAAGTATAGATAAAAGTGTGTGGCAAATACTATTTAATGTATCTTAGATTTTAACAACTTATAAAGAAACTCAAATTTTAAATGCTTTTGTGGAATTTGCCTTTTGTATTTATTAATATTTTCAGTATTTTCTTATTCTATGTATATTTGTTTATATGCATATATTATTATTATTATTATTATTATTATTTGGATATTTATAAGTATATTGCCTTCTAAAAAAGTGTGTCTAGATTTATATCTTTTGGTCAAATATATTAGTAAATAAAAGTTTTAATGTAAAATTACACCTATAAAGTTATTGAATACTTTAAACATAATATAAAATTATAATAAATTTATTTAATCAAAATAAAATAATTATAATATAACTTTAAATATTTAATAAAAAATATTTAATTTATTAAATAATATCTAAATCTAAATTTAATGATGGTTTTTAAAAATTATATAATATATTTTCAAATTGTTTGATCTAGTTCCAATTATATAACTTCTTTGTTCTTGTTCTAATTATTCCATTTAAAAAAAAATTATATACAAACATCATTTGAACATTGGATAATACAAACCATAATAGTTGAGTAAAATCCTTAAGAACTTAAGAAGAGAGTGATGAAAATGAAGTCCAAATCATCACAAGTCAACATGGTATGGGTGAAGACGATGCATCATATGAATATTAATGGAGGAGAGGAGAGGAGAGGAGAGGAGAGAGGGCTATTAAAATGCACGGCGACGTGTCATGGAATATGTGCATGGCATGGCATGGCATGGCAAGGATGATATCACTGTTCACACTGCACGATGGGCGCGGGTCGACCCGCCCAGCCCGGCATCTATCCCCACGGGTCCGCGAGCTTTGAGCCGATTTTTGTGAGCGTCCAGTGTCCGAGTTAGAGTGGAAAGCTTGCTATTGTCGTCGTTGCCCACCTTCCCTCCCCCTCCAAGCACACCACAATACTATCTAAGTGTGTGCAACTTGCTTCCTCCACCTCTGTGCCGCACTCTCGCCATAGATCTACCACGCGCACCTCTCCCATCCCTTCTGCTGCCCCGCCATTGACCGATCCGTGCACCTCCAGGTATGTGTGTACACTGCCGCTGTTTCCGTTTCCTGTTTGTCTCTGTCTTCTTCACCACTCCTGGCTGCGTCAACCTCCCTTCTCTGTCAATCTAGGGTTCTGCATTCGGCTTGTTGAGGCCGTATTGAGTTAATGCGGCCCTCTACTATGCCGGGGAATGCATCGAAGTTTGAAATGAGCACTGAACGCTGGTTTTGCGCGCGCCCGCGTTTGGTTTTTGATTTTTTGATTTTTGTAACCCTCCTTTTTATTATTTTTTATTGTTTTTTATGGTAGTAATTTTTTTTAGTTATAAGTTGTTTTGCGATCGTCTTTTTTTTTTTTTTTTTTTTTTTTTTGGGTGGAGGATTCGTGTTTGGTGGTGAATTGTTGGTAGATCCGGGGGGGTTGTTGCAGTCTGTGCTCCAAGGCTATGTCTCGATCGCGCAGTTAAGCGAGTGGATTAGTGAAATGAGCGGGGAGTTTATCTGGGTGGGAAGGATTGTCGTGCAGGTGTTCTGAATGGCAGTTTGTCAGTTTGGGAATGGAGATTCACCTATGCTGGAGTTAGTGGCTAGATGAGTGACGTCATGGCAAGCCATAGCAATGTGCGTTTGTTTGGCATATTTTTTATTTTTTATTTTGAACCTTTGGAAGGCGAAAATATCGATTTTTAGTGCAGAAGTTGTGAACATGACAACAGGTCGGTATATTACAAGAACAGTTAGTTGTGGGAAATTCTACTTCGAGATTTTAGCTTCACTAGGTAACTGCAGCTATTCCAGTGTAATTTTGAATTGCTGAGACCAAAATAGCCATGTGAGTGCGTGGGCACCGATCTTAAGTGTGGCGCCGATCTTGAGTGTGTTGCTGATAGGTTTAGAATGGACGAATTCTGGTGTTGGATTCGCCAATTGTTATCTCCGTTGTAACACAGGCTATCTGATGTTTCGCCTCTACTGCATGCAGGGACCTGGTGTGGAATGCAGCTAAAATCTTCTAGGAATAAGTGGCGTGAACCAGTGACAAGAGGCTTACACTGGTGGTTCTATTGTAGAATTATTACCAACATGGTCCTTAGAGGACATTGACTATGGAGGATCATGGTTTGAGGTTAAAATAGAACGATTGATATTCTAGCAAGGAACAGATGTCAAGTAGGTGGTCACCATGAAATGGCTTGAGCGTTTCAAAGAGAAAGTGAGTCAGACCTCATTCTCTCCAACAAGCCCTCAGGCAAGGTTATCTCGTCAGTGCTCTGAAGATGGAGTTACTAGACCCAGGTATTAGTTGAACAAATTTTTCATCTCTTGAATTGATTTTATTACCAGAATATGAGTTGGAATCACCTTCATATGTAGGACATAAATTTGAAGACATTAGGATCTGCTCGGGAATTTCTGATTGTGTATGAAGACCAAGAATTTTATACAAGTCTTGAATTAGAAGTGTGTTTCACTTTGTCATTCTTTAGATGTACAAATTCATATTTTTTTTCCTGATCCTTCTCATTATTTGATGTTCTTCCTTTGGGTCTATGTCAAATGAAATACTTTCAAGTACAATGTCTCTAAATTAGTGCATCAACTTTCTCTTCTTTCTATTTTAGATCTGCGTATTCTACGCTGATTCCATGTTGATTGGGCACTCTTCGCAGAGAAAAATATGACTTGGAACAAGATTTCCGATCTGCATGGGAGAATTTTCGGTCATCAATTACTGAAAAGGTACCAAGCTCGCTCTTGAATTGGTGTCGGAAGTGTTGGCTGGATAGTTGGGTTTGGATTGCAAATAGTATTCCATATGCTGGCTTGAAACATTCGCCAGTTGTTGTATTTCAGTTATTTGGTTCATATAGAACATTATGCTGCATGCTCGCTCTCTGGTTACTTTATGTGAAGACTTAAGAATATTTTTACGTGCGTATTTCGTATATATGTTTTTCATATCAACTTTCTTGATTTGCTTCTGTGTAGGAAAAAGAGAAAGCCTTGGAAGTAGCTGTAAGCCTTTTCTGTAAGGTTGCTCGACAGAGTTCAGATCCGACTCGACTTGCCCTTTCGTATGTCTCATTCTCCTTAATTTTCAATGTTATTTTCACAATTTTATTACATCTGAAAATGCAAGCATTGATGAACTTTGTATACAAATGTACACAACTGTCGACAGGTTTTACAGTTCCTGGTATTGTTGTCGCAGTATTATTGTAGTGTATAATAACAGAACTGTTCCCATTCTATCTTTTGTGGACAGGTTGGTGGATATACGTTCTTTTTCATTTGTTGTTGCTCGAGCACTAGTTACAGAGATCAAGAAATTGCGAGAAGATGGCTCAAACGGACAGCTTCAGGCTGATGACATGTTGAGTTTCTTTACTGGATCGCAAGTCGAGGTATACAAGTCTGAACTGCTTCTAAAATGAAATTTGTGTGTTGATCATTCTTAGACAAAGTCGGCAGCTTCTGTTTATAAAAATTGTTGAACTATGACTGCAGGGAAATGGGAAAACTGGTGCTAATCTTCTCTTCGCTTTGGAAGGGCTCGTCTCTACGGTATGCCATCTTCTCCTTGTGTGTTGCGTTTCCCAACATGTGTATATGTTAGAAAATGAGAATCTTGCGGGATAACATGCAATTTATACTCGGGTTAGGAAGATTTCTCGATTTTATGAAGTGGACAACGCTTTGTACGTGTATGCCTGGTCTTAGAAATGTTCCTCGTACTTGCAGGAGCTGGACGTCCAACCTCTGATCGATGCTGGCCTCTTTCCCTCACTTGTCACTGTCCTAAATCGCTTACTAAGCTCTTCCATACCACCCAATGGTCATACAGTTTCTGCCAATAGCGGTCCGTGTTCAACTGACAGCTCCATCGAACCATCTAACACCTCGACACTAGTGGCTGAAGGATCGGAACTGGCAGATCCAATTTCTGCTGTGGTTGAGACAGCAATCGTGGATGTGTCCACTCCACGTGTTTTAGAAGCTGCAGACACTGTGTCTCAAAATGAAAAGCCTCCCGGTGACCGTGATGAGTGGCAGCATGATGAGAAAGGTCTTTCGTTGGTTGAGAATGTCCTCCAACAACCTGCATCAGATGCTGTGGTACAAAATGAAACTTCTGGTTTAGTCGAAGTGGCTTCGGTGGATCAGCAACCTACATCCAAGGCAGATGAAGCTCCTGTCAGTCTGCTTGACGAGATACCGATGGAGGAAAGACGGGCTTTGGTACATATTTAGTAATCTTTTGCTTATTTATTTTCTTGTAGTATGTATGTGTGTATCTCTCTCTCTCTCTCTCTCTCTCTCTCTCTCTCTCTCTCTCTCTCTATATATATATATATATATATGTGTGTGTGTGTGTGTGTGTGTGTGGGTGGTGTGTGTGTTTGCGGAAACATGTTAGTAGTCACTTCTCGGATATTTTTGGTTGAAAGGATTAATCCATACTACGTTATATTGAACTGCTTGGATTGGCACATGGATTGTGTTTTAATTCAGTGCTACGATGAGCCCAGGTGGAAGCTGGTGTTGTCCACGTTTTGAAAGCAATGGCACGACATGCTGGTGCAGCACAAAGTTTATTGGAAGATGATGCACTTCAGTTACTGTTTCATATGGTGGCTACGAGGGTCCCCGCTAGAAAGGAAGGAATTTCTGATGCTGTGGACCTCCAGATCAGCACCCCCTTACACTTGGCACAGCTTCGTCGTCATGCTATGCAGGTTCGCTCTCTTCTGGGGGTGATCTTTCTTCATTGTTTGAGTCGGTAAGTGCTGGTGAACTTGTCAGTCGTACTTAAATATGACAATTAATACTTTCTTTTGTATACTGAGAAAACCGTGCTTTCTCGGTATTTTGCAGATCCTAGAGGCTGCGTTGATGAGCGATAATGGGAGCACTGCCCAGTATGTACAAACTCATGAATTGGTTCGTATGCCACTCCAAAATTTTAAGTTATGCTTTCCGTTCTTGTGATTCTTAACCTTTCTGTTGGTGTTTTCTTCAGCTAAGATCGACTGATTCCATGGTTGGTATTGATGTTCTTCTGAGCAGATTGAAGTGCTGCTGTCTCCAGTCAAGAATTTTCTGGCTGAAAGCAACGGTGATGCAAGCTATATTATTGGTGTGGTCGCTTTAATCCTTAAATGTGTCCAGCTCTCGTTTCGTCCAGGTACTTGAATTCTGACCACTTAAGTTGATGGTAACGCTTTCACTCAGTTCATTCGAGTGTAAATAGAGTTTCTGTTTCTTCTGGTGACTTATTTTTCTGTTCCTCTGAGAGAACTTTGTATTTGGTCTAAAATACAGTACATGAATTGCAGAGTCTCGTGGAATACGCTTGAAGGATGGTTTTCGGAAAGGGAAAGGATATACTTGCCTGGAAAAATTAGCATTACAATTAGCTGCTTCGCCAGGGAGTACAGAAGGAGATTTAGAATCACTCATTGTAAACCGGGATTCTTTATTCCCGGATGCTTCATATGGTCAAGTCTCCGGCTGTCGTCAAACAGAGAAGGCTGACGGTGATTCTAGTGAGACCTTGTCGCCTTTGCTGATACGTCTTCTGGACATCATGGTTGATTTTGCACAGTCAGGTTCTAGAGCACCATACCGCTCCTTATCGGGCATTGGAGGGCGTTCGGGACGGCCAGCTTCTAGTAAACCAGTGCGGGCCTTATTTGAAGGAATTGGTTCAACGGCCTCTTTCGATACCCGCGAATTTGATCTGGAGGGTAAAATAGGGGATATCGAGATAGTTCAGACTCTCCAAGATGTCTTCCTATGCACAGGAAATATGATGTTGCAGCTTGAAATACTAGACCGCCTACTCAGACTATTTGCCAGCCATCCAGATAACTACGTACTTGTACAGGAGCTGCGTACAATTCCTCTCTTCTTACAAAACATGGGCAGTTACTCGTTGATACTTCAAGAGCGGCTTTTGAAGGTTTTAGAGTACGCCGTAACTGTGGTAAATTGTATTCCTGAACAAGAGCTTCTTTCTCTTTGCTACCTTCTCCAGCAACCTTACGCATCTTCTTTACGCAAAACAGTGCTATCATTTTTTGGGAAACTCTTATCATTTGATAGGAACTACAAAAAAGTGTTGAGGGAAGTAGGGCTCTTGGATCTTCTACTTGATGACTTAAGGCGGTGTGGTCTCTCAGAAGACCCTCTGCCGAAAGATAATGCTGAATCTCTAGTTGGATCTCCCTCTCGGGAGCTGCTCATCTTTGAAGACACGGTCACTATTGGGCTTGCCTGGGACTGCCTGCTCTCTCTCCTGAAGAAGAGTGATGGAAATCAAACTGTGTTTCGAAAGGCGAATGGGGTTTGTTACATTCTTCCTCTTGTAGCTCTAGCTTCTCAACGCAGCGGTGCTCTTCGTGTGCTCTCGTGTCTGATATGCGAAGATATTAATCAGGTTAGTTATGATTGCCTTTCCTCTTGCTTGAATTGTACATGTCTGGATCGTGATCCTTGATCGTGAGCCTTTATTATTTGGTTTGGAGGGTTTGCAATAATAAATGTTATGTTTATATTTATAAACTGGGGGTGAGTGCTGTGCTTAAGTGTTCTGAAATCCTTTGAAATACTAAAGTAATGTAAGTATTCTTCTATTGTTAACCTGTAGTATCTATTTCTGTCTATCTTTTTGGTCTTTCTAAGACTTCTGCATGTTTCCAGGTGCATGCAGATGAACTCAAGTCTCTCTTGAAGATTGCTCGTAGTGGAGTTGTTTATGGTCAAAATGGAGTACAAACTGTTCTCGACACTGAAGCAAAGGAGGACATTTTGTGGAGTATCTGGCGAATCCTTGGAGCCAATTCCACAACTCGAGTTGTTTTTGGTGATGGGAATGGCTTTGGTCTTTTACTTTCTGTTTTGGAAGGCATTCAATCAGGCTGTGATAATCCCAGTGTGGAGTCGATAGGTGATGAAGCTGCACCTGCTTCAAGTCTTGTTGTGCTTATGGAAGTTTTAGATGCATTATTGCACGTTATTACTGTAGCAGCAGCTGAAAGTCCAACGAATCGGAACAATCTACATGAGTGCGTTTCGTCACAAGCTTTTAAACGCTTACTGCAGAGATCTGGACTTCTATGTCCCGAGTTTGAGCAAAAAGTGGCAGAACGTTTGTTTGATGTGGCGCTAGAACGAGTCCACTCTCCTTCTCAAAGTAATTTGGGACTTCCAATTTTGTCACAAGGAGAAGGAACCAAGAGCTTTAGAATTCCAGGAGCAGAGGGAGAGTTCCTTGTAAACCCTGGAGAAGCAGCACAGATGGATGTATATAATGCAGGGCCAATCGAAGTTCTTCTGTTTTTTTTACCACAGTTTACTGTGAAGTTGCAGCTTCGTATACTGATCCAGGTCGAGAGGCTTGTCAATGGCAGCCCGTGGAACCAGAATGCCTTAACCTCTGCTGGTAAGATATGTATCATTATTCTGGTGCCGTTCAGTGCCCAGAGCTTGGGACTATTACAGATTGTACATAATATTCTTTCAAATATTCCTATATGTTGGGAGCTTCTCGTACCTGATTTTTATATCCAGATGTTCTTTGCCCAGTCTAAACAATTCGTTTCATAATGTTGAGTGTAGGCTGTGTGGGACATCTATTGGAGGTAGTGAAATCAATGCTGCAAACGAAGCCTTCCTCTCTCTTATCATATGCTTTGAAGATTGTGGAAATTCTTGGATCCTTCAGGTATGCAGTCCACATCCTTCGCTCTCCTCTTAAACTTTGAACAAATTTTGTAGTGATAAAGTGACGTCTTAGTAATGTATAGCCTACTAATGAACACCTATTGCATATTGTTTGGGTGTTGGTATTTGCGTTACAATATGCATGGTTATACAATATGACGTGTATAGTCATGATTTCAAGGTACTACCCTTTCGGAATAGTTCAGTACCGGCATAATACTAGTCTGTAATTGTTTCTTTTACGAATTAGTTTTTGGGGGTTGCTTCTGGTTTGTTGTTGTGCGCCTTATAAATTTCCCTCTGCTGGTGAATATCGATTTTTTTTAATTTATTTTTTTCTTATTTCTTCTGCACAGACTCCCTGCCTCAGAGATGCAAACATTGGGGAGAATCGTCTGGTTTAACCGGGACTCTTCTGTTGGTCATATGGGTCAGCGCCTCTTACAAATGGTGGAGAGGATGAGTCAATCTTCTCCTTTCTCAAGCGCAAGCCTGTCATTCTCCCCCTTCATTGAGTTTCGTATGTCTCGGATGGGACATGCTTGTATGAGAACTCCTTTGGGGGACCGAACATGGCCTCCTACTGCTGGTTACTCTTTTGTTTGTTGGGCCCGGTTTGAGAAACTAAGCGCCCCAAATGGTCAGAACTTAAGTGGAGCTGAAGCATCTAAAGAGTTGCACCGAAATCGATCTGGTTCTTTAGGCTCTGTTCTGCGTATCTTTACAGTTGGAACAGCAGAAGATAAGAGTTCTATTTGTGCAGAGCTCTTTCTGAGTGATTCTGGAGTCCTGACACTGGCTACAAGCCCAACTTCTTATGTGTGCTTTAAAGGCGTGCGGTTAGAAGAGGGTATTTGGTACCATCTCACCATAGTGCACAATAAACCTAACGCATTGGCAGGACTTTTCCAGTCTAGTGTTGCTTATCTCTACCTTAATGGGAGCCTCCGTCATACAGGGAAGCTTGGCTACTCAGCCTCACCTGTTGGAAAATCATTACAGGTTCGTAGTATATGTCTTCATATTTTGCATCAGTTTGAATTTGAGTTCCTAAATTATTTCGTTTAAGTTATGTAATAGTGTTCTGAGATGTACACATTCTTTTTACTGTTGATTATGACGTTAACCTTAACCATCAAACTCTCTACAGGTTACAATAGGCACCTCATCGTCTTTTTCGGAGGTGTCACCCCTTACTTGGCAGCTTGGTTCATGCTACTTATTTGAAGAGGTTCTCCCTGCTCCGGCAATTTTCTTCATGTATGTACTTGGGCGTGGTTACCGTGGTCTTTTTCAAGACACTGACATGTTGCGGTTTATACCTTATGAAGCCTGCGGCGGGGGCAATTTGATGGTACTGGAGAGCTTAGATACAGAGCTCTTGGCCACGCTGAAAGCCGAAGGACTAAGTCAAAATGCTGGAGTGGCTCAATTGGAAGGAAGTGGGGTTATTTGGGATCTTGAGAAGCTTGCCCGCTTTTGGGCCCAGCTTTGTGGTCGCCATCTTATATTTGCTTACGATGGTTCGCATGCGGAGGATGTTGTACCAGCTGGTGTTATGTCAATGGTGAACTTGGTTGATCCCATGTCAGCAGCAGCTTCTGTTCTTGGAGGTAAGCTCCTGCAACGAGTGATTCCAAATTCCCATTCTCTTTAGCTCAAGTTCGTACTAATTACATGCCCTTGATCTCACAGGCTTACCAAGACTTGCTCGAATACATGGAGACGTCCACATTTGCACGCCATGCAATATCGCAGATACTATGCGTAAAGTGGGAGGTGTGGCAGTTGTCCTGGCAATGATAGAGGCTGCTGATACTTGTGAAACGCTGCACCTCGCTCTCTCTGTTTTGGTATCTATGCTACAGTCAAATCCTCGGAATGCACGTGACATGCAAGCTTGTCGGGGATATCATCTATTGGCCTTATTCCTTCATCGAAGAATGGATTATTTTGAAACTCGGGATCTTGACTTTTTGTTCCGAATCGCGTCCTGTGAAGCATCCTTTGTTCAAAAGCCACCCCAGACAACAATACCTGCATCTGAACCTGCTGGCCATAGCAGGAGTCTAAGTGCAGGATTTGACACAGCTATGAACCTCTTAGGTTTCTCATCTAGAGTTCCAGATGATCAGACATCAAACTACGGGTCCACGGTGGAGTATCCAGAGAGTCTTGGCATGGATGGATCGATTGGTGGCGGTGTATCTGACATCGAGTGCTATGATCTCCCACATGAGGATATCGATTGTATAGTTCTTGCTAATCCAGAAATGATGGAGCATGTTTTACTGGATTGGACTCTATGGGTAACTGCACCTATCGGGGTCCAATTAGGTCTTCTAGGTTTCATTGAAAGGCTTGTTTCTATGCATCGGTACCGTCTCCACAACTTAACTGTTTTAAGAAAACTCAATTTAGTTCAGCACTTGTTAGTTACTCTGCAGAGAGGGGATGTTGACAATGTTGTGCTGCAAAAGCTTGTAGTGCTGTTAGGTATCATCTTGGAAGATGGGTTCTTGCCTTCAGAGCTCAAGTATGTTGCAGATTTTGTTGTGATGACATTTGACCCACCCCATGTCGTAAAAGGTGTCTCAGATATCACCCGTGAGTCCATGGGTACACAGGTGAGTTTTCGTTGATCACCTAATCTGAGTGGAAATCCGCTTCATAATCTGACTTAGCAAGGTCTTTCTCGTTTAGATCATTGATTTAAAATCATCCATCTTCCTTTGGTCAATTCTTGAGCTTGTTTTGTATAACAAGGTGTGTAGGCATTAGCGTGCCTAAAGTGGAGGGGACGCAATCATTAGTGGGTAATTTAATCTCAAAATTATGATGTTGTAATCTTAACCATCAAATATTTCCTTCCTACCAGATGATTGGTTGACTTGATCTTGAGCCCTTCAATGTTTGATGATGTTGAGGCAGGTTATCGTGAGAGATTTGCTTCTTGAGATGCTCATTGAACTTCAAATGACTATTACAGCAGATGACACATTAGATACATGGCACAAAATTGTGTCTTCAAAGCTCATTACGTTCTTGTTGGATGAAGCTGTTCATCCTACTAGTATGCGATCTGTTATGACTTTACTTGGTGCGTGCCTGCTGCCTTCCCCTACATTTGCTGCCCGCTTTAAAAGCTCAGGTGGCTTCCAAGCCTTGGCTCGTGTTTTGCCAAGTTTTTTCGATTGTCCTGAAATTTACTACACACTCTTCAGCCTCATTTTCGGGAAGTCTGTATATCCAAGACAACGAGAGGTGTGGTTATCCTGCAATTTAACTTTTTTTTAGTTTCCTTCCACTTATCAGAATGCTCTTTTAATGTTTTTGATTGCGTTGAAGATTCTGAGGGTGTTCAAAAACGCTTTTGAAGCTCATCAAGGCATACGATCTTACCATGAGGTGCTTCATATCCCAGGTTCGTCTGCTTGATTTCCATGCTTTGATGCCCGAGGACGGGAACAAAGCAGAGCTCGTCTTTACCGAACTGTTAGACTCTGTGATATCGATGGCGAAGACTGCATTTGATCGCATGATCGCACAGTCCGAGTCAGCCAAACAAACTGGCGATTTCTCTGGCTTTAATGTTTTATTAGCTTCTGATCAAGCAGACGGAGAGACACTCCAGGTTGGTGCTCATTGCTAATTTTGATCATATGCTTTGTTCATTTGGTTTCCTCCTTCACTAACGTGTCATGTATCATACTCCACGACATACTTCCTCAAAGCCATCGAGAGTTCTCAAGTAAAAAATAATCCTGTTTACGCAACTGCTGAGTTTAATATACGATCTTGATTGTAAATGCAGGGTGAGGCTCTTTTACATAAGACATATGCAGCAAGGCTTCTGGGAGGCGAACAGGCAGCTCCTGGAATGGTTTCATCTCTGTTACGCTTCATGGTGGATTGTGCAAAGATGTGCAAACCCTTCTCAATGGCATGCCGTCGGTCCGACTTTCTTGAGTCCTGTGTGGACCTCTACTTTGCCTGTATAAGGTAGCAAATTCTCTTCTTAAAATGATGGGGAAATCTGTTGTTTGCATTATTGTGAGAGGGATTTGCACTGGACTGCACCCCTCTAATCTCTTTTTCTCTGAATTGCTCTATTTTCTCGTCGGGAAAAAGTTTCGGGTGGTTGGACTTTCTGATAATGCGTTCATTTCTTATTGGAACTACTGCACATTGTTGTCTTTCAATGATGTGAAACTCAATAAGGTTTAAGTTCGCAAGGTATCTATCTTTTGCAGGTCTGCTGCTGCAGTAGAAGGTGCACAAGAGTCTAAATGGGAAACAAAGGATCAGCTACTGGAGGAAGACTTGGAAAAAACACAGTTTGTAGAATCTTCCAATATCAGAAATGGAAAACTTGATGTTTCTGGGCTGACTGTTGTTACAGAATATCCAATAGAGACGACAACGAGAGTGTCACCGAAAATCGCTTCTAGAACGGAAGAAGGGTTTCCCGATGCTGCCCACATTTCTTCTATTTCAGGTAACCCTTAAATCTATCTAAATGATACTCTGGCTATCCTATAAATTGAAGTTCTTGTGGAACTCCAGTGATTAATTATGTTCAATTCTTTGCACTACTGCCTTGTGAGAAATACCTATTATAGATGAAACTGATCTAAATCTATCATGTGACTTCAGTTTCCTCATGATACGTTCCTGCATGAGTCGTGAGTTGCTACAAGAAGCATTCAGCTTACTGTCTTACTGAAGCACTAAACTGTTTCTCATAATCCTACATCTTCTCCATGAGAACCCTGCCATATTTTTGTTGTACTATGTATGGTGAATGTTCTCATCGTGAAATACAAGAAATTATTTCTCATTATGAGATGTGGATTACTGCAGAGAGTGAAGCTCTGACGGTTGACTTGGCTACATCACCAACAACATCGGAAATGTCCAGAATTTCGATGCTCACTCCAAAGCCTACGACTCCTCCTGTGAAGTCATGGCTGACTCATCGCTTAACTTTGGACTTATCTGAAACAAGACAACCCACGACCACGCTTTCAGCACCTCCAACGCCACCAAGGTCGACAAAAGAGCGAACTAGGCACCTCTCTTTCTCTGCAATCTCAACTATATCTGGCAATCAAAGTGATGTTGACTTCAATTTTAGCGATTTTGGCCCTCCATCTTCTACAAGTGTTACACCTAGTGAAACTCTGAATGCTGCAATTACCCCTCGTTTGCTTTTGCAACTGGAATCTTTGGGTGCTGGGGGTGGGCCCTGCGCTGCAGCTGCATCTGCCATATTGGATTTTATTGCAGAGGTGTTGGCAGAAACTTTACTCGAGCAGGCTAAATCAACAACCGTGGTGGAGAATATTCTTGAAGCTGTGCCCATGTATGTCAATTCAGACGCATCTCTTATCTTTCAAGGACTTGTTCTGAGGCGAATAATCAATGATCTTGAGAGGAGGCTGATGCGAGATTCAGAGGAGAATCACAAGAAATTAGATAAGAATAGGTATCTTTCTAGCTCCTTCTCCTTTTTGCTTTCTTAGATGTTGTAGTAATGTATGTTCTTTATAGCCTTTCACTCTTTGGATAACATATTGGGATGGACATTTACTTTTAAGACGTTCATAGTTGTTTTGGCTCTAGCTTTGTTGTAGTCATTCATTAAATCCTTGAGTGCTTTGTGTGTAAGGTTTTGTTCTGCACTGCCATGATTTGTTTTTGAAAGACTGTTGTCCTGAGCTTGAGGATTTGTACAGGTGGGCTCCCAATCTTGATACGCTGAGTTGGCTGTTGGTCGACCGCGTATACATGGGTGCATTTGCAGAGGCTGGAGGCCCTCTCAATGTCCTTGAGTATCTTCTCTCAATGCTTCAATTAGCCAACGCAGATGGACGTGTAGAAGATGCAACTCCGACGGCCAAAGGCATGCTGTTCACAAGGAGTGGTGGCCGTCAGGCAGAAGCATATGTTCAATCTCTCTTGAAGAATACCAACAGGATGCTTATGTTTTGTTTCTTGCCACAGTTGATTAACAGCCCCGTAGAGGAAGACATTTCCGCAACGAATGGGAAAAAGATCAATCGATCTGGTTCAGGCTCAGAGATCGTTATGGAAAGTTTTCCAAAATGTCCGGAGAGAGGTTCTGGGGATGTTGGCGTTACTTACCAAGTTATTCTTGATAAAGCCGCAGTTTTGCAATTATTACTTGCCAATCGAAAAATAATCTTTTGCACCATCAATGTAGACCTTGAGTTAGTATGTGCTCTTTGTATAAATCTTTTTCCGATGGCTTTAGATACTGAACAAAGCAATAAGGCTTTGGTTTTTGAAGTCTGGAAGGCTTTGTTGACACATCGCAGTTCTGCTTTGGAGGATGTACTCATCACACGAGGTAGTCAGGTAAATTTTTCACCCTCGGAAGATGAGCATAGGGTGTAGAGATTATGTTGGGTTGTCTTATGGGCAATCTTAAGCTATAGTCTGATTCAAAGCCTAATGTATTCTTGTTCGCGTGCAGGGTAGTGTTCTGATGGACGTACTTCATGGAGGCTTCGATCGGCTGCTTAAAGCAGGAGTTCAAGACTTCTTCGCATGGCTTGAAGAGAATTGGGAGTCTGTACAAAGAGTGCTCGAGCAGCGAGCATCCACCATATGGAGGGATTACGTGTCTGCAGCATCACGTTTTCCTGCACCTCGCACTAAATCCATGGAGGTTCGACGACGGAGAGAAATGTCTCGTCGTAGTAGGGAACGCTCCAAGATGGATACTCGCCATTGGGAGCAAATGTTGGAAAGACGCGTGGCACTTGAGTTAGTCAGAGAGGCTATGGCAGCCGAACTAAGGGTTCTTCGTCAAGACAAATACGGGTGGATACTTCATGCGGAAAACGAGTGGGCAGATCATCTTCAGCAGCTAGTTCATGAGAGAGGAATTTGGCCAATCGTCCCAGAGGTCTGTGATGAAGAACCTGATTGGCAGCTGTGCCCAACCGAAGGACCTTATCGCATGCGGAAGAAGTTAGAGCGAAGGAAGAAAAATCTTAGCATTCTCGGGAAATCGCAACTCATGGTGCATATCTGAACCAAAATCATAAAAATGCTCTTTTTCAATTTTTGACATGATTATTTAGAGATTTCGATTTTATGTCATGTTGTTTTCTTCCATTAAATACCTGGTGGTACGATTGTGAAATTTGAACTGTTTGTATCTTGTTGTGGAGTTGGGAAAAGATGCTATTAATATCTCTTGCTTGAAAAGCTGCCATACGATAATTTTCTCACACTCCGTACTATCTTCGCGAGTACTGCTTCTGTAAGAGTAATTGAAAGTGACTTAATATTGAGCTTTAGATCACAAATTCACGCACAAGTGTACAAGTCGATTCGAGGAATTATTTGTGCGTTAATCTCTTATTGGAGTGGTGGCACTCATGTTTACGGATTGTTGATCAGGAGGAGCGACAGAAAGATGGGGTGGACAAAGTTTCTCCAAATGGTAGGGTTAATCCGTTGGACAAGGAGAATCCACTTCATGATCAGTACGTTGACCTTTTTAGTTCCGATACTCAGAAACGCCTGGGATATTCAAGTAAGGAGTTTCTTGCATCACTTGAGGAAGACATTGGAGAATTGAAGACTGAGATTGGTGAAGATGAGGAAGATATGTTATCTGCAAGAGTTAACTGGAATGAGGAGTCATTTACTGCCAGCTCAGAATCTCAGGAACCAAAGGCTATGAGTGTTGCCTCTCTCAAGCTTGCCGGAGAAGAAGTCATAAACCAAGTTTCAGGTTCTCCACACGGATCCGTCTCTCCAGCAGTAAAAGAGATTATGCCAGAAGAAGCAAATTATTTAAAGCAAGAGATGCATGAGGATGGAGAATATTTGATTAGGCCTCATTTGGAACCTGGAGAGCGTATCAGGTTTCGATATAATTGTGAGCGAGTGGTTGGCTTAGACAAGCGAGATGGAATTTTTCTTATTGGGGAAAAATGCTTGTATGTAATTGAAAATTATATTATTGATGAAAACAAGTGTATAAAGGAGAAGGGTGAAGAACGAGATCTTTCAATTATAGATCAGGCTCTTGGAGTTCGAGCTAATTCAACTGGTGTAGTGGATATGAACATCTCCAAGCAGACTGAAGTCGCAGCTGATTCTTGGGCTGGAGGTCGTGCTTGGGCTTACAGTGGGGGTGCATGGGGAAAGGAGAAGGTGAGTGAGAAGTACATTGAGTGATGTTTTTCGAAATGCCATTTATTCTTCAGGTGCATTTTATCTGCCCTAGGTACTTGCTGACACGATCTGGATAACGGTTCTCAAATCATTACAGGTAAAAGCAGGCCAAAATATGCCACATCCATGGAGGATGTGGAAACTAGAAAGCGTGCATGAGTTGCTGAAGCGGCGGTACCAGCTACGTCCTGTTGCCATTGAGCTGTTTAGCATGGATGGATGCAATGACCTGCTTGTTTTTCATAAAAATGAACGAGATGAGGTTTTCAAAACTCTTCTCGCAATGAACCTTCCTCGCAACAGCATGTAAGTCCTTGTCTTCTTTAGTTCTTGTTTATGTATTTTGTCTTGTCATTCTAATTAAGTGATAACGAACCAGCGAGAGATGTGCTTTTAAGGACGTATTCACGGATTTTCATGCTTGTGTTAGCGGCTTCGGTAACATTCTTAATCATTGAAATTGGAGTACAGGCTGGATACAACAATATCGGCCGCTTCAAAGCAAGAGGCCGGCGAAGGTGGGCGGCTTTTTAAAATGATGGCCAAGTCCTTTAGTAAAAGGTAAGAATACATGTTTTAATGAGGTTTGATTACAGTTTTCTCCGAAGATTAACATCTTATGCAAATGTGCGGTTTCTCTTTTTGACATTTCTTTCACATCTCATCAATCATGGTTTGCTTCTGGTTATAGATGGCAAAATGGGGAGATCAGCAATTTCCAGTACCTCATGCACTTAAACACACTAGCAGGGCGTGGTTATAACGACCTTACACAGTACCCAGTGTTCCCCTGGATTTTGAAAGACTATACTAGTGAAGAGTTGGACTTGTCGAATCCAGATACATTCCGCCGCCTTGATAAACCTATGGGGGCTCTGCATCCTGAGCGAGAGAAGGAATTCCGAAAAAGGTTATACTCCTGATATCATGCGTATACAGTTCTTGTTTAGCTGTGAAGGCTAAAACTTAGAGAAATGTTGAATGTCTAGTCCAATCTCAACGCTTAAACGCCTGGGTGCGGACCTACACACCACTAAGGTGATTAGTACGGTCGCACCTTGGGCGTTTGAGGGTTGATGTACCACTGCTTGTAGTGTCTTTTACATCAAAAGTTTGGGGTTGAGAGTATAAAATAATTCAGATTGGAAAATCTGCTAGTGATTATTAACTTAACTTTTTGGCATTCAGGTACGAGACTTGGGAGGATCCAGAAATTCCGAGATTCCACTATGGTTCACACTATTCCAGTGCTGGAAGTGTGCTATTCTACCTCATAAGGTTACCCCCATTTAGTCAAGAGAACAAACAGCTTCAAGGGGGTGCTTTCGATCACGCTGACCGACTCTTTAACAGCATCAAGGATACCTACCTCAGTGCAAGTCAAGGAAATACTGCTGATGTTAAGGAGCTTATTCCTGAGTTTTTCTATCTCCCCGAGTTTCTGGAGAATCGCTTTGCTTTTGATTTTGGAGTTAAGCAATCAGGTGAAAGGGTGAATGATGTGCTACTGCCGCCCTGGGCAAAGGGAAGTGCTCGTGAGTTTGTTCGCAAACATCGTGAGGCCTTAGAATCACAATATGTCTCCGAAAACCTGCACCACTGGATTGATCTCATCTTCGGTTTCAAGCAGCGTGGAAAGGTTTGGTCACACACTCAAATAGCTGCAGAATTCTTGCATTGTTCGCACTAGCTGGTAGTATTCAGTAAAGGATGATTTATATATCTTTAAATTCCCAAAAGAATCAGAAAATCACGGCAATTATTGAACAAGCTTTTTGTAACCTCTTGTGTTCAGTTTTTAAAGATCAACTACTTCAAGCTATGGGTGTACTTTGACATGAACCCTAGAACATAAATTGCAGTTTAAATTGAAAGCTATTTAGTCTTATTGCACTAGGATTTACTGTATTTCATCTGTACATGTTTTGTGAACTTGATTTTGACTACCATTATTACTATTAGTAGTAGTAGTAGTAGTAGTAGTTTGGTGATATGTGTGGAAAATCTTTAACTTGTTATACATCCTTTGATTTTGTTACAGCCGGCTGTTGAAGCTTTAAATGTATTCTATCACTTGACGTATGAGGGAGCAGTTGATATCGATCGTGTTCCCGATCCTGCAATGAAAGCTGCTGTTTTGGCTCAGATCAACCATTTTGGACAGACACCAAAGCTGCTATTTACCAAGCCTCATCCTAAGCGGAAGTGGGTTCAGAAGCAGCCACTTGCGCTTGCTCTCCGCAATTACCATTTACTTGCTCCTCAGGTACCGATGAGCTCATGGGATTTCTTTCTTTCTTTCTTTATTTCTTTTGTTTGTTTGTATTTTCCTATTCGAAAAATTTCGCGAAGGTGTGTAGGTTTGAACTTCTCTTCGATGGTTGATGATCGTTCTTCAGGAAATGCGGCCATTGAGTTCAAGAGTTTCTCAAATAGTTATTTTTCAAGACAAAGTATACGCAGCAGGAGCTAACAGAATACTGAAGCCGCCCTCCTTTACCAAGTATCTTTGTTGGGGATTTTCTGATCGGAGCCTTCGGATTATCTCATATGAGCAAGAGAGGCTACTCTCCACCCATGAGAATCTTCATGACGACGGACCTGTGTTATGTACTGGCTTTAGTCGCGATGGTCGAATTCTGGTCACTGGTACTAGCACTTAAATATTGTTCTCCAAATGTATCAGCTCTCTTTGTTCTTATGATTTATCAAAAAAATGATAAATTATTTAGGATTCGCCATTCCATTTCAACTGGTACTGATGGATCACCATTTATTTTTGTCCCTTATTCAAGGGAACTAAGTCCTTTTCTTACTACTCGAAGTAGGCCACTGACTCTTCTATTCACAGGTGGGGCGGATGGGGTGGTATCTGTATGGAGACAACGAAAAGATGGTCTTCGAGGACAGCGTCGGCTACATTTGCAGAGATCATTGTGTGCCCACTCACAAGCAGTCCTTTGCCTTGCAGTTTCCCAACCATACAGTCTCATTGTTAGTGGATCTAAAGACCGTACTGTGATCTTCTGGGATTTGTCTAGTCTCGAATATGTGAGGCAATTGCCTGAACTACCGGAGGCACCAACAGCCATTCATGCAAATGACATGACAGGCGAAGTGGTCACAGCTGCAGGGACGACTCTTTCTGTTTGGAGCATTAATGGGGATTGCTTGGCAGCTGTAAATACATCTCACGTTGCTGCTGATACTATCCTTTCCATTACTAGCCCCCATTTATCGGATTGGATGGAGGCAAGCTGGTATGTTTTCTTTTTTTATGAAAAAAATTGCGTTCACTTTTTATGCTTGTTTGTCACCGATGGAACCCAACACGGCCACTACACTGCATTGAGTCTGCAGATACTTGATGCTTGGGTGAAATCTGTATGTACTGCGGTCGGCTAGATGCATCTTTTTCGTGTTCTTAGAAGCAATTGAAGTTCTGGCAGTTATTTTTATGCAATGAACGAGGCAATACCTTGAAGAATATTTTCATTTATGGAGTACATTTATGCTGGACTTCTGGTGGGAATCCTCTTCAGGTACGTGACGGGTCATCAAAATGGAGTTATCCGTCTTTGGCACATGGAGCTTGACAACCATTCAAAATTAGATCGGAGAGCGAGCCACCACCTAATTTCTTGTTCCTGGGGTTCAAACGAATTATCTAAGTCATGTGTCACTGGCGGCCCTCCGGAATATCAACTGGTTTTGTATAAAGTACTAAGTTGGCATAAGGAGCCAGTAACTGCTCTCTCGTTAGGGAACGATCTCAAGCAACTCTGCAGCGGCGATGCGGGTGGGCATCTTGTTTCTTGGACACTGCCTGACGATGGTTTTAAGCAAACACCTTCGCTTGAAATTGAGGTAAGCGGAAAATTTGGACCCGTATGTCCTTCATATCCTTCACATCCTGCTTTGAACCGTTGCTGTTGCAATTT
The DNA here is from genome assembly GCA_036785485.1 of Physcomitrellopsis africana. NCBI lineage: Eukaryota > Viridiplantae > Streptophyta > Bryopsida > Funariales > Funariaceae > Physcomitrellopsis > Physcomitrellopsis africana. The sequence continues at coordinate 307,784 of JAWRVF010000206.1, read as the reverse complement.
TACGTATCGTCGTGGTTCCAATCTGTGTTTTTGACTACTTGTGTGACGAGCATTACTTGTTTTCACTGTAGTGAGAATTATGTTCTGTTCTCTTGAATCCTCAACTTCCAACTCAAGTTAGTCGCTAGGCAGTGGCGCGTCACTTTTTCTGTGTTGGCTGTTGGATGTGATGTTTCACTTACGGAGTGAAGGACTCCTTTGGAAAAGTAACGTGCAAGCTAGAAATATGGCATTATATTTTGATTGTCATCTTACTAAAGATCTGCTTGGATTGCAGCCGGACCAGTGCACAACATGCCAGAAGGAGTTGAATCTAACAGAGATGAAGCACCACTGCCGCAATTGTGGGCAAATTTCATGCGCCGACTGTTGCAATAACCACATTGTTTTGGAAGATCTTGGCTATTTTAGTCCTGTCCGAGTATGTGGGAGTTGTTATGAGTCCCGCCAATCCTGCACAGGTAGACAACTGACTTTTTCTAGGACGTCCTCCGAGGTGATTCGTCCTTCGCCGCTTACAGAGGATTCAAAGAACGGTAGTGAATTAGCCTTTGAACTTCTGAATGCCTTAAAGTCCGCTAATGTGACAGATGTTGAAACCAACATCACTTGAAATAGATTGTTCAAAAGGGGGACCTAGTTAGATTATGCCCCCCTTGACCATTTCTGTATACAATTCCCAATTCTATTTCCAAACTTCCATCCATCGGGAACAAAGTTTCCTCATTGCTGTCTGAATTGCTTGTTCCAAGGTTCGTTTGAGCACATGTTCTGGCTGTGCTCTTTAATTGGGTGCTGAATCTAAGGTGTTTACAATGAACAACCTCCCTTGATCAGTTCGCGGGTGTCCCACCTCAGGGATATCGCCTTCTTAAGCACACCATCTCCAGTGTTGGATTTCCAAAGTTTGTTTTTTGATCCCAACTTTATTAGACAGGATACCACACGAACCGGTTTCCACAATGTGTACTTAATGACCTGCTAATCGGCAGTGGTGGACATTGAGGACTACCAGATGGTGAAAATTTGTGACCAGACAAGGATAATTGACAGAGGGTCTAAAACCAGAACAAAATCCATTTACAATTTCTCCTTAATACTGAAGCATACGCACATCATCAATTTGACTGACACCTCTATCTGCTGTCCAAAATATGGTACCCGATGGAAGAACACGAAGTAGTTCATCAAAGAATTCCTGCCAATTCACACACACTGAATATTTTCTGAAGAAAATTTCTAAGAGAGGTAGTATACAGAACTTGTCAAGTGGGCTCATGTTCTATTTTACAGCTTATAATGGTGTAGATCTTTACATTTGGCTGCGCCAGCAAAACACCACAGAACACTACACAATTTCGTCCATGCCAAACCTTTTGGTTTCCCTGGACTCCTCATCCATTACCTTAATCCCAGCTCAAAAAATACAGTACTTTACATGTTCAATCACACGTCTTTTTTATCTTTCAGTCGCCGCTTCATCACCATAAATTCTCTCTTCCTCTTCGAACTCAGCTGAGGAGTTCATTTGCAGCCTAAGCAATTGACCAACAACAACCCATTAGCTGCCAATTGAACCTCCGAATCAAAAGCTCGATGGTTACACCAAAATCCCGTCATTTTCCACCAATTGCCCAAAGCCTCCATAGAATATCGTCGTCTCTAAGCTTCTTGAGCAGAATCATGAGGTGAGCTTGTTAGACGAGATGATTCGACCTTGAATCCAGTGACTCAATAGGTGTCCTCTGTCAAGACGGTCACATGTAGGATGTGTAATTCTATGGCCTCGACGCAGAAGTGTGACAAATTTCCATCTCCGAAACAGCAAAATTGGAGACTAGGGAATCAAATTAGCATTAAATGAATGGATGTGATGCAAGGATTAGTAAAATCTGACGGGGACTTGGTGCTGCCACTGGTCAACGCGGCAGGTTCGTTTCACAGACTCTTCCCACATCTCCCGAGAGCGTGATCTCTTTAGGCCGCTTCGGAAGGCGGTAGCAGCCGGCAGGTCCATCAGGGGTGACGTCGCACTCTGGAGCTTAGCAAAGGGATCGTGGAAATCCATGGCGGCCTGGGGAGAAAATGGGTAGCCTCGCGCATCAGGAATTTGCTGGGAGGCAACGAATTCGTCGTAGTAAGGTGGGACTGCTGCAATGCGTTGCCTGGTGCCGAGAAGCTGAGCCATTTGCATGTAGGGTGACAGCGAGGAGGATTCCTGAATGCTTGCCGCGGCGCGCTGCAGCCACAAGGCTGCCCGGAACTGAAGCTCAGGAGATAATCCACCCGATGGAGAGGACTGCATGAGGAATGAACCCGGTGACATACGGCTGCCCGAGAAATTTGCGTTCCCGTAGCTACTGCTGCTGCTGCTTGTGGGAAAGCTTTCTCCTTGGTTGTGGGAGAGTAGTGTTTCGGCGGACATGGAGACTGGGACTTGGATGTGCTTCGTCGTCCTCCGAATTGGCGATCCGGGGTGGGTGGAGTCGTAGGCATGATGGTCCTTTGAGTTTTTGGCAGACAAATTCGCTGCGTATATGTTCGCCTTCAGGGGAAAATTCAAGAGCGCCTTGCATCCGCGCATCTCGAAAGCCGCCTGGTCGTATGCACATGCCGCATCGTATGCCGTGTCGTATGTGCCGAGCCAGATACGAGCGCCATTCTGTGCGGAGTCACGGATCTCAGCAGCGAATTTGCCCCACGGACGTCTCCGGACGCCACGGTAGTTAAGAGATCTGGGCGGCTTCTGGATGGGTGCTCTGGCCACAGTTGGCCAAGACTCCGAATTGTGCACCGGCACCGAGTCGTTACTCTTCGACTTCTCATCAACGCTACTCTCTTGCTGTGTGGGAACCGATCGTCCCACTGCAATCAAACTCGGCTCAGTTCCCTGAGACGACGACTCGATTTCTGATGAGCAGGGGTCTACTTTCGAGTATGGCGCAGCATCATACCATCCGTCGACATTGCCCTCATGATCTCGGAAGACGCTCTGCACAAACATGTTCACATAATCATCTTTCTCAAGAGAGGAAGACGTAATCCTGGAGAGGCTCTTCTCTTGGGAGACAGTGCATTTCAATGACCTTTTAGTGGCCAAGTAGGTAGCAGGAAGTGTCAGATTGGGCAGCGGTCGTCCTGTTCGGTTGCTAATCACCGGAGATCGGTCCTGTACCTGCGACTGGCCATCGCTGAGCTCCTGCGCGTCGATAGTCTCACTGACCTCCGACTCATTACATGCCGAAATGGGTTTAGTCTTCCCGCAGGCGAGCCTACCCTTGGGAGACGGCATCGGAGAGACCAGGCTCTTGAAGAATGCCTCCGTGCTCATGTCTCCACTCAATCCTACCATCTCCGCCGGCTGCAAAAAATGCTCTTCGGGAAGGCAGTTATCATCGTCCTCCAGAAGGTAATGACGGAACTCCTCGATCATGCCCTGACTCTGCATCGTCGTCCGCGGCACGCTGCTATACGGCAACACCGCCATCTCCTCTACACGAGTACGATTCCTCGATTGCACCCTTCTCTTTCCAGTAACTTCAAACCTCTCAGTTACAGCAACTCTTAACCTTTCTAGTACCAAGACGCCATGACAAGTAAACTGTCAGACCGTTTACGTTTGTCGAGATCTCATGGAGATGCCTGTCAGACCGTGCGCTCTGCCTGCATAGACTTTCTCCCTCATTGATTGCAGTACTCCTCCGACCTTTCCACTATGAACTGCAAGCCCTTTAGAAGGTGTACAGGATGTCAACTGCCCTGCAATATATCTCCGCTCGAGTAGGAGAAGACGATGGTAACTTGATCGTGGGCGAAGGTCCATATATCATTCCCAGAGTCGCCGTCACGCTAGGCCTTGCAGGTGAAAGCCTTGCGTCACGCTAGGGTGCACTGTCCTACACCGTTAACTGGGGCCCATGACTACCGAAATTCAGAGTTGGAGGCAGCTTTCTCCTTCATCAACGTGGCCACATTTTTTTATCCCACGATGAAGTTTTCGCTTGAAAAAAATAACTTCTCATCGTCATACTGCAGTACTGCATCCTCAAAAGCACCGCATCGAAGCTGCTTTTGGTGATTCATCGTGCCACTAATCCACGTTCTTAACCTAATAGACCTTGCTTCAGTAAGTCAATCAGCCCACCACTGGTCGATCGATCACCACCCCAAGCACATTCTGCACCAGCGAATCCCTCCCCCCGACAATTGCCACCTTTCAACGCTCTGATCCCCTGTTATCCGCCTCATCAGTGGAAGTAAACGCGAGATCCACCACTCCTCGAAGGATTTGAAAGAATGTTCTTCACTATTCTACCGCATCCAGGTTTGAGTGAGCTAAATAAATCCTTGCTCCAAACCCACATAACCTTTCTTTAAAATTAAACGGGGTGCAAGTCAACACGTGTTCAGCACCAGGCTTTAACGCTTGTCAACACTTTGCACTTTGCACTGTTTGGATTCCTTCTACAAAACGGAGAGGATCTCCGTCCCCGAGAACCTAAATTTACCTGGATCAGCGAAGTGAGGGATTTACTTTGAGTAGCAGTTACTGTGTTTAGGTGTTCCAGCGAGGTGTTGACAAGAACCGGATATGGAGTTGACTCCCGTGGACCATTCGGAGACTTTTGTCTTCGCCTTTGCTCCAGCTTGGGATCGGGTACAGACTTTGCTCTCCTTCCACAGGCTCTGGTGAGCTTTACAGCTTTGTTTTCGCAATGCTTTGTTGTGATGGCATGGCAACGTAAAAGCAACAAGGGGCCCCGGCCCTATGGAATGCATGGCAGCTGACGTGAGACAGAATCGTGTACTTTTCTTATGACTAACGGGTGGCAAGGTGTGGGTTTGTCATTCCCCTTGCCCTTTCTTACCTCGGACTCAGCGGACCGACTCTGAGGTGGACACACGGCGACACATCGGAGACACATCGGAGACCAAGTATAATTAGCTTGCGCTTGTCGCAAGTTTCCAGTGTTCTGGGCGACGGGGAGATCACGAGGCGGCAGCACGTTACAACGCCGGAGTAGACCCCCTCACCATAATTTTTTTGGGTCAGCTTGGAATCTCCGCGATGAGCTCGAGCATGTGAATTTCTCGGAGTCGCCCTCGTGGGAAGTCAGACTCGATGAATATGTCGAAGATCCCATCTCGAGGTGCCTTGCGGTGCGTGGTCCTTTCACTGTAAGCTATTGTATTAAACAAAGAACCGCATCTTTCCTCAACACAACGCAACACAACTCAAATGTATAGATTTTGCATTACTGCTCATTAAAGTCAGCCACTGTCACTGTTGTCTTCTTCCAACTCTTTTTAAGTAATTTACTTTGCTTAAGTTGACCATCACACATTGCACGAGTTCATATCCACTCTTGAACAATCTACAAGCTTTACAACTGTGAACATTATGCAGTAGAATTTGGTTATAAAATAATGGTAATTATGTTGTGACACCATTGTTAAAAACAAGTGTGTAAGTCACTGGATTTGGGATGATCTAGTGTTGTAAGTGTGTTTTTTTTTTACACTCAAATTTCATGAAACATCCATGAAATGCTCAAAGAACATTACGTTTTCCTCTTGTCTTTTTTTTAATCTTGGGTTCTCAATTCAAGTTCATTCCACACATCCACTCATGATGATACTGTTTAAGGTGGAGATAGATACACACTTACTTCAAGTCAACATGGGGAGGCTTGTGCATGGTCATGAACACAAAAATGTGCATTCATGATGTTCAAATCTATATGAAATGTTGTTGAATAATTTTTTAAAAAAAACCTCTGTACTGAAGATTTTAACTTCATTTTTAATTCAAGGTTTTAATTCAAAGAATATTCTTTACTCCTTTTAATGAATGTTTTTGAAGAGTGCACAACAATATAATGTGAATATTAGATTGGTGCTGTTGGCTCATGTGATGAGGAAGTCAAACTTATATCAGCATGAGCAGCTCACTGCTATTTAGACAGATTCCTGGGTTGGTTGCTGTGCATCACCTTCCTAACAAGATATGTAGAGTTACTATTGCAGACTGTACCAAAGCATATAGAATAGGGGCCAACCACATTAGTCACACCTTTGGTGTTGATGTGGAAATCTATAAACAGCACTGGGTGACAATGAATTATTACTCATTCTTCTTATTTTTGGATCATTGCCAAGCTGTCATGGGTGGTTTGAGAATGATAATGTTCCTGGGTTCCTGGCTGGGTTTGTTGCCCTTAGGAAGGCCCACTTTGCAATAACCAATGAAAGGCTCTGAGAAAAAGCCATTTTTTAATCTTTATAAAGGTATCCCACATGAAATTTGTTGTGAGAGCTGGTCTTTGAAGATTATAATCTTTGCAATGGGTGGAGAGCAAGAAGGGGTTCATGAAATGATTCATTTAGCATGAGCCAACATTGGTTGGTTTTAGAAATATCAGCTTTACAAATATTGGCACAGCAACCCTTTGGAATTTTTAGGAAACTTTACATACATACTATAATGGTAAAAGAAAACTGGTTGTGTGTGTATGTGTGTGTATATATATATACACACACAAATACATAAAAGTGGTTCTCATGTAATTTTCATTTCCATGATTACTTGAATTAAAACAATTCTAGTGTAAAGCTAATTTTGAGGATCATGATCAAAATTCTCACTAATTTGATTAAATTTCAAAATCTTACCTGAAACACTGTTCTTTGGATAATAACATTTTTAGTTGATATTTTATTAATGAGCATAAAAAAAATACTATATTTTTCTTTTTTCTTTTTGAGACTTGTATTATTTTTACTCTTAATAATTGATCACAAAACACTTATGAATAGGTTTATTCATACATTAAAGTTACATCACTGGAAAAACTGCAATTTTTTGTAATCTGAGAACAATGTCAATTATATTTTTCAACATTTTTGTATGAACCAACTCCTTACTTCATTTACTTCTTTTTTAAAAACAATTCTGCTGAACTTGAAAGAAAAATGAACATGACATATAATTTTCTTAAAATTAAACAAGTTAAGAACTCCAATAAACATATAAGAAAAAGAGTTGATACAATCATTTCTTAAAATACATGTTTACAAAGATAAAGTCAATGGGTCAAAGAATGCAGTATAAAATATCCAACATTACAAAAAAGAAAAGAAAAAAAGAAAAAAAAAGAAAAAAAAAATGTATATATATATATATATATATATATATATATTGTAAAACACTTATGTGTGTGTGTATAAATCAAATTCAATATTGATAACTTGATTGCAAAACTTGAGAGTAATCTATTTTTAACCAAAAAGTTCATAACTTTTGAAAATTTAGATAAACCAAAACCTGAATTAGAAAATTAAATAAAGTTTTGGATACTTTGTATGTTTGACAAAAATATTTCAACTTGTTGGAAAGAATCTGTTAGTGACAAATATAATCAATTGATATGAAATTACATCAATATGCAATACTCTTAGTACAAAATTGTACAAAAACAATGTCCTTAGCATGCTATTTTACACTGTTGTTTTTTTACGATTATTCACATTTATTTTTTTATTACTTAAAATTATAAGTTAAGATGCATTATTAATTATTTAGACTTAATTTTTTTTGCATCTGATGGAAATTGTGATAACCAAAACAAATCTTGCACCTACTTTTAATCAAAATAGAAGATAATATGAATAAAAAAAAAAAATAGCATAGTTTTGTAAATGAGAGTCAATTAAAGTAGAAAATTGACTTTTAAAAAATTAAGATTATGTATGCATGCATTGTATACGAAATTTTTTACTTGAAAAATTTCAGAAAGTTTAATGGTGATAACAATGTAATTTTCAATAAACTTATTCAATATGGCATAAGAAGTGGAATATACATGCATCCAAAACAAAAAAAAAACCTATAGAAATGATGAAACCAATTTAAACAAAACTATGTTTTAACACTGAATCTTGAAGATTTCACGCATTTTGACATAATTTACTGAATTATATTCGTGAAATTAAATTAATTAATTTCTCATATAAATCCAAAAATATCAGAGAATCTCGGATTTTTATTTATCATATATCATTACATTGATGCAAAAAAGTATAGAATAAGGGAACTAAATACAATTTTCAAAATACTTTTAGATTCAATGTAAATTTATGGTAAACTAATAAGAAGGGAGAAATTATATTTGGGAGCATACTGAACGTTTACCTATTTTGAAATATTTTTTTAATAAGTGATTCATGCTTCAATATTAAAGAAATAAGAATTTTAGTCTAATTTTTTTAAAATAATACATGTAAGGTTTGTAAGATCCACTTAAAAATATTTGTCTTTTATCTTACATATTAATATAAGTGAAATGTTTAAACAAAAAAATCCTAAAATTTTAAATAATTTATATGATAAAGAATGTATTTTAAATGCAAATTTTATCATAAAAACGACTTAATTATTATTTTAAAAAGAATATTTAAAAGTTTCAATAAGAATTATTTTTACCATTATTTTTTGTAAGATTTAATTATTTAATATTTATGCTAATGGTCTAAAGTGCAATATATATTTTTTATTTTTTATTTTGGTTCATTTCAAAGATAATTATTTGAAACTTATCCAAAATTATGTTCCTATTTTACCTTTTATATAACTAAAATCTTCTAACTTTTTAACCTATCGATATTTTCTCAACTATAACAATCCTTAAGATTCTACAATATTTTCTTGTTATTATGATTTTTAACAAATCTTATATAATCTTTTAGAATCTTTCATGGTGCTCCATAACTATCTAATAATTTTTTTAGTCTTCTCAAAATTTCTATGAAATATTATTTAGACTGTTGGAAAATTCTATAAGTTTTATATTTATATTTATAGTTTTATTTATATTTATATTTATAAATAATTAAATTAAATACAAATTTTTAAAATTTTTATATAAATTTATCAAATAATATAATTATATACTATTTAATCTTTGTTTAATTAATATAAGATACTTTTAAAGTTAGATTATATATATATATATATATATATATATATAATAAGATACAAATATGTTATATTTAAGATAATTTTTAAAAAGTTGAATTTGGTTAGATTGTTAAAAAAAAATTCTTTTTTTATAGGTCATTTATGCTATCTTATGTGTGTGTGTGTGTATATATATATATATATATATATTAGGTATTTTGTGATTTTTTCTAATTTATAAAAAAAAATTAAAAACTACTCTTAATAAAAATAAATAAGTTTAAATAATATACCAACCATTTTAAAATACAAGAATCCTTGGATAATTATACCAAGGCTATTGATTCATATTTTGTATAACCTAATACTTAATAAAACTTAAATAATTGTTTTAGAGATGATTTTAGTTTTTTTTTAATTATATAGTCAAATAATAAGCTTTTACTTTTTAACATATAATTATGTTATATTTGGACTAATAACTTGGATGGATAATAGATATATTGGTTGGTTTTATTAATTTTACTTATTTAGTGCTGAAATAAATTTAAAATTAAAATTAAATATTTCTAAAATTTACCAATTTTAAGTAACTAATTAATTTGTTTGCAAAGTGTGTAATTTTTTTCTATTTTATGATAAAATATATCATTATGCAAAATCAAAACATATTATAAATATATAGTTTTTACATTGCAATCCATTTGAATTTTAGATAATAAATAAACTATGACTAAAGTTTATTAATGAAAAGTGCAATAGAATAGTAGATTATACTGTTTTTAAGAAAAAATTGTCGAAACAAACCAAAAACATCTTTAAAAATTCAATTTGATATGCATTGGTATATAGATAGAATATACTATATGCCAAAAATATAACAATACACATAACCACATTATATTCTATAATACATACAACATAATACAAATTAGCTAGATAGATTTCTATTTAGTAATAATTAGTAATTTTTTTTTAATTACAATCAAAATCAAAACCTGATTTTCACAATCAAAATCTGATTTTCACAGTCAAAATCTGATTAGTTTTTTATTTAAATTAATAAAATAATAACAATATAGAATTTCATAAAAATAAAAGATTAATTAACTAACTTAATAAATATAGCTTTTAATGAATGGAAAAGGGTCTTTTTACACAACTTGTAAATTATACAAATATTATGAGCCTAGATATAGATATGTATATATATAATTTGATGATACCCAAATTTTAGGTTTTTAACATTGATTAGTAAATTCTTATTAAATTTTATTTTTTAAATATTTTATAATGTTATTAATTATGTTGCAATAAAGTAGGACATTTAAACTAATAGAATTAATTTTGAGAATATTAGTTTTTATCTTTGAATTATTAAAATTAGTTATATAACACAAGTATCATATTTGTGATGAATTGTTCACTTGATAGTTTACACTAAATCTAATTCAAATATTTAATTTCTTTAAGAAAACAAATCATTGATTAGATTCTGGTTTTAAAAATCAAAGTTGTATAGTTGGATTTTTTTTAAAAAGAAGAAGATAATAGTTAACACTGTATATATCGTTAAACCAAAAAAATAATTATACAAATTATGTAAAATAAATAAATTAATCCAATTGATAAATTTAATTTTCTATATACATTTAAGTTAAAAATAAAAATCCAAAATTTTCTTACATTTGTCTTTGTAATATGTAACCTCAAAATTCTAATATTGAATATATTCTAAAGAAAATTTTAATTTTTTGTATTTGTTTTACTATTTGTATTTTAGAATCTTTAAATCCTTCAAATAATTATTATACAACCTACACATGGCACCTCCATGTTGATACCTGTTTTGTTTTCAATCAGAACTTAACATATCTATGCTTTGTTTGATATCTTAATTTGATATCTAGCTAAATACCATATCTATTTGTTTAAAATCAAAATTTAGCAATATTACATTGATCTCTGTTTTTTAGTTTTATTTTTTAGTTTTATTTTTTATTTTATTTAATTGAAGTACCATCAATACTGTTTTTAAAAACTTTTTTGAAAACTCTTTGTATTTCAAAATGAGTCCTACATTATTTACAATCATTATAAAAAAAATACTAGAAAAAATATCTGAAAATTAACTTGAAAGAATTTCAAGTTTTCTATAAATAATGTATAGAACGTTTCTGTCAAACATTTTTCCCACCACGTCTTAAGCATATAATAATATTTATTACATTGTATTATATAGTAACTTGTAAGGCCATTATGATAGCTTTATCTTGGTACCATGAATATTATTTTCTTTCCATAAATACTACTTGACAAAAATGTTATTTGAAAATATTTTTTATTCTATTTTACTTCATAAAAATTTGATAAAATATAATTCAATACATTTTTATTAATCAAATACTTCATTCTGTTGCAGACTATAAGCTGCTAAATTTTGTGTTGTAGTAATAATTTTACCTCATTTTATTAACTACCAAAGAATTTATACATAATATATATTATTTTTTATTTCTAAATTTAATAATATATTATTTTTATGATTTTACTCTTTGACACCACTTTAAAATACAATATCATATTGAAAATAAAAAATGTGAAGATTTTTTGGGATTAGCCAATGACCATGAATAAATTATAAAGAAATTGTATGTATGTACGTATGTATGTATGTATATATATATACACACAATGTGTTTCAAACTCAATTTTCTTATGTGTACACACACAATAACATATAGTAGAGATGACTTTTTGCAGGTGGATGGGTGTGCGTGTGGGAGAGTATTAAAGAAAGGACTTCCCATGCCAAAGGGGTGTAGAGGTAATCCACTTTGAATACAAACTAGTCCATAAAAAAATATCCATCTTCCAAGTGATGCTTCTTCCAAGTGAGGAAGGGAGTACAATGTGGTAGAAATAACATTGCCATTGATGGTATCCACACAAAGTACCTTTAATTTAGGGAATTATTAGGTGGACACCTCTCTTTTATTGCATGGACATCCTCCATGCCACACACCCCTGCATACATATAGTAAAACTCTTATTTATACTAAACAGTTTTAGAATAAGTTTTTAGTAAAAGATTCTCTAAATGAAATTAATAAGCTTTTTAAAGTGAATACAAAAATTACATAAGATATATCATGAATTTTTGTTAAATTTAACCAACAAAAAAAAAAGAAAAAAAAAGAAAAAAAAGAAGTGCCATAAGACATTATACACAAATATTTTATTATAAATAAGAGTTTTATTGTGTGTGTACAGGGGATGCATGGCATGGGGTATCCACACAACAAAGGGGGAGTGTCCACCTAATGGTTCCTTAATTTAATGTCATGCTTTCTTGACAGTTACAAATAAATGTGAACATCACATAAATGAAAATAGATTTCGTAACTTTTTACTCATCACATTTGAACTCTCTACAGCTTGAGGTAATAAAATGTCACAAGCTTTTGACTTGCATGAAAGTAAATATCTTTTTACATTCAGAAACACAAACAGTTTTACTTTTGTGTTTCTGAATGTGATCCTTTTATGTTATTTTTATTGCATTTGTGCCCCAACAGGTCAAAAGCATACAGCAGATAGAAATAAATGAAATGTGTTTATATTGGCTTGACCAGAAACAAAAGAAAGAAGCACAAATCATTAAATTGGAATTTATCTCTCCATAAAATTTTCTTGCATTTCATCTTTGAAACGTACAAGACATTTGGGGGCTAAGATTTCAAGAAAACTTGAGTTTTAGTTTTAAAATCCCCCAAGATAGAATATGTGGTTTTGAATAGACATTTAGGGTTTGACAAGACATAGCAGATGAGTCTTTTCTCAAAATATCAAAAGAATTAATGTTCATCTAATTTCTTTACATACAGACTGAAAAGGAAAATCAGCATTCAGGTAAGATGAAAACATGTAAAATTTAGAAATGGAATTAAATACTAAAATCATCATTGTATTACTTTGAAGAGTATTATATGGTAGAAACTTGTCAAACATGCTGCTCAATCTGGTTGCAGAAAATTAAAAAAAAAAAACAGTTGACTTCTCAAAGAAAAATATCAAGGACAAGGTTCCACGTATTGGCCCATGAATTGGCAGATTCTGCACCTAGTATATGTGGGACATAATGATAATAATAACACCAACAACATAACTATTCCAAAAGAAAGGTACAATTCTTGTATCCATGGAATCAAATATTCCAAAACAAAAAAATATCATTGTCAATCAATATTTAAAAAATAATTAATAAATAATATAAGAAGCATCTCTGTTCACACAAGACTATTTCTTGTCATTTGAAATAATAATATCAATAATAATAGAAAAATAATAATAAATCCTCAAGTGGGTTCAACTTCCTTGGGGCAACAGAAGCATGACACTGAAGCAGGCTGTTAAAGTGGGAGTGAGGGGGCCTGGGTTGTTGAACCTATGTGGCCACCATCAAAACTGGTCTCCCCTTGATGGATGAAGGTATATGGATGAAAGTAGATGGGTGAGGATGAGAAATGGTGAGAGGGGAATTCTGTGAAGTTATATGTGATGATGCCCTGGGGTGATCACAACAGGTGCATGATAACAGTAGATGGAGGTTTGGACTTTTCATGGTTAGTTCAATGAAATTTATGGACAGATGGAGAGGTGCCCCACCTAAGACCCAGAACTCTGCCTTCCACACACTATGAAGAAGGGCTTGGTCAAAGGGAGGTGGGGTTGGCTTTGGAGGGCCTCTTTCAGATACAGAAAGTGGAAGAAATCCCTGGTCTAAAGTCAAAACATCTCCCCCTTTGTGCCATCAATGGCTTCCCTTCACCCTTCCTCCAAGTTTCTCTTCTTTTCATTTATTTATTCATTCATAAACCTGGTCCTTGCTCAAGATTTTTTAAAATTGAATTCTCCCCTCTAATCCTTCGAAGGCTGCTGATGCCTTCAAACCCCCCCCCCAAAAAAAGAAAAAAGAAAAAAAAGAAAAAAAAGACCAAGAAGACAAAAAAAAAGGTGAAAAAAAAAGAGGGTGCAGCTGCTGACACAATCTTGAAGGAGGCAACAAGAGCAATGCTTGGGATTTGCATAGCCTTTTCTCAATTTTTTTGTGTTTTTTTATTCCTGCTTTCTTCTTCCTATGTTATCTTAAAGGGGCAAGGTTCATTCCATTTGGTACACTGGAACAAATATGACTGTGTAAGTAATTTGTTTTTTTTAGCATGCCAGTACATGAAAAAGGAAGAAGAAAGGGTTGTAATTACAAATTTGTGAGGCGCGGATGAGTAATTACAAATGGGAATAGGAGTCTTCTTTATTGCTTTCAGTGATGCTTTCTACAATCTTTAACCAGTCATGATCCAACAAATCACTTTTGAGATATTCATGTGAAAACTATTTATATATATATATATATATATATATATAAATTTGAATTGTTTTCCTTTTTTGGTGGCCTTTTCATACACATCTCCACTGGTTTTAGCCATGAAACTTTGTTACACTCTATGAGGCAATTACACAAGAACCCCTCAACTTTGTTATCATGCCAAATGCCAAAATCAAAAGTCATGTCAAGGCTTTGTATTTAGGTTGTTTATATGTAGGCTTTAACATGGTCAGCACTAGATTTCTAACATGCAAATTTTGCAGTGGTTCTTATACTAGAAAAGATAAAATTAGTTTATATAACAAACAAAATAATGTTTCCAAACTTGTCAAGTTTCCAAATATTTTTTAAACAATATATACATAAATTCTTTTATGAATGGAACATAAAGCTTATAATGCCTGTTTATGATTTATGAATGGAACATAAAGCTTATAGTGCCTAAATTTTTCTTCTAATTGTTAACAAATATGTCTTTGTATCATAATTTTTTGATGAATTAAGTAAAAATTCGTCATAAAATATTTTTCATTTAATACTCTAGATTTTAATATTAGAATAATTAGTTTTTTAAAATCAAAATATTTCTTTTGTAACATCATATTTATCTAAGTTAAACAACCCTATCTAATATGAGTCTATTAAATTTAAGTAAAAGATGTGTATAGATTCAAAAAAATAAGAGAAATTTATATTATTTATAGATTTTTTTATTAATAATTCCTAATTTTGATGACATAGTTGTTAGTTGATGTTTTATATTAAAGACTCTATAAAGAGAATTTAAAGATTTCAAATGAGAATATTATTAAAATACACATATTTTTGTTGTTTGTATAGATATTTAAGAATAATTAGAGAACATATTGAAGTCACTTTTTTATTATCCTATACACTTTTTTAGGATTTGAAATATATTTTAAGATTAAAGATTGATTTTGTAGTAATAAATTTAAGTAACTACTAGGTGGACATCTCCCTTTTAGTGCATGGATATCCCCCTTCTATACCACTATTGCAGCAATTTTTTTTTTAAGCTTTTATATTGCTGATGTTCCTATATTGTTGTTTTTTGTTATTGTTTTTATATCTTTCATTAGTATCTAGCTTGTTATAAAACTTATAGCAATGGTGTATTATTGGTGTGGCATGAAGGAATGTCCATGCAATAAAAGAGAGGTATCTACCTAGTAGTTTTCTAAATTTATATCTAATTATTACTAGCAAAACTTTTATACCTTTTTTTGAAGATAAAAAAAATCTAGATAAATTTATTATTTTTTAAAGGTAATAAATCTTACTAATAAAGATAAAAGATTTTTAAGATTTTATCTTAAATTATAAAAGTTTAAATTCTTAAAAATAATATATGCAAGACTTTCTAAATTCTTATTATACAAAAAATTTTAATAAAATTATTTTATATTTGATATTTAATAATATTTAAATCTTCTTCTTATCATATAAAATATTTTGGGTTAGAATTTAAATTATTTGGTAGTTATATTTTATATCTTATACTTTTGGTTTTTTTTAGATATTTGTTTATAAACTATATAATATTTAATTTTTTTTGGTAAAGGCTTTGTCATTTAATGTTTATTTAAGTGATATTTTTTTCTATCTTTTATTAATTGAGTTTATCTTATTCTATATTAAAGTATAATTAGAAGGATAGATTATTTTGGTCAAGTTATTTAAATTAATTCTATTTTGGTCAAGTTATTTAAATATATCATTAATAATATATTAATAGTCTATATTACAATAAATCCTAGATATATTTTTGTTCACTTTTATTGCCTAAAGAAAATTACTAACTAAATATTAAACTTCTTTTATTTTTTTTTATCAAGGTGTAGAATGACTTCTTTATATTAGATTATTCTTTACTATATTTATAAAATATATAGTGCTTTAAGTATATAAATAAATAACGTGGTTTTTTTTTTGCATCCATATATTTTTGATGGTTTTTTAAGATTTATATAATAAATTTATATAATAAAATTAAAAATTTTAATCAAATTTATATCTTTTAAAAATTCTAAACTTAAAAAAGATTTGCATTATAATCCTTACCATAATACAATCAAGGAAGAAAATATCCTCATAAGTTTAATAATATAAAATATATTTTGACTTAAAAAATAATAAAGAGATATAAAATAATTAAAATTAAAAAACTTTTATATTTTATAAATTTTGTTGTTTAAAATATATTTAGTAAAGTTTTTTAAATCTAATTTTTTATTGAATTTTCACCTCTTATTTTTTTAAATCATAAATTTATTTTCTATTATAATTAATAGAAATTTTATTTAATATTTTAATTATATAAAAATCTCTTTATAAGATCTATCTAATTTTAATTAAAAAACCGCTAGGTGGACACTCCTCTTTTATTGTGTAGATACCCCTTTCTTCCAATGCCTTGCACACTTGCATACACACAATGATATTATTCCTACTTGAATATTTTTTGATGATTATATTGTTACTATGAGAAGGATTATAAAAACAAATAGGAAATGAAAAAATAAATTGATGTCTTGTTTTTGTGCTTGAATGATTAATATCACATATTAAAATTTAGATATATGCTCCATAGAAAATAAACTATAAAATTATGAAATCAACTTGCACAAATACCTAGAAATATAACAACATTTGTTTTAAAAAAAACTTTCTTAATAAATTAAGTAAACTACATAGAGGTGTCCATGCAGTAAAAAAGAGAGTATCTACCTAGCAGTTCTTTTTAATTTTATAAAGGATTAAAATATATTCTAAAGAATTTTTTTTAATATTTCTTATTTTTGTTATAAATATTAATAACATCAATGTGAATATTTGACTTTTATTAAAATTTATCTAAAATATGCTACTTTCTAAGAGAAATCCAATATCAAAAATTAAATGTTTGAGTGTTGGACCATTTAGAGTACTTCTCTCTTTTCTTCTATTTTCTATCTTTTTTGTGTGCAAATCCAAATGCTACTTCTACAAGGTAGAAATTTGCTCTCTTTTATAAGCTATATCTTAATTCTTTTGCATTCATATCTTTATGTATTTTTATTTTTTTTGTTAAAAAATAAAGAATGATTTTTGAATTGATATTATTTTTAGGATTTTAAAATTCTTTTGTATTAAAATATATTATATAAATTATAATTATAATTAAATAGAATAAAATATTAAAATTAATTATCATAAAATAATTATCTTAATTGGATAAAAAAATATTTTTTAAAATAGTTTTTGGCTAGTTGTCTTTAAAAGAGCATATTTTGGCTTACTTTTATTGCATTTCTATGGTTCTTCTTTATCCAAAATTATTTTGGTATTATACTTTATATCCTTTAGTTATAATTTAGTAATATATTTTTTCTTTATTGCCAATAAGACAAAGTTAGGAGATGAAAAAAAGATGTTTATAGAAAGTCTTATTATATTTAGATTTTTTTATTATTATTGAATACATTAAAAAAATCTTATATAATCACTATTTTTTATCAGCTTATCTACTAATAGTTTTTTATGTGCTACTAAAATTGTAAAAGATGAATTAAAAATATGGTATTAAAAGATTAATTTTTGTAATATTCTATTAATTTTTATATCTAATTTTTAAGTTTTATTTCAGCAAGTTCTATTCATAAGGATAAAATTTTAATTTTCATTTAATTTTAGTTTTAATTTAATTTTAATTTTTAAAAATCAATTTTAGATCTACTTTTACAAAGCTTGTGAATAAAATGGAAGAATTCTTTTTATAATCTTGTGTTAAACTAAAAGGATTACCTTCTATTTTTTCCAAATCCAATAAATAAACTACTATTATAATAATAAAATATGATCCCTAAGATTCCTTGAGGTTGTTGATTGGTATTCACTTTTTTTACTTATAAACAATGTATGGGCAATGACATTGCTGCAAATATAAGATATGAAGTTTCTTTATATTTTTAAGGTCCAAATTTTACTTATTAAACTATAATTTTTATGAAAATAAAATAAAAAATATTAACTATTATTCTATTTTATTATAATCTCTCTAATAATCAAATGTATGATTGATTCTTTGCAAGACATAATTCTAATTAGATGATTAATTATATTTTTACTATTCTCATTTAAAAGATATTATCTTGTGATTTTTGACTATCTATACTATCTTGTATTTTTGATATTATTATCTATTTTTATATCTTATTCAATGGTATGATCCAAATCTTAATTTTCTTAGATCTAAATTGAGCTTCTATGCTTTTTAATTTTTCTTTATTTTTATATTGATGAATATAAATTTCTTCTTTTTAATAGATAGTTGGATTTAATATTTAATATATAGTATTTAATCTTTAATTTGATCTTAATTTAATTTATAGTATTTAATCTTTAGATTGCTATTTAAATAAATAAATTTTAATAATTTTTAGAATATTATAGTCTTTGATTCTATGCAAGGTATTAAGTTAATACCAATATCTTATTAGTAAATATATCAAATATATTAAAAAGTATATTTTTTTAATGATAGAATTAGTAACATGTATAAAAGGCTTCTAAATTTTCCTAAAGTCAGTTATAAGATCCAAAAAATAAAATTAAAAAAAATAAAATTAAAAAAAATAAAATTATAATAGTAGTATTTTTAACATCTTTTGTAAATAAATTAAAATTTTATAGAAATATCTTTATTTGAAATTTCAAATTTAAATAGTATATATTATTAAATAATCCATATTAATATTTAGATTGTGATTGTTGTTATTGCAATAGGATAAAAAATTGGTTTCTATCCTTAGATTGTGTAAATGCTAATTAGTATTTTTTATATATTTAATAATATTAATTTTAAATTTTTTCTTATACTTCTTATTTTTAATAAATTAGTATATATAATATTATTAAAAAAATATTATATATATTATTAGTATATATAATATTCTTCTATGTAATTTTATAAGCTATTATTTTAATATTGTTTTGAAGAATTTATCTTATAAAAAATAAAAAAATGACTATATATTTTTTAAGATATAATATTATTTTTTCTATTTCAATATTCACTCGTATTTTTCTATTTAAATTTTGTAATAGCCAATCTTCAAAGTACAAAAAATATTAATTTTGAAAGTTCTTTATTTGAACTTATTTTTAAAAAATAGATTTTTTCTAGTGATTGTGAATCCAATCTCCATTGTGCAAATCCCTCCACCAAAGTGTTCTTATTCCAACTTCCTTCTCTTCCTCCATCATTTTGCCTTTCAATCACCTTATACTCTACACAATTATCTATTAGAGTAGTTATTCTATAGATACATGTTATACATAATCTTTGATTGTGATTGTGTTATCTTATATTAATCTCAACCTTAAGTCATCTCATCCCAAAAATCCTAGCCTTATCTTAGATCATGTGCCAAACATGGTATTGATTCTAATTGTGCTACAACTTACAAATGAATTAAGTTGCTAAGAGAAATCTTTTTTTGCAATATTATCACATTCATGAAATATTTATTTATTCAATTATTAATAATTTGATTTCTTGTTCACATAAATAAATTTATTATTATGTATATATATATATATATATATATATACAAGATATTGCTAATGCCACCACAATTTTTACTACTACCACCACAACCCGCCACCCACTTGACATGTTTTTATAGTTTTTTAAAATTTCAATCAAAAAAATTTCTCAATCAAATGGCTTGAAAGGTATCAAACAAATAAAAATTGATTAGTTTGGAAGATTTTTAATAAAGATGGGATGTGGTAGATGGAGGGTTGTACTGGCAGTAGCAAAAACTATGATGGCATTACCAATACCCAATATATATATATATATATATATATAATTTGAAAGCATTTATAAACACATCTCATGGTTTACTTGCTATTCACTCTTTCTATCCAACTTTGATTTCCTTTCAGAATTCTACCTCAAGAGCCTTTCAAGCTGTAGAGACAACATATTCTGCATGAAAAAAAAAGTGTATATATATATAGATATATGAACAAATGGATGAGAGTGAGGGTTTCAAGGCAGAGCATGAAAATCAGTGTTGACTTTGGGATTACCACCAGCCACATATAGAGAGAGAATTTAAAGGAGGAGGATGTGCCTTTCTATATAAGTGTGTGTATGATATATACATATATATATGTATATATATATGGAAATCAGACAGCATCAACAAGAGGGAAGGTTGACATGGAGATTCAAGTTCAGGAGAGGCTGGCTGGCATGCTATTGGTGGTCACAGTCTTGGAGGAGACCAAGCAGATAAAAGATGGGTTTGACCCTGCTTTTAGATTAAAGCTAGTCTGCATTTAGAATGTCCAAAAGCTTACCCAAGACTTTGCATCAGACAAACTCACTTTCAACAGCAGCAACAGATACAGAGACAGACAGAGCCAATAGATGAATGGGTGTATGAATGTGAGATCACATCTGAGGGGGATGCCAAAGACATCCACCATTTTGTCTTATTCTCCTGAGCCAACTTGAATTCGCTTAAAAACCGTTAGAGCACAAACAACAAGAATGGATGAGAAATGGAAACACACAACACAGAGCAAGATAACTGCAAGAGAGATTCAAGGCTGCACAGTTGTCAGCTGATGGGTGGGGCAGAGGGTCATGAGGTCATTGAGTCAAAGGGTGGGTCAGAGGGTCAGAAAAGGAAAGGAAATAAAGGAAAGTAAAGGAAAAAAGGGTCAAGGCCTGTGGGGATTTCAAAGCCCATTCCCATCCCTCACCCCATACCTTGTTACCCTTGTGCTTTAGAGACTTGCAGTGTATGTGCTGTTCTGCAAGGTACTGTCCCTTTAGTCCTTTAGCAGCAGTCCTGGTGTCCTATCTTCTTCTTTTTCTTTAGCCTCGTTTCCCAAACCCTATGTTGACTGACCTTTAAGCCTATCCACTTGGTCCTCCCACATCTGACACATGTCACCCATCCCCACACTACACTACAGATGTATAACTTCCCAGGAATCATAATCACATGGTCAGTAGTAAAAGTGAAATGGGATCGTTAAGGTTAAATGCATAATAACAAAAAGTAAAAAAGTAAAAAGTAAATTGTAAGGTCATATTTAGTTTTCATTCAAAGAAGAAAAGAGAGATGAGGTGATGGTTTGTGTGGAACCAACAGTTGATAACCTGAATGGAAGGAAGAAAGAATAGGTTAATGAATGAATTTGAATTCTGTTGGTTTTAATGAGGGCTTGATTAACAGTGCCCATATAAAATCCACTCCTTCATTTGTTTGCTTTTTACTGTGGGATTTGTGACCCCCCCCCCTGACATGATTATAAAGTCCAGTATTTTAGTTGACTGTGTAAATCATCAATCCCAAAGTTGTTCTATTGGGTATGCTGCATCCATTTCAAAAAGCACATGAAAATTTTATTTTTCAATCAGAAAGAAGGAAAAAGGACAAATACTTTCAACTTGAATTTGAACCTTTAGAGGAAGCTAATATCAAAATTCAAATTTCAATGGATAGATTTACATAAGCCAGATTTATTTTTAAAAAAATGTAGTCAACTTTTGTTTTAAAATTAATTTATTTTTAAAAGTTAGTTGGTGCATTTAAGGAATTAAATCTTATGATGACTGAAATATTATTGTTAAAATCGTAATACATTAAATAAATTAAGATTTAACAACTTATCTAAAATATAAGTGGCATGCAATTTTTAAATTTTAAACTTTAAATAAAAATCAATATACATAAAACCAAATCTCTGCATCTAAATTATATTTGAAACTAAGTAATCTATCATTTGACCAATGATTTAAAATTTAATTTACTAACATTATTCTCAAATATAATTTAAGATTATGAATTATTTTTCAAAATCGACTTAGGAGTTAATTTATTCAATTTCTTAATAATTATCACCTAAGAAAAAAATTAAACACAAAAAATATGTATTGTCAAAAAATATTTTAGATTATTTTGGATAAATAGATACAAATTAAGCTATATGTATTTTAAACAGAATAATTAGAATAATTATAAATTTTTCATTGTTTTAAAAATATTCAACAAAAAAATTTATATTTTTTTAGTTAGAAAATGATTGGTTGTATATTATTACTAAAATCCATCACTATTTGTGGGTACAATGAAGAAGATCTAACTCGATTTTCAAAATGTCAACCATTATCTTAAAGCTTACAATTTTATTTTTAAGGTGTGTGTAAAATATGTGAGGATAATTAATAACATAAAACAAATGATAGGATAGCATTAGTTTCAATGTTTGGATTCACTAAAGTTTGTAATATGACCAAATCTTAATACAAAACAACACCTACAAAGATATACTTTGATAATTCTTTTGATAAGCTGTATACAAGAGTGTTCAATGGTTGATATTTTGAGCTGAAATTTCAAATTTTGTTTGCGAGACACACATCACATTACATTTGGAAGCAAGTGGTCAACTATGTAGTTTATTACTAAGACAAAATATAATTTCCAAGAATAGAATTATAATACATCCAATTTTTAAGTTTCATTTTTGTTGTTGAATGTGGTCATATGTATAAACATGAAGAACCCATTCATAGATTGTTTTCTAAATTCATCAAAAACTACTTATACAATGGAGTTTCATATAGTTTTGATTTCATCATATTCACATAATTAGATCTAATTTCTTTATGAATGATACTAAATGTAACCATGTGTGTTGTTTTGTTAGCATTAACAAAAAAAATTCATGCTGGAGTTTCTATTTCAAGGTTGTAATGGAAAAAACAAAATATTCTAACTTTTGCACAGTAGCTTTCAGTTATTAAGATGAAGGAAATGCAAAAAGTGTTAAAAATGTTTGAAATTTGATTTACTTATGATTTATGACTTCCACATTTATATATATATATATATATATAAGTAAAAACATTTTGTGCTATTAACTTAAATTACAAAGTTCTAAATGGAGCTTCTACCATTTTATATTATTTATTATTATTATTATTATTTTATAAATATTTTACATTTTTCATTAATTTGTTCATTAAAATTTAACAAGATCTTATAAAATGCATAGTCCTGCTTTTGGAAAGCATTGTGCCATTGTGAGCTTTACCATGAGATCTCCAACCCCATCTTCCTCTCTATTATCCTTGTCCGAGTCTTTTGTTTTGCATCTTTGGACTTACCCTTCTCCTAGTCAGCTTTTGCAGAGTGTGATTCCTGTGAGATACACTCTTCTTCTTTCCACACTAGAGGGTAGTCACACTTGGCTTTGAGATTTTGGCCTCTCTTTTTAGGTTTTGGTTTCTGAGGTTTGTTATTGTCTTCAATTGAGTAGTTGGTGGTTCATTTTTGCTTACAAGGTCTTGTGTGGTGTGTTGTGAGGATTATGAGGTTTCCTGTAATTTGGGTTTTGGAACACTAGAATGAATGAAGATTTGGTTCAAGAGGTGATTTACAAATTCCCAAGTGTTACAACTGGCAGGGTGGTTTGCCTATACATTGTTGAATCCATCTTTCTGATGATCTTTGCACTACCTGGGATTATACAAGTACAACACATACAGTTGCTTGTTTGGTTGTGTGTTTTTGTTTTATTTTATTAACTTCTCCTACTTGAAGTACTTGAAACAGTGGGATTTGAATAGTTGCTATTATCAAATAGATGCCAAATGGATAAACACATGGAAGATTGAATGGATGCACAAATAGATATATTGTCCTTTGGATGGATGCATGCACACAACTAAATACTACTATCTTTTAATATATGCAATATATTGTATCATTAAATTTTAGATGTATCATTTTATTCCTGTGATGTTATTCAATGTAAAACATAAACTTCTTAATTTTTTTGGATTTAATACATTAAGTTTAAATTTTCAATTAAACTACAAGTTTCAAAACACTATATATCCAAAGTAAGTATTACTCAGCTTAATATAAGTTCTTATCACAAAGCTCAGATTCATTAATCAACTTTTGATTTTTCTCTTATTTAAAAAAAGAAGAAAAGTAAAAAACAGTGCGCAACATTACACAGTAGTTAACGTTGTATCATAAACATTTTCAACACATGATGGATTAAGAGTAAGTATGATTAAGAGTTCATTGAAGCACATTTCCAGGTATGTCGAATAAATTTCCAAATTACTCACTTCTGAACTTCATGAAGTGTGAAGACATCTTCCGCATCACATCACCAAAAATATTTGAAGAAAATGAAGATTTCCAGAGTGTATCCCAGGAAAACATGTCCGAAGAGGAGTCTGTGAAATGGCTAGGCGCTTCGAGGAGTCACATACAAATTCCAAATGTGCCATGCTTCGGATTCAAATGCCTGGTCAAGTGACGCAAAAATTGCAGCGCTAAATGCCGCATCAAGCTTGAATACATCAACTGTCTCGTCAACGCACAAAAAGAACCGCCGACCTCCTACAGTTATTGAATCCCTGCCATTTGCCGTTGGTGCACAGCTTAGGTTTCCCCAAGGTTCACTGATTTGCTGCGGGATCCGCTGAAGGGTTCTCGCTTCTGTTCATGCTTTTGCATACTTTTCGCCTATTCTTGTTGGATTTTATGTTTCGATGCGTTTGCACTGGTGCACGGAGAATTCACTAAAAATAGGAAGGTTTAATTAAGGGGTAAGCGAGGGAGCGAGAGAGAGAGAAATAGAGCGAGATGGGAATGGGAATGACCTCGATGGAATCACTCCGTTCTGCGTGGCAAGAATGTTCAGACTGAGTTAGGGGACCACTCGCCCCACGAGGTGCGAGATCGTTTGGAGGTGTAGCTTCGCCCCTGTGCGCGACCTTAGGCCCCTACGCAAATGCTGGCTCGCATTTTGAGAGCCCTTGTTGGTACGACAAAGGGGTTTGAGTGCGCATGTGTCCGTGGATTCCATGGCAAAGTCTATCATGTCACCTCTCTCGCAGGTGCCACCAACACCCATCTTGAAAGTTTGATTAGATTTGTCGTTTTCATTCCTTACTGCAAGTCAGGTATGGCCGGATCCAGAACATGGGTGGGGTTGCAGAACAGTGATCTTTGGGCATTTGGTATCTCAGATCTTGTTTATTGAATGATATTAGAATGTGATATGGATGTTATTGTTTTAAACTTGAGTTCAACTCTATGTAGACTTGCTTTTAATATTGATTTCTCTAGGCATCGCCTGGAAAACTAATTTGTTGGCCGACAGTTAAGGCCGATTCGTATACTCTTATGTGAATGGTTTTCATGCTAACTAAAGTCATGCAATTTGCACATGCTACTTGTAGAATGAACTGCAATTTGCACATGCTTCTTGGTTGTCGGATAAGATGGTCCATTTTCATATTGAATTGGAGAATCAGATGAGACGTTCTGGAATGAATGCCTTGTTGGTCGGTGTTGGACAGTCCTGCAGTTGAATTTCACATGCACGTTTTCAGGTCAGCTGAATTCATGCAATTTGCACATGCTGCTTGTAGAATGTACTAAGCTTTGCTGAGTTGCCAACATTCCAATCAAACAAGCATTGACTTTGGACGCGCGTGTTTCTGTCTGGATCAAACTGGTAACCTTCATGTCTAGACATGTGCGTCGTGCAGTGTCCATTTTTAGGGAAGTTCAAAATACCCGACGTATCTGTACCGATTGCATAATTTCAGATTTTATGCCTCACTCATGTAGCATGGAACTTGCCTCAATCAGAAACTTCATCGCATCTTTCTTTCCGACGGTAATAACTTTGCCTTACAACAATGTTGCTTAAGAAATAATTCTGAAAGAGCTATACCTTGACAACTTACCTTTCAGGTACTCTGCTCGTCTCCCACGACTCTGAACGTGCTTTCGAATGTGTAGTCTTGCACGTCAGTGGAGAATTTTGATCACAGGCATGATCATTGACTGCCTATGCTTATCAACTGACACGTTGCACATTTTTGTGATGAGCCCAAGCAAAGCAGAGTCTTGGTTCTAAAAATGATGTTCAGAAGTATAGCTTAAAGTTCTGCTTTGAGGTTTTAATGGACGGAAGATTGCAAATGTCATTGAACCCATCGCGATGGACCCAAGAAGACGGAGATTTTTATGGATGGTGTCCGATGTACCAGGAATCATATCCGATGTAAATGATGTCTGGTCAGTCTCACTAGACCATCGTTGGGCGTGGTTAGAAGGTTAAGATCACAAATTGAGGAATAACAGCTTAAAGAATGTGAGCATGTCATTTTGTACAACCCGGAGTTTCGATGGGATGCAAGTCCAGATGCAGATGCCATCCAACGGATATCGAAATTTAGGTTCGAGTAAATTGATAGTTGCACATTGTGCGATCATCGGCGTGACTCTCCAATCTTGTAGCGTGACGATGTCTGGGCCTGCACTTGTTGTGTACTAATTATCTCTTTTAAAATTCGCTGTTTGAAGTCAACAGAATCTAATGCAGGATCATGAAAGATGGGTGAACTCTACATACTCTCCTTGTGTGGGATCTGATTCAAGAAATTCCAATTTTTCTGCTGGAAAACGATGTGGATTTGAAGCAAACACGAGACCTAATTTCAACTGGATAAATTTTCTCAAAACGTAAGTGTATTCTTGATCGGTAAAACTAGTTGTATCCGGAGGAAAGGTTAATATTGGTGGGATTTATAATTCTAACAAGATTAAGGATTAGAATTGTGCTAGGTGCCAGTTTTTCAACCACAGCAAGATCATGTTGATGGGAGCGGAGCCCAAGCACAGCGAGGATAGTTGTTCCAGACTTGAACTCATCATTATTTCTAGGATGATACTGCATAACCCCATCCTCTAGTACGTTTTGGCAAAGTTCATCTGTATAGCAACTGCACTTGAAGATGGTTCGTGCATTCCGTCGTTACGAGTGTGGAGTTCCAAGTATCGATTTCCGCAACAGACGCCACTACATTATGGATCGGCATCTGAGCAAGATCTTTGCAAATTGGTGTAAACTCCATGCAACGTTCCACTTCACCATTGGAACATCTCACTGAGGAAAGGTTTATTTGCTGAGTGCAACAGATGCAAACTCTGGACACGAAAGGTCTCTGTTAGCTCTAATCGCCGCCTCTCGTGGTCTTATGTGGTAAACATCTGCAGCACAAGGACAAGCTCAGCATTACTGAAGTTCAACGATGTTGATAACGTTGTATCTACGAAGCAACAGTTAAACAGCGGAGGGCCTTTGTGAATATTACTCAAATAAATGTGTACAATGTCTAATCATGCATTTAGCTGACATGCTGGTGTTAAGTGTCCCAAGTCATGAACAAAGTAGTTCTTACTTCAGGGTTGTAATTTTCTGCTCTTCACGAATGAGAAACCAATCTAAACACATAGCAAACTTTTGGGGTTCATAGCTAATAAGGGAAATTTGTGTAGAAACACAAGCGCCTCTGTAGGAGCATATGCAAGGAAAGAGGAGAGAGTCCAAAGTTCACTCAAGTAAGTAACGGAGGGCGATCAACCCCTCTTGTATACGTACAAATGAGAGTTAGATTGCAAATGAGTTGAATGTTCCTACACCATAAATCTTAAAGGTAAACGTGTAATCATGTAGGTGTGCAATTTTATCCACTGTAGTAGTTAGGTTGCATGATATCAACAATTTGAACTTAAATGCAACCATAGATGGGCTTGCAAGGAAGGTTGTGCTTGATATCAATTAGAATCATTTGAGAATATTGTGTCAATGCTATAAACCAAATATATATATATATATGTATATATATATATATATATATATATTCTTACAAATGAGCTACTAGTACTAAACTTTCTGTTTCATGTCATTTTTTTAATAGAACTTGCCTACTTAAATAAACATTGTTGTAATACAATTTCTAAAATTATTTCAT
This sequence comes from Physcomitrellopsis africana, assembly GCA_036785485.1. Lineage (NCBI taxonomy): Eukaryota > Viridiplantae > Streptophyta > Bryopsida > Funariales > Funariaceae > Physcomitrellopsis > Physcomitrellopsis africana. The sequence goes on along the minus strand of JAWRVF010000206.1, from coordinate 279,560 downwards.
GTTAAAAAACAAACTTGTGAAGATTGTATCTTTTAAAAGTGTATAAAGTAAAGAATAAAATAAAATAAAATAAAATAAAAAAGAAATATAACCACATAATTATGTCATAGAAAAAAAGATTAGATGATATTCTTCCAAAGTAGACTATTGATGTTAGAAGTAATTGTAGATTTTAGATGCTTTAAAATCAAAAAAAAAAAAAAAAAAAATTATAATAATTTTATATATTATTATAATATATTATATATTCTATTATTCTATTATTTATTCAATATATATTTTTTTAAAGAATTTTTATCACAAATAACTTTTAGAATATTATATTTTATAATAGCATCAAATTAATTAAAATATATATTATTTATAAATATCTTGTAAGAATAAACAAATAACAAGAGCCAAAATTACTATCAATAAATTACTATTGTCTAAATAGTATAAGTTTTGAAAAAGATTACATTTAATAAATTTGGACCAAAAAATTTATTAAATAAAATTATAATAAATAAAGTGAATTTTGATTCTACATAAAATATATAAATAAATTTATTAATATAATAATTCATTTAAAAAGAAAATAGAAAAAAAATCAGAAATTATGAATAAAATAAAATTATATCAGTTATGTTTTTTAATTTTAATTTTTTTAAAAATGTTTTAATTTTATTTAAACTTATTAATTCTTATATATAAAATTTTATATATTTTACTTGGTATTTTTATGTTAAATTGATTTTCCTTGATCTTTTTTTTGGCTTATGCTTCTATTCTTAAGTTTTATATTTTTATTATAAAATTATGTATATATATATATATATATATATATATATTCTATTTTAAAATTTTAAAATTAAAATTATATAAATATCTATATTAGTATATATATTTTATATTTTTTTATATTTATATCTTTATTTATAATATAAATAATAATATATATTTAAAAAAAATATAAAAAAGTATATTATTAGAATAGAAGTTTAATAAAGCAAATACAAACGAGCTTATTGTTTTATCATAGAGGATTCAAAAGAACTAATTATTTAAAAACGAGCCTCTTCCTTAAGTTCTTATATAATATAAGTCTATGATCTAATGACATGGACTTTTTAGTGTGAATATACTAACAATTAGTCCAATTATTGATATGTGGATATTTGTCTTATTAGGCCACATGATGGCTATGATAGCAATGACAACTACAATAGCTATTTAATTATATATTGACCACTATCCATAATACATGATTAATTATTAAGCATCCATATAATGTATAAGAGGTTATTTGAATTCCTTCAAAAAAATAATCCCAATCTCTAATAAGGCCTCAGACAACCTCCTTGAAGTCCATTGGATATGACATTTGGCCAATAAGAATAGAGATTTTTATCATCCATCTCCATTCATTCACATAGATGGCCTTACTGCTCTTTTGATACCAAGATCCCTTTCCAATCCTTTCTCTAATAAGATTTATATAGTATGTGTTCCAAATTTTAAATTAAAAAAGAAAAAAAGAAAAAAAGAAAAAAAGAAAAAGATTTTAGATATCATCAATGTCTATGAAAGATAATTCTAAATATATAAAATTTATTACTAATATAAAATCAACTTCAAAAGTCACTATTAAAAAAATAAGATTTTACAAATTTCAATAGTAGTCCTTTTAAATAGACTCCTTCCAAAGTAATAATCTAATCACATTTTGTAAACTATCATGAAGATTTACAAAGATTTAATATAAAATAGATCAAGTAGAAAATAACAAAAATCTCTTTTTATTACAATTATGACTCTTTTTTCTCAAAATAAATATATATTCTCTCTTAATATACCATTCTTCTATTTAAATATAATAAAATTTAAGTCTTAATCAACAATACTTTCTTTCTCACTTATCGAGTAAGAGATAATGGATCAATGAAGTAGCATTCATAAAGTCTCCATCATATTAGATTCAAGAGCTTCAACTTGTTTTTTGAATGAAAAGTTTATTAAAAATCATAAAATACAATTAGTAGAAAAAACTAAATTAATATATGTAAAAATCATAGATGGTTTATTTTTATCTTTTGGAGATATTTCTTATGAAATAATTCTTATAAATATAGCAATAATTAGTCATAATAGCTTTATAATATTTAATATTATTAGATCTCTTATTAATCTAATTATTTTAGACCTATTATGATTAAAAAAATATAATCCTTAAATACATTAGATCTCTTGTAATCTTAATTTTTTTAATAGTATATCTAAAGATATTTCTAACCAAGTAATAAGTCATAAGAGTAGAACAACCAAACTCTTATTTGTAGAAGTAAAATTTTTTATGAATATTACAAAAGAAAGATTTTTTTTTTTGTTTTTTTTGTTTTTTTTTTTATGGTGGAAAGACATTAAGAAACCTTCTAATACTATATAAAGAGTATCAAGATGTGTTTGAAAAGAAATATGCAAATATTCTATTAAAGTATTATCTTTAAGATTGCTCAATTAATCTTCAAGAAAAAGCTCAATTGCCATTTGGACTAGTCTATAGCTTATCTCAAAATAAATTGGCTTTACTCAAGAAATATACTAATGAGAATTTGACCAAGAACTTCATATGCTATTCAAAATCTCCAACAAAATCTTCAATCTTATTTGTGAAGAAAAAAGACGGATTGTTATAAGTGTATAGATTATCAAGTTCTTAATAAGATAACTATTCAAAATCAATATTTTCTACTTTTAATATCATGACTTCTTGATCAAGTAAATCAAATTAAGATTTATATTAAAATAAATTTATAAAGAATATACAATCTAGTACATATTAAAGAAAGAAATGAATAGAAGATTACTTTTTAAACTAAGTATAAATATCTTAAATACAATATCATGTCTTTTAGACTTATAAATATTCTAGCTACTTTTTAAGATCTAATAAATGATAATTTTTTAAAAAATTATATAATTTTATTGTTTATTATCATGATATATATTAATTTATTCTAAAAACACAAAAAAATACAAGTAGTATGTTTGTTGTGTATTATAAAAACTTAAAGATATAAGATTATATGCTAAGATAGAAAAATATATATTTTATATAATTCAAGTTAACTTTTTGAGATACATCATTTCAAATGATATTCTTATGATGGATCTAAAGAAATTCAAGAAAATTATAGATTAAAAAAATCCAAAAATAATATGAGATATTCAATACTTTTTAAAATTTATCAATTATTATCAAATTTTTATTAAATTTTTTTCTCAAATTGCAACTCTACCTACATATTTGATTTATAAAGACAAACTTGAATAGAACAAAGAGGCTAAATATAAGAATAAAATTCATCTTTCAATTCAAATTATAAGATGGTTTCAATTAATAATTACTTATAATTGGTGGTGTAGAGTGAAAAGTACAATCAATAATAAATATAGAAAGAAAAAAAATAAAACAAGTGAAAGAAAGACGATCAAACAAATATATACTTCAAAAACTCATCATAGTCTATTTATTATATTTTTACTTTATAAAAAATAAAAAATAATTTTTTTTTTTATATAAATAATTCTTTTATCTTTCTAATAATATAAAAAATATATAAAATTTAAGTTATTATGAATAAATTATGAAGATTTAAAATTAAAAATTAAGTAAATAGATTTTATCTCAAGAATAATTTGTTTAAAAAGTCAAGGATTCAAGCCTCACCAAGGCTCACAAAGTGGTGTGTAGGGTGTTCTAAAGGGGCCACAAGGCCTTAGTCTTATCCTCCTACCTAAATCCAAGGTGCTACAATCCATGTAGGACATATGCACCTCTCTTCTTATAATTACTATAATAGCTATTAGTTATTATGATTTCTATTAGTAAATCATATTTTTTTATAATTTTTATTATACCATGGTATTCAAAAACAACCAATTAATCTAAGATCTACAAAAGGCTTTCAAATCTTGCTCCAATTCTTCATAATGGTCTCCCAAAGTGATAAAATCACTTTTACTAAAGTTTTAAAAATATATTCTAAAATTTCCTTAAAATTTTAAAATAAATTCTAAAAAATCCTATAACATTTTAAAGATATTATTATAAATTTAAAACTAATTTTTTTTACCTTGGTGATTTTTTATAGTAATAAAATCAATTTAAATCAATTAAAAAATCTTATTTTTTATATAAATCATTAACAAACTATAAGATTTTTTTTTATACTTATCTTACCTACTAACTAATATTAATTAGTTTCTAATAAGTAATACATATGAATAAAAGGCTAATTTAGATATTGGTCTCAATAATTAAATATTAATTATCATAATTAAAAAAATATACTAAATCAACTAAGATAATTGCCTCCAATACATATTAAGATTTTATTTTTATGATTTTTTTTCTAAGGAGATTCTTGTAACTTATATAACCTTCTAAATCCTAATAAATTCTTAGATGATCAAATAGATTCTCTAATTTTAATATTTTAATATCTAAATAATTTAAAAACTTTACTTTGATATATCTACCAATTAAAATACATTGGTGGAACTCATGTTAAAGTAATATTTTAAGTTTTAAAGACAAATTTTACTACAATACCAATCTTATATTAAGTTATCTTTTTCAAGCTATTTTTATAGAAATAAAAGCATTAGACTTTGTTGTAGATGTAATGTTATCACAAATAGGAGTAAATGACAAACTTCACTATATAGCTTTTTATTTAAGAAATTTTTTAACAACCAAGATCAATTATGAGATCCACAATAAAAAAAATTCTTACAATTATTGATTCATTTTAAATATGGTGCTATTATTTAGAAGGCACTTTTAATTTACTAAAAATTTATATTGATTATAAAAATTTCAAGTAATTAATATCAGTAGATATTATTGCTAAATTTATTGGAGTATGTCATTATTAAGATTTATATTTAATATTATTTATTGGCTAAAAAAACAACAAGGTTTGTCAAATTCCTTATCTTGCATCAAAAGAAAAAAAAGAAAAAAAAGAAAAAAAAAGAAAATTCTAATCAATAATAAATAAATTTTTTTAAATCAAAGAAATTTCATCTTTGAGCTATGAAATCAACAATGTCAATTGATTTAATTTTTTTTTATCAAGTTTATTCAAATATGTCTTTAAACTCTTTTATATATGATATTAAAAATAATTCTTTTAAGCCTCATAATACTTCTAAGTTTGAATTCAAAGACAATCTTCTTTATTTCAAAAGATGCTTAAATATTCTAGAAGATGAAACACAACTATGTGCTCTTCAAATTTATCGTAATTTTCTTACAATAGGATATTTTAGATATAATAAGACTTTGAAATTAATCTCAAGAAATTTTTGGTGGTCTCAAATGTAGAAGGAAGTAAAAGATTTTGTATAATTATATAATATTTTTTTAAGATCAAAAATCCCTCATCATCAACCTTATAGACTTTTTCAACTATTATCTATACCAAAACAACCATAGTCATATGTTTCTCTGGATTTTATTCTGGATCTTCCAATTTCAAGCTCTTATGATTCTATATTTTTTTATGATAGATTTCTTAGCCAAGATAGTACATTTTTTATCGTGTATAAAAACTATCACAAGTGAAGAAAGAACTAGGTTTTTTCTTGATAACATCTATCACTATTATAGATTGCTAAGAGATATTATATCAAATAAAGGGATTCAATTTGTATTTAATTAATTTTTTTTTTAAAAGATATTAAATGTAGATATAAAACTATCATTGGTCTTCCATCTTCAATTTGATAGATAAATAAAGCAAGTGAATCAAATATTGGAGCAATATTTGTAATGTATCATTAACTAATATAAAGATAATTGGATAATTTTTTTATCATTAGCAAAAATTTTCTACAGTAATATGATATATTCTTTTATTTAACAATTATCATTCTATATTAACTATAGTTATCATCTATAATTTGATACTTTTAACTTTTTAAAAATTAATAATCTTGTGGGAGAAGATTTATCAAATTATTTATTAGAGCTATATACAACAATGAAGGTACAATTAAAAGAAGCTCAAAGATAATAAAAAATCAATGCAAATATCTATAAAAAAAAAGCAACATCAATTCTAAGTTGGTGATAAAGTATGATTATTTTATCGTAATATCAAAACTAATCATCTTTGTGATAAGTTAGATTATCATAGACTTGAACCATTTTCTTTTAGTAAATAAATCAACTCAGTTGCATATTGATTACATCTACTAGAACCAATGAAGATTCATCCTATTTTCTACATGTCTCTTTTTCAACCATATAAGATAATAGATATACCAAAAAGAAGACAATTGCCACTTTTATTAGTAGAGGTGGACAATAATCAAGAATTTGAAATAGAAGAGGTCTTGGATTTAAAGCAATACTAAAAAAGATTAAAATATCTTGTATATTGGTGCAAATATGATATTAATGAATGCATTTAGAAATAATCTAAGAATCTTGCAAATACAGCAAAGAAGGTCGATGCTTTTTATTAACAACATCTACTAAAATCAAGATGAGAAGTCTAAAGATCTTATAATATAAAACAAGAGAAGTTCAATCTAATATATATATATATATATATATATATATATATTTTAAACTTTTTTTCATAATTTTATTGCAAGATTTTTATTTCATCAAGATAGAGAACCAACAACCTTTAAAATCAATTAAAAAAATTTTGTTTGCAAAATTATCAAAGGAATCATTCAGATTGTTGCAAGCTTTGTAATGACATAATAAAAATAAAAATCCAACCTAAATAAATAATAATATATTATTTGAAAGAAGTTATGAAGGTCTCAACAATGATTAAACAACAAGGTGATCTTTTTGCCATGGTATAAGACATTATCATTGGTTGAGAGGACGTATCAATTATATTTAAAAAAAAAACAAAGATCAAAGTATGTGGCAAATATAATTTGTTGTATTTTAGACTTTTTTAACATATGATCACATTGTTCTTTGTAGAACTTATTTCTAAAGGGAGAATAATATCATGAACATCCATATTTACTAGTATATTTATTTAGAATAAGTAGAATAGATAGAAATAAATAAAAGTAGATAAAATAGATAATATCTTATTAGAAAGCTTTTTAGAAACTTTGTAGATGTGGATTTGTATTTATAAGTATTTGTAGGTGATTAATAGATTGAAAACTTAGCCAACAAGTTGACTACATGTTGCACATGTTGACTACTTGTATTATAAGTTGGCCATTTGGCACACTTATTAGAAATTTGTCCTACAAATTAAATACATGTCTCTCAAATTAGATACGTGTTATGTGGCCTATAGAAAATTGCCATATAGCTCTTTAGTAAGATGGTATATATGGAGGCAAAAGTGATGTCTTTCTCACTCTTGTCAATGCCTTTTTTGTTTCTAGTCTAGTTTCAAGAATCTTTAGATTTCTTATCTTTAATAATAGCTATTTTAATTTTTTCTTGAATATATATATATATATATATATATATATATATATATATATATATATTATCAACTCTCTTTGATGTACATCTTCTTTTGATTATTTTCATTCTTCAAGTTATTTTTTTTGACACAAAGATAAATTCAACCTTCTTCTTTTGATCTTTCTTATTTGTTGTATTAGCATTTTTGTTTTAAAAAGTCTTTTTTAACCTCCTTAACTTTCTATTCTTTTTTTGGTCTAACACTCTCTCTCATAGTAATATTTCTTATCACAATATCTATATTTGGTATTATTCTTTTAATCACATGAAGACCTTATATAATTATAAATATACAAATATAGCTTGATTTTGTTCTTTATTGCTAATGTTGCCTTAAAAGTTGATTTTATATTCTTTTTGTAAGATTCTTATTGCAATCACTAAGTTGTGACCATTTGTAATATCAATTTTGCCAAAGGTCTTATTTCTAATGTTACTACTAAGATATGATATGATTCTTTAAGACTTTCTAACAATACCATTACAAAATAAGTGTGAAAAATCTTCTTGCCAATTGAAGAAAGTTGCTCAATTATCTAGCATAGCTTGCCTATATATGTAATAAGGTTCTTATTTTTACTCATTTGTATAGTCTAAAATGTGCAAATCAAGTATAATAGACTCTAAATATTTTTTACCTCATATATTGATTCCAAATGCTGCCATGTTGCTTTTGTACTTGTTGCCTTGCTCATGATTAGAAATTTTGTGTTTATAAAATATAGACAAATTTGTTAATTTTTTCTTAATAAAAAAAATTATAATAAAAATCATATTATAAGTTTATAAAAGTAAAACCTTTATTTGTTAAAGTAAAGACATTTGTACAAGTTATTAAGGAAGAAGATTTATTTGTTATTTATACAAAATTAATTCTTATTTAAATAAAGCTTTTAATAGAATACTAAAATTATATATAGAAAATAAAATTATATATGAATTTTAAAAAAAAAAATCGTTGGTATTTTTTTCTAAGTGTTGTCTTTATGATTGCAAAATTGAATATCAAGAAGGAATCAAATCACTATTTGCATCAATTTTAAAGTAATCATGATATTAATTGATTTTAAATATATATATATATATATATATATATATACATTGATAAAATCTTATATAAGTATGCCAAATTTTTTATAAAGATAAAAATATAAATATAAATATAAATATATATAAGTTATTATAAAATTTAAAAAATAACTATAAAAAATTATTATTATATATATATATATATATATATATATTATAATTAATATGAAGACTTCTTGACCAATTAAGTAAAATATAAATTTATATTAAAATAGATTTATAATAAATTTATAATTTAGTATATATAAAAAAGATAATAAAGAAAAAATTGAATAATAATTTTTGTATTTTTATTATGTAGAAAATATTTTTTATTATCTATATAGATAAATCTTAAAATTGATAGATCAATTTTGGATATTAATTATGAATCTTTAGATTCTAATATTAGTTTTTTTAGATCCTATATCTTTAGATTTTATATTAATAATAAATCTTTGGCTATTTTTATTCTTAATTCTAAATTTACTCTATAATCATTCTTTTTTAGATTTTATTCTTTGATTATTTAAAACTTATTTTTCAACTATTCAAAATATAATATATGTATTTTTAAAAAAATTAAAAAATTAAAAAAATTAAAAATCTTTATATTTTTTTATATTTTTTAAATCTATTTTATTGCACTTATTTTAACATTGTTCTACTAGTCTAAAACTATTTTGTATTTTTTAAAACATCAATAATAATAAGACAAATTTTGCCATCATATTGTTGCCAACTATCATATTAAAATAATGGATATTATCTTTTTATTTCTTTTTATTAATACACTTCAACAACTTTCAAATCTTGTGCCTTTTACAATTGATACTATATATTAACACAAGATTTGAAAGTTGTTGACACAAGTTAACAAAACTTACCAATCTTGTATTAACTTACTATTCTATCTAATTTTTTAAAGAACAAAATTCAAAGTACTTCAAATACAAATTGTAGGCACTCTAGTATTCATTAAATATTTTAACCTCATCACCATTTGGGTATGATCTTAGTACATTAAGAATAGCAGGGTACTTTCTTATCATACATATCAAATCTTCCTACACATGTTTTATTCTTAAAATTTAATAACTCATATTTAAGATAGAATTTTATCTTTCACTTATTGCTTGCCAATTGCCTCCAAATTTGAAGGATACCCAACAAGTAGTGAGCAAGGAGCAAAACCCTTTGCCTAGACTCAATCCTATGGAAAATAATCCATAAATAATATTCTTCTAAAATGTTGAATTTGAGATAGTTTTGTGGAAGTGTACTCACTTTAAATCACCTTATCTATAACTTTAACTTTCCTTGCTAATAGCTCTTTCAACCGATTCTCTACAAAGTAAGATGACACCTGGATTTCTGGAATTTCTTTCCTCTGGTATATTTTCCTTTACTTGCTACCCTCTACTGTGAGCATTTTGACACAATAATTCCTCATGACTTGGAGCAGACGGCTTGAGATATAAAGTGCAAGTGACTCGGAGAAAACACTTCTCATTCAGCGCCTATGAAAGCACAAAAGATGACCGCGTCAGTAGGACAAACCGTGCTTTGACAATGTCAGAGAATCTTGTCAAGGGGAAGCCAATTAACGCTTGAAGAAGCGTTGATGGGCTTTGTGGCTTGGGAGTGGAAAGGGGGAAGGGCCTCGGGAGTGACACCCATGTGCGGCGAGGGGGCCAGGGACGCATTCAGCCATGAGCTCGAAGAAGAAGAAGAAGAAGAAGAGGAAGAAGAAGAAGCAAAGGGGGCAGCGCGGAGAAGGGCTTTACACTTTGCATGACAGCCGCTCATTCCACGTCACGACGCTGCGAGCAAGTGAGCGCGAGGCAATTCAAACCAAACTGGGCAATCCAGAAATGCGCCGTGGCCGTGTCCCCTCGGGGACACTCCAATGCCGAGGCTCCATCGCTCTAGTGTCCTATCCCCCGCCTGGATGGATCCCACCCTTTTCCCCGATCCATCGTGATTCGCCCCCCAATCGGACTCCATTTAGTGTAGCTCGGATTAGTTATCCCAGATCCGATTGAGCCTCAGCACGGGTGCACACGCATTGCCAGAGAGAGCCGCCGCAGTGCTGTAGCAGGCAGGGACTGGGTTGTGGTCGGTACTTGCTCCACCAACCAGCGCTGTTGCTTTGCTCGATGATCTTTTTGTGGTGGTGGCTCAAACTGCTGCTAACTGATGTTGCATCTCTTCAGTTGGAATTGGGAGAGTTGGGGGCGCGCTGGAGGTTAGGGTTTGGGAGGGCCATGGTGTGTTTGCAGTGCTCGGAATGTGGGTTTAGAGTTTGAGATGTCATTGAGGTGGTCGTGATGAAGGGGGGTAGCATTACGGGAGTTGGAAACGGAGCACCGTCAGTGACGCCGTTTATGTTGCATAACTTGACGAAGTCGTTGTATGAGGGCAAGGAGCGGGAGGAGAGTGGGGTTAGTGGGAGTGGGAGGAGGGTGGTGAGTGAGGGAAGGAGGGAGAGGGAATGGGTGAGGCAAGAGGGGGCGGCGGCAGCTGAGAGAGCGTATGAGTTGAACAGGGAGAAGGAGAGGGAGAGGGTGCGAGAGCAGCAGCTGCGGTTTGAGGCGGAGAGGGAGCGTCGTGATGGCGTGGTGTTGTGCAAGGAGCGGTCTGATGGGGTGCAATGGAAGTATGTTAGTAAGGATGGAAGATCTGGAGAGAAACCGATGCAGGTCATGCATGCTCAACAGCACCGTGACCCTGTGGCAGTAAGTCTTATTCCTAATTTGATTGTTGAAACGGCATTGATAAGCTTGACTTCTTGAAATTCAGGTTATGCATACAATCGATCCAATGGAAGAATGGTCCTACGTGATGCCTTTTTGGGTTTAGGTCGTCTTTTACTGCTATCCACAATTCTCTGCCTAGATGTCGGAATTGGAAGGGGCAGTTTCTTGCGGATTTCATTGAATGACGTGGTACATTTTTGAAAGTAGATGTTTAGGGAGGAAAAAAAAAATGAGAGCTAAATGGATTTCCATGTTCTAAAAGGGATGTGATTAGATACAGTTAAGTGTGAAGGGCTGATACTTATCACCAGCTGTAAGGGTTTTGGTTTCGAACTTCGACTCTGATGAACTGGTGCTCTTGTTGCAGGAATTAGTTTCATTTGTGAAATCATACATTGTACCGGAAAATTATCCCGACAGTGTCGCGCCTTCCTACACACCGTACATGCAATGGCGTGCTGTGCAGGTTTGTATAGGCTTGCACGTTGCATCATAATGCATTTACTGATGCTCAACTTCGTAGCAGATTTATTTTTATTTATTTTTATTTTTCTCTCTCCTCAATTAGTGCTTGACTTCTGGTAATGATTATGATTAGCTTTCTTCTTCAGTGTTTCTGGAAGATGTTGGACTAATTAAGTAATTCATTAGTTGTTATTTTAGCGAGTGATTTAGAAGCACTTCTTTGGAAAGTGAATCAGGATTCATAACATCAATCTGAGGCGTTGCTTTGGCAGAGTCTCCGGTGTTGTAGCTTGTGTTACGAGTACTGTTAACTTGGAGCTTTGCATTTCCTTGATGGAATTTATCTGGGTTGAAATCGTGCAGTATCTTTTTGGCGGTGCAATGAGCGTGTTTACTACGCGGTCGCTGATGCATGCGTTAGGCGTATCTAGAGGCACATCTGCATCTTCTGCTGTGGCTGTTAACTGGGTCATTAAGGTCAGTATTGTAGTTAAAGTTCTGGCGTTGTAGTCTTTTCTGCTGGCGACCAGGTTTAGTTTTCTTATGTGTTGTTACATTTCCAATCTTACAAATTCTGTTCATAAACTGTTTTGGTGTACGGGTGAGATCATGTGGTGATGTATCGGCTTTCAATCAATCCTGTTGAGCAGGACGGAGCAGGACGCATAGGGAAAATGCTTTTCGCCCGACATGGCAAGAAATTCGATGTGGACCTAAAGCAGGTGCTGTTACTTGCCCTTGTCTCTGTCGAACAATTTCATATACTCTGGCACGTTTGTGCCAGGCAGTGTTTGACGTCCGTTTGAGCAAGTATTACTGCTGTAAATGAAGCTCAAGGGGGGTTGTTTATTCGACAGTTGCGATTCAAAGGAGCAATGTTGATGCAATTAGGCGCAGGCGTTGAGCTTGCTACCATGGCTGTGCCTCATCTTTTCTTGCCATTGGCATGTGCTGCCAATGTAGCTAAGGTATGTCCCGGGCTTTAGATTTGGGTAGAGAATACCTCTAGATATGAAAGTTAAAGGTTCGGATTTTGTTGAGAACTCAGAAAAATAAAACAATCTACTTTGGTTCATGTCTTCCTTTCTTCTTGTTTGAACCTCAGTTTATTTCACTCGTAAACTTTAAAGATATAATCCATTGTGAACTTCGTTATCAGGTCTTTATCCACAGCTCAACACGGTTTTGAAGTGTAATTGTGGCTGTGTGTTCTATTAGAATGTGGCGGCTGTGACTTCGTCGTCAACCAGGGCTCCCATATACAAAGCCTTTGCACGGCGGGAAAATATCGGAGATGTAACAGCTAAGGGAGAATGTATCAGTAATATTGCTGATCTGGTAAATACTTCTCTGGCCTTTTCAGGGTCGTTGTGTTTATTTCAAGGAATAATTGCTGAGGGAATCCTATTTTCTGGTTCATACTTCTGCTACTTTGTGAAATTGCAAAGGGACCGTAGCGTATTACCGATTATCAAGCGTGGTAAATTTTTGTGTCAACCTTACCGCTGACGTAGTACCCTGGTTGTTTCATTGCCTGATTAGTGATGTTTAAGCGCTCCTATTTGATGTGGAATGCACTCTGAAACGTGCAGATGGGGACTGGACTAGGAATTTTCATTTCAAAGAAAAGTCCTTCTTTAGTGGCCACTTTCTGTGTATTGTCGTGCGGATATATGATCTCATCTTTTAACGAGGTGAGTCCATCTCAAAGACCGCATGAATTTGTTGCCTTCAACTATTGCAGAATTTCGTTTAACTAGAAGTTAGGTATTTTCATATTAGCTTCATATTCATATTTCATAATGATATCCTCTCTTACAGTTGTGTAAAACTGCTGCTTAATATTAACGTCACTGGTCTGGTTACCACATGTAAGTGTGCATATGTTGTGATTAAGGAATCTGCTACCTCTGACGATTACAGATTCCTTAATCACAACATATGCACGCATGTAAATGATTATCTGTACCCATCGTTCTTTAGATTCTTGTGGTTCGTGGTCTCAAACATTTTTTTGGTCCACTTTTCCAGATCAAGTCAGTTCGTCTGGCCACTCTGAATCGGGCTAGATTTGGAGTAGTAGTACAATCATTCCTTGAAACTGGTATGGCTGTTCTCCATCGTTCCGTCTCGCTGGGTTTTCCTACATCTGAGTTGTGAAAGTGAAAGTCGTATAATTGTAATGGATCGAAGGGTGTGGCGTAGGTTTCAGATGTTTAAATTCTAGTTCATTCGAATCTTGCTCTAACGAGTACATTGGTTAGTACTTGTCAGGGAAAGTACCCTCGGTTGAGGATGCGAATAGAAGGGAGAGTGTTATAACACTTCCTTGGCAAGAAAAGCCGCTAGAGCTTGGTACAGTTCATGCTGCACTCTTTTCATGTTGAATTTTAACGAGTGAATTAACATAGGATTAGTGTTTATCACTTGCTATGCCTTGCTTGGATGTGCATAGGCTTTGTATTGTGGGCCAGGGGTTGGAGGCACTTTATTCATAATGACTTTGTTTATACTTCTTTATTTTCTCAAGGGTATGTTAAAAAAAGGTTTGGTTGCATAGTTGATGCCACGCAAGTGTGTGTAGACTTTGATTGGATTCAGTAGCTTTCTCTTGCTAAGGTAATATGCCTCTAACCATACATCTTTTCCAGGCTCCCGAGTTGCACAAGCGTTCTCTAATCCAAAGGAATTCCTAAGAACACGAGAACAATTTCAGAAAGAGAAGTATCTCGTCACATATAGTCCAAAGAAAAAGCGTGCATATGTTGTGATTAAGGAATCTGCTACCTCTGACGATGTCGTTCGGGCTACCTTCCAGGTGAATTATATCTCTTCGACATGTTCATTATTTGAATGAATATTTCTCTAACATTTCGAAGTTACAAAAAGACTTTCCTTTACGTGATGGTCACAGATTGTTTTGACTACTTTTTATCCTTTTCTTTTTTCTCCCTCACCCACAAGCAGCAGTAATTTTCATGTTCGAAACTCACTTTATTTCTTTAAAATGGACTTGAAGGCACATGTAATGCTGCATATTTTACGAGGATTAAGAGGCACACTTATAAGCAGCAACGTTGGGGCTGTCGTGGAAGAGAGCACTAAGCTCACTCATGATTTGTACGACTCCTTCAAAGAAGAGGCGAAGTCCCAGGTGAGCTATTGCGCTTGATGATCTGAAGCTAGTTTTACTAACGTTTAAACATTTTCATTGTTTAACTAATACTTGTCTATAGCAATGGTCTTAATGGTGCACATTGTTCATAGACTACTGGTTTTGTTCAACCACTCAAAGCTTTCCTTTGTTTTACAGGGTTGGATGATGGGAGAAACTCTGCTTAGTCCTGGAGATTCAAGACTTTGTGATTGACAATTTTGTAGACCAGTACTTTTTACCTCATTGATTCACAGCTTTCCTCATAAATTTAGATATATCAACCAGTAACTGCTTCGTCACTGCTTGTAACATTAACGGAATTGCTTCATCTTTTTGAAGAGTAATCATTTGATGTATTAGGTGTGCCACTAAGTCAAAGCATGCATTTTAAGGAATTTTTGAGGTGCAAATAAGGCTTGCAGACGAGGTTGGACATCCCTCTGCTGGACTTCTGTAACAAGTGTTAACATGAAATATACATTTTACCTTGCTATTGTGTTCAATAGTTTGTTCAATAGTTTGTTCAATAGTTTGTGCATTTACTTGTCAACATTTGTGTACATGCCGTGATGTTCCAATTCTGTATGACCAGACGAACATGTTCCAACTTGTTTATCCATGAGCTGAGCGTTAGTACGTTAGAGCCGGAATAATTGCTGTATACAACGATGGTACATGCAACATAAGAACTGACAAGTGCTAAGGTAGGAAAAGTGCTCAATAACACTCTCATTGTGTTCTTAATCTTGTGTTATATTAATATTGTAGTTTAGAAGTACTTGTGTAATGGCGTAGCCATTAACGTATCTTTTATTCTCCTAATATGTTTCACTCTAGCTTCTCTTTTCTGGATCCTTCCCTTGCATGCATGTATTGTTGTGTTTTATAATTCAAACCAAAGCATCCTTTTGCACTTTTGTTACATAATTAAATGAATTTTTTTACTTCCTTCACCAATAATCGTGAAAATCAATGTCATTGCTTTGTGGAAACCAAAACACCTAGCAGCTCAGTTAACCAAGCCATTTGTGGACCTTTAATCTTATAACATTTTGTGGACCTTTAGTTTTATAACATTTTTCTAAGCACCTATTGGTTGTTCTACTTTTTTAATTAAAAAATTTAATAGTTATAGTATAATTGTCAACAATTAATATCATTTCAAATAAATTCAAATAAAAAAGCACTATTTTATAAACTGATAAATGATATATCAATTTATTTGATAATTTTTATGTTAATTTTCTTTTTTATTGTCTTATTTTGAACTTGTATGTTGAAGATATTTAAATAAATAATATTTTTGTAAGCTTAAAATTATTAATATATTTTCTAATATCAAAGGATTCAAATTCAAGTCCCTTGCTTTTATCACATGTTGTCATTGATTGTTTTTGTAGAGAAGAAATCCCCTATCTAATCTATTTACTTGTATGACAATTAAAAATTGCCATAGATTGTCCAATTATGTGAGACAAAAAATTGGAAAGATATATTTTTTTTTAAATGTGGAATTTAAAGAAAAAAAAGTATTTATTTATTTATTTTATATTAAACCACATTATCAAATAGAAGTTTCATAACATACATTTTAAGCATGAGATCAATTTTTTTTGATCCAAAAGCATTATGAAACCTAGAGAATGTTAATATCTAAACTATCAAAACTCCTATATAGATTATAGTAAAAGATTTATTAGACAAGCTCTTTAAAATTGACCAATAAGTACTAGTAAATAGAATTTTTTTAGAAATTGGTTAAAGTAATGATATATCTATTAATTTTAGATTTTATTTTGGCTTTAATTCTAAGGGTGGATAGAAATTAGATATATTAATAGAATATCAGGTAATTCATAAAAAGAAATTAAAATTTTAGATAATAAAAATATTCTAATTATATATCAATTTTATTTAAAAATATTCCATAAAATTAAAGATTTCTAGGCATTAATAATTTACAAACAAAACAATTAGATATACAAAGAATATCAAGGACATAAAAATACATAGCAAGAGAGCTAAACTGAAACAAGGTTTCAAGAAGAAACCAACAAGAATTTCAATTAGCCAGATGAATACACAAAGAATTTCAAGAAAAGTAAGCTAGAACTCTAAGAAATGTGTTGTCGAGACTAAAGAACTCTTCAACCTTGATTTCCATATATACCCCTATCTAAGACACTCCTTGAATGGCTTCTATCAAACTAAGAAGCTTCTTGAGCAGTTT
This sequence comes from Physcomitrellopsis africana, assembly GCA_036785485.1. NCBI lineage: Eukaryota > Viridiplantae > Streptophyta > Bryopsida > Funariales > Funariaceae > Physcomitrellopsis > Physcomitrellopsis africana. The sequence continues at coordinate 262,377 of JAWRVF010000206.1, read as the reverse complement.
CTACCAACTGAAAATCTTATGGAGGAATTCAACAGTGTATATTCCTAATATCATCTCCTTCTCTAGCAACGAATTCCAAGAAGAGCTCATACCTTCAAAAATCTTTTTGTATATGTAAAAAATTGAGAATACATTACATTAATGAAGCTATGTATTTTATTCTCTGTTCTTAGACAATAGGTTCTACTAGTCCTCAAAGATATCGCCTATGGCTTTGAGTTAGTACCTCTATTGTTGAAACATCCCATGCAAGGATCTGATCTTCATTGTGGCCTTCAAAACATCCTCCAAACAAGATCTTAAACATAGAAGGATTCACCTTTCCAAGCTCAAGTAATATCACTAAAGCTTGAGCATTAGAATTGAGACTTGTATAGTTGGATGTTGCTGCTAATGGCTCCAATCGTGGTCGTACTTGGCATTGAAATGTATCGTCCTTACTTTGCTCAATTGAAGGCAGTGAAAAGTACACTAGGTCATTTGAAGCCTGCTTAGCAAGTGAATCTTATGAATCTTATTTTGCTAAATCTCTCAACATTTGAAGGTTGGACATGGTGATTGACTTGCTTCTACCACTCTCTTCTATCTTTGAATAAATGATTGCATACTAATAAAGATTTTAATTTAATTCTTCCTCTCTTATGAGTATTCCTTGGATCCAATCTTCAACAAGAAATTATCATCAAACACGTTTGGATTTGTGGAGATAGAATCAATGAAATTCTTATATCTTTTGAGGCACATTGGCGAGATTTTTGACGGATTTTTATGTATGCTTATTGATATCATAGCCATGTCAATGAACAAGATATTCTAATTTTTTCCTCCTTCACCATAAATCTAGTACCTTTTTGACCTTGTATTTTTTATGATTTTTGATTTCGGTACTAGATGATGACTATTATATTCTTTTCAAAATACACAACTTTCTATAAGGCTCTAAAAGAGAGATATGAAAAACTGGATGTATCTTCATAGAAGATGGTAGTTCTAAGCAATATGCTACTAGATTAATTTTTTTCTAGATAGAAAATGGTCCTAGTCTCCAATAGTCCAACTTATTGTATGGCTGCTTAATTTTGATGTTCCATTAAAGAAGCCATACTTTATCTCTAATATGAAAAGCAAGCAATTGATTCTTAAATTTATCTGTAGATGCTTTGTAAGCATCTTGAGCTACTTGCAATTGAAGTTTTAAAATTCTTTGGTATTGTGATAGATGCTTTACAAATCATGTAGCTGCTGGATTGTTATTCTTTGGCGTATTTCATAAATCAAGCTTCAAGTGATATCCATAGTTAGAATAAAATGGTGTTTGTTAAGTTGAGATATGAATAGTATTATTATATGTAAACTTTATTAACAATAGATACAAGATCCAATTATCTTATTGATAGTTGATGTTGCATCATAAATATTATTCCAAAACTTAGTTAACTCATTTTGTTTGGCAATCATTTGAAGATAGAGAGCCAAAGAAAGTTTAATATCCACCTTCAATATTTTAAAAAGACATCTCTAAAACTTAGATATGAACTAGAATCCTCGATCAGATACAATATCATCCGATAGGCCATAATATTGATATATATTGTCAAGAAAGAGCCTTGCCGTTTCTTCACTAGATACAATCTTTTTGTAAAGAATGAAATTAGCCATATTTGTGAATCAATCAACCACCATAAGGATGCTGTCTAATGAATTGGATGGCAGTAGATCAGTGATGAAATCTATCAAGATAAAAGATTATAATCATCTTGAAATAGGCAAAGACTATAAAAATTTATAAGGACGATGTCAAGGATTCTTGGACCTTGAACAGATGTTACAAGAGAACACAAAGTTCTTTACAACCTTTCATATTTGAAGCCACCAAAAATCTCAAGAAATAAGTTTTAAGATCTTATTAAATCCAAAATGACATGTAGTTGAGAAGTCATGGTAAGATTGAAGAATGTGCAATCATGTAGATCCTTCTAGAATATACAAATATTCTTCAAAGTATAAAAGGTCTTTCTCAAGCTTAAACTTGTCAACATTTTTATTGAGGCAACACTTAATATGAAAGGCCAAAGCATTATTAGTGGTTGTAGTATGCACATCACAAACTAAAATCAATAAGTGCCAATGTAATAGTGGCGCAAAGATGAAATTGCTCTGGCTTCAAAAAAATTACATATTGTTGATCAAATGTTGCCTCTACTACTCTTAGTACAAGATATGATTTTTTTGATAAAGTATTAAACAATCCTTGTTGCTTCCTAGGTCGATAAGTGATAATAAAGTTAAATCCAAATAATGATATATTCTATTAAGCTTGGCGGTGATTAAAAATCCAAACTGACATAAAATATTCTAAATTCTTTTGATTTATGTATACAGTCATAAGATACATTTCTCCTTTAAAAAAATAACGCCATTGTTAAAAAGAATCCATAATAGCAAGAAGCTCCTTATCATAGATTTTATAATTAATTCTAGTAGTAAAAAAATTTCAAGAATAAAATATAATAAGAATTTATCATCTATATCTATTTATAAAAGTACGGCCCCTAGTACAAAATTCAAAGCATCAATTTCTATGTAGAATACTTTTATAAAGTATGAATACACTAAGATTGGAACTATGGTAAATATTGTCTTGAGGTCCTGGAATGCCTTCTCTACTTGAGGCCCCTATTCCAACTTGTCTTTGCATGTCAATCGTATAAGAGGGGTGACAACTTGAGAATAATTTTTGATGAATATCTAATAGAAGTTAACAAATTTAAAAAAACATTATATGTCTTTTATAATCTTTAGAATAGCCCATTGCATAATCACCTCCACCTTCTTGGAATCCATTATCAAACCGTCAATAGATACGATATATCCCAAAAATTCCATCTTTAGTTGATGAAATACATATTTTTCTAGCTTGGCATACAAACTTATATCTTGTAGCTTTTCTAATACCAACTTAATATGTCTCTTGTATTCTTCTAAATTTTTTGAATAGATCAAGGTATCATGAAGATATATCACCATGAACTTATCTAAGTACTTTCAAAAGATGTCATTCATTAAATACTAAAAGATAGCCGATGCATTTGTTGGTCCAAAAGGCATGACATTATATTCAAAATGTCCATATCTTGTCCAAAACACGGTCTTCCATTTGTCTCCGTCCTTGATCCATACCAAGTTGTATGCTCCACAAAGATCTATCTTAGTATAGATCTTAATTTGGTTGACTTATTCCAAAAGTCTTGAAATTAATGGTAGTGGATAATGATTCTTCATTGTTATCTTATTCAATCTCCAATAGTCAATCCACATATGCAATGAACCATCTTTTTTCTTCATAAAGAATATAGGTGCACTTGCTTGAGACTTTGAATGTGTGATGAAGTTCTTTGTAATATTTTCATCAATATATTCCTTCAATATTGAAAGTTTGTTTTGAGAAAGATTATATATTGGACCAAAAGATAGTTGTATTCCTTCCTGAAGATTTATAGCATAATTGTATGGTTGGTGCTCTGATAATATATCAATATTTTTTTAAAAAAAATATCTTAAAATTCACTATACTCCTTTGGAATATTTGCTAATGAAGTCATATCTTCTTTAATTGGAGTTGCATAGATAACAAATGATATACCTTCTTTGATTAATCTTATAAAAATCCTTATTCCAATAAATAAATGCTTACCAACTCGTGACTTTTTACAAAGTTTTTTTATAGGAAGTTCTATCAAAAATGTTATTCTTCATAACTTTTAATTTATAAATAGATTATATTTTTTCAACTAAGAAAGTCCAAAAATAATAAAATTTGAAGGAATCTTAATATCATTGAACACAATTTGGCTGCTATGATTTTGAAACAACACTTTTATAGGCGTGGTTTCATAGGTGACATTATCAAAGGATAAAAATCATCCATCTATTACCTCTATATGAATAGATTTGGATTTTTTTACTAGAGGAATTTTATTGAGCTTAGCAAATGCCTCATCTATGAAATAAGCGAATGCCCCTAAATCTAATAAGGTAATTGCGTGAAGCTTCTAAAGGCCAAGATACAAAAAAATTATAAAACAACGAGCAAGTTGAGTAAAAAGAGAAGAATTCGAATAATTTTACAATATTGAATTATTCAACCATATGGTCCCTATTATAATTGAATATCTTTGTTTTCTTGAATGATTGCATTCTTGATTTTGGTAATGTGTCAATTTTGTTTCTTTAAATAATTATTAATTTTGTGGCCTTCCTTACCACAATACAAGTATAGACCTTCCATTTGATATTTATTTATTTATTTTTTATTTTTTTATGGACTAAAAGGTTTAAAATATATTATATTAAGTTGCATATCTTTTACTTTTGAATGTGAATTTAAAATATTTACCAATGTGACAAAAGTATATTGGATTACGTATTGTCTTACTAAAGCCTATAAATATTAATCTTGATAATATTGGAAAAATTGATTACAATATTTTATGGCTTAACTAATAGCTTCATTGAACAATTGTGGATTCAAAAGCAATAATAACAAATCCTTCACACCATTTCTTAGTCTCTAATAGAATTGACTTATTAAAGCTTCTTCATTCTAATTGATGTTGCATACTAGTTGCCTAAAATTGAATACATAGACTAATGCAAAGCACGCCTTTTGATACAATGCTCAGATCTTAGCTTTTGTTCAATGAGTCTTGTTATGTTTACTAAATGCTTCTATGAAAACTTCAAAGTTGCTCAAAATTGGTGATCTTTTTTCTAACAAGGAAACAAACCATGATAATGCTTGTTCCATAAGCAAGGAGCTAACCAATACAATCCATGATTCTTCTATCGGATAAGTATCAGATTGTGGAACCATTATCAATCAAATTTGGTTGACAAATCTTTGGAACTTTGAATGCTTACCATCATATTTTTCTAAAAGACTAACTCTAGGCTCCTTATATTATTGAACATATGGATTTTCTTGGCATAGCATAGATAATATTGCATCTTTAAACAAAGAAGTTGTAATCTAGATTGTGGTATTCCAAATATTGTATCGTTGTGAAGTTTTTAAATAACCCTTTCAATCTTCATAGTCTTAGAAAATAAAATAGTAAGAATTCTTATAATAGTATTTAACTTAAACTTGAAAGATTTAGCCATTCTAATGTCTTGACTTCCAGCCAATTGAAAAAAAAATAGAAATGAATCTATAAGAAGATAATATTAATTTAAAAGAGGATAATCTGCAATCTATAAAATGTTTTAAGACCTTCAAAGAGAGAGATGATCCACTCTATCACAAAAAGGATAAAATCCCAATATTGTAATGAAAAAAATATCAATTTAAAGGAAGATAATTCGCAACCTCTAAAATACTAATATACCTTCAAGAAAAGGGATAATCTACTCTCTTATAAGAAAGATTCAACTTTGATATTTAAGATGAGGGTAGTCTCAACAAACTATCAAGGATACAAGAATATAAAATAAGAGACTTGAATTAGAATAAGGTTTTAAAAAAAAACCAATAAGAACTTAAATTAATTAAATGAATATATAAACACCAAGAAAGATGAGCTAGAATTCCAAGAGATGCATTTTTGAGACTAAAGAACTCTTTACCATCGACTCCCATATATATCCCTATTTGAAATCCTTCTTGAATGGCTTCCATCAAACTAAGAAGTTTCTTGAGCAGGTTCTACCAATTGGGAAGCTTCTTGAGCTCATTCGACTAACTACAAAGCTTCTTGAGCTACTTTTACCAACTAAGAAGCTTTTCAACTAACTTTCACTAACTCAAGAATCTCTAGAATATTCTAGAAGGTTTTGTGAACCTCTGAAGTGTATGTCTCTAATAAAAAAAGAATATCCAATCTAATAGATTAGATACCATTATACAAATTAACCAAGGAATTTGTGTTTTGGTGTCCAATCTTTTCTTAGACTCTATAGCTAAGGATGCTAATTGTGGTTTAGAGCCCAATCTTTTAAAAATGCAAAGGCCTTTTATTATATTTCTTATAAGAATAAGAATAATAATAATAAATAATAATAATAATAGCACTAATCTAACATCATAAAAGCTAGTCAACATCAAAGTACAAAGAGATAATATATAATATTATTTCTACCTTGATTATGCTATGTTAAACCAAAACATATAAGAATTTGATTCTAAATAATAATTTTTTGAAATAACACAACCAATTGCAATATGAATCACAATAAGGGCAATAAATTAAAAATTATAACAACTTCTAGTACAAAACAAAGATCAACAATAAAATCCTTCTATGCTACTAGCCCATTAATAAGAACAAACATAACAAAAGAATCTAATTAGCATGATAAAAAAAAATCTTAATAAGCCTTGGAATTACTACAATATATACATATAGAATTAATAATCTAATAAAAATCAAATCAAATAAAATCAAATTAGAGAGCCAAAATTAAAAAGCTTGATAATACAATGACATGCTCTTGGTTACATAGTTATTTTAATAAATTTATATAATCAAATAATAGTATATTTTACATCTTTAATTTTTAAATTTATTATTTTGATCAAAGATGTAATCAACAAGAAAGTAATAGAAAAGACCAATCTTCTTGAATAATCCAAAATTTGTGATTTATTAAAAATAATTAATATAAGATATAAGGAATATATATATATATATATATATATATATATATATATATATATATATATATATATATATATTTCTCTTTATTATTGAATGAATTTAAATCTATCATCTTAGTGTTTATATTTTAAATAGTACTTTAATTTTTTTTTAATAATATAGTTTTTTTAAAGATATTTCATCCATTTGTAAAATTATCCTACTTCAAGAATATAATCTTTATGGTTAGAAAGCTTAAGAACTAGATATTTAGTTATGACTAGATGAAAGATTTCACATCTTAGAAAAAAATCTCTAGATATATAAGAGATTTTAATAAATCAAACATAAGTAGAGTTTTTATACATACATCTTTTTTTTATTATGTATTTAATTGCTATTTTGGAATCTATAATAAACAACAAAATATTGTGGATCATACAAAAAGGGATCTAATGTAGCAACTTAAGGATAGCAAATATTTATATTTTTTCATTTATAAGAGAATCTATTGTACATACTTCTTTAAGGAATCCCTTAGATCATTATTGAAAATTATAATGTAACACAAAATCCAAAAGAAAAGTCATTAAATTATTATAGAATATTTATTAGAGATGGAAAAAAAATACTTTGAACCTTTTTGAATCAAAATATTAATTTAAGGATTTTTTATGGTTAATATTATTATTTTATTAACTATAAAAAGAGAGATAGTATCTAAGTGTTGGCTAGACTTAAATTTTTTTATATAGATATTAATCTTTTATTACCAAAAAAAATATATATATTTGTATCAAATTTACAAGTATGTAGCTTTGTTAGATTATTTTAGTAGACTTTTGTCTTCTATTATATAATTCATTATATAAAAAGTTTTCTTATAAATAAAATAAAATAATTTCAAAGATCTAAAAATTTATGACAAAATATACATGATTTAGTTATACAATATAAAGGTCATTTCTAACATATATTTAGATAATTTGTTAGATTTTATAATTCCTTTTGTAAAGATTAAGTCATAATAGGAATTAAAAAAGATATACAAATAAAATAAGTAGTAGAAAAAATAAAAACTTTTTGTCAATTAGATTCTTAAAATATTAGTAATTAAAATTATTTAAAACAAGCTAAAATTTAAAAATAAAAAATAATGTTGAAGATTCAAGACAAAAAGGTCAAAAAAGTTGGTCTAGAATTAAATGGAAGCTCCATAGAAGCAAATGGTATAAATTTTTTTTTGATGAAATTACAGAAAGATACTCTTGTTTATTCATATGTAAATTTTAAAATAATTTTTAAAATAAGATTAGACATTGAAAGAATCTATAACATGTATGTTGAATTTTTCAAATCTATACCTTGAATCACATAGATCCATAGAAAATAAAACAGCTATTAATCAAATAATAGAAAGGATTCTTTTATAAGTCATTGATTAAAATAATTATTAAATTATAAAATAATTGATTTTAAAATAATTAAAATAAATAATAAAAGATATTGCACATAAAAAGATCTCTTGATAAGATAAGATAGATGTAAAATTCTTTAAAAATATATAAAATATCATAGAAGAAAACTACTTTAAAATAATAAACTTTGCCTTAGCCAAAAGAATACTTTTATAAAATATTCTAAGAAGAAATATAATATTTTTGTATAATAAAGAAGAAGTAAAATTTACAAATAATTAGAAATCTATTATCTTATTAAACACTTCTAATAAAGTTTATGAAAATAATTTTTAAAAAATAATTCAACAAATTCTTATATAAATCATATATATTAAATATCATTCTTACTACTACAATCCATCTTGGACAACAATTTAGTTATCCAAGAAACTATAAATTACACTAAGACATCCTAAAAAATCTGATTTTTAATGAAATTTTATTTTTCTAAGACTTATGACAAGATATTATGAAATTTATTAATTTTGATTTTGAAAATTTTTATTTCTATTTTTTATTTATTAATTTAAAAATATCATTTTAAAATATAGATATAGATACTTTTGTTAATAAAAACCTTAAAAAAAATTTGTATAAAAAGAAAGGTGAAATAAGATTATTTCTTAGCCCTACATATATTTCTTATGATTGAAAAAATAGTAGATGTTATAATCTATAAAAAATTTAATAAAATTTAAATATATTTTTGAAATTTAATTTTTAAAAAATAAGGCACAACTAATATTTATTCTATATCCTAATGACTTGACATTAATAATTAGAAGTAAAGATTTATGTGACTAATATAATTAATATATTCAATAGAGTTAGTTTAATACTTGAATTAAAGATAAATTGGTCTAAATTTGCTACATATTAGCAATATGGTGACAATTCATGTCATTGTTGGACATATAGTTTTAGAAGGATATAGACATTTGATAATGAAATAAGAAAATTATCCAAATTTTTTTCTTTTTATTTAATTCTATAATATAAGAAGAATCTTCATTAATCTATTGAAGATAAAAATAGACTATTAGTGCTTAATAAATATTAATATAATATATAAGACCATAGTAAATAATATCATTTTTTTAATTATCTATAATTAATTTATTTTAATTTTTAATATTTTTTTATTAAAAAAATATCTAAGTTTTTATTTATATCTTGGAATATATATTTCAAAGACAAATTAAAAAAAAATCTTAATATAATTAATCTAAAAAAATCTATGGTAAAATCAAATGAATAATTAGGATTCTACAACTAAGAAGATATAATATTTGATTTTTTTTATCAATAACTATTTTATAACTACAAAATAAAAAAAATTATAGTAAATGATGGCCAAAATTTTTTTAGATCATGTTCTTCAAACATAAGTAAGAAAAGAGATTATGAGCAAGAAAAATTGCCTCACATAGTAGTTAGGATAAATATTAGGTAAATGATGGGATTAGGATGGAAATAGACTTAGAATTTGATAATTAGCATATACGGTCAAAGAAAAATAATTTACATGTTGGAAGTTAAGATATAAAAAGAAACATGGTAGGAAATTAGAATTAGTAGGAGTAAGTGACGTTTAAAATGTCACAAGGGTAGAATTGGTTAGGCGGTGTAGCTAGGTGTGCAGGCAAGGTTGGCTGCGGGATTGGATATAATTTATTAATTTAGTGAAACAGGAAGCTTGAGTGACAAGATTGATTTGTATTGTGAGTGATTTGCACCATAAGACTTTAGAAGTAGGGATTGGCCAATAGGTTGTCAGATCAGCATATTAAAGCCGGGTTATCGTTTATTTATTCGAAGTGCATTTTGGCATGGTTGGAGGAGGGAATGGTTTTGATGATGGTCTAAATAGTAGGTGAATGTAGGTTGGTGATGAAGTTGTATATGGGGACTCACATATTAGTGCCTTTTGGCATGGTTGAAGGAGGGAATGGTTTTGATGATGGTCTAAATAGTAGGTGAATGTAGGTTGGTGATGAAGTTGTATATGGGGACTCACATATTAGTGCCTTTTGGCATGGTTGAAGGAGGGAATGGTTTTGATGATGGTCTAAATAGTAGGTGAATGTAGGTTGGTGATGAAGTTGTATATGGGGACTCATAGTGCCTTTTGGCATGGTTGAAGGAGGAATGGTTTTGATGATGGTCTAAATAGTAGGTGAATGTAGGTTGGTGATGAAGTTGTATATGGGGACTCACATATTAGTGCCTTTTGGCATGGTTGAAGGAGGGAATGGTTTTGATGATGGTCTAAATAGTAGGTGAATGTAGGTTGGTGATGAAGTTGTATATGGGGACTCACATATTAGTGCCTTTTGGCATGGTTGAAGGAGGGAATGGTTTTGATGATGGTCTAAATAGTAGGTGAATGTAGGTTGGTGATGAAGTTGTATATGGGGACTCATATATTAGTGCCTTTTGGCATGGTTGAAGGAAGGAATGGTTTTGATGATGGTCTAAATAGTAGGTGAATGTAGGTTGGTGATGAAGTTGTATATGGGGACTCACATATTAGAAGGACGTGATGCATTTTGGATGTGTGGTATGTGGATGCAAGTGGTTTGGGGGAAGATATATTGGAATGCAATAGAGATAAGTACTTACTGGTGATGGAGAGTAAGAGCAGTGGAGTGATGTCGTGAGCAATTCAATGAGCGGATCTAGAGTATTAGAGATCAATATATGGAGAGAGGTGATTGGATGGTTGCGGTTTTTTTTAGCAACAGAGTGGCATTGGGGTACAAGTGGCGCAGGAGGATAAGATAGTTCGGGATGCGGAGTTAGAGTGGAGCTGCCGGGGCATCGGAGTGATGACGAAGCTGATTCCAAGGAACACTGTAATCTCAGCGAAGAAGTCGCAGGTGTCCACGACGTATCACGACCAGCAGACGGTGGTGTCAATTCAGGTTTTTGAGGCGAGAGGAGCTTGATGAAGGAAGTCGAAGAGGCGGCAGTGGAGCAAGAGAGCGCGACACAGCCGAAAGGAGCAGAGAACTAGGATTTCAAGCGACAAGAAAGGGCGAGGGCGTAGTCGCGGCGCTGTTTTTGGCGAAGTATCTTTCTGTGCTTTGGAAGTTGGTTGCAAGGGGTAGCAGACGTCAGTTGGAATCTGTGAAATAGGAGATGATGCCGGAAGGTCGTGGATTGTAAGCAGGGCTTGCGAGGAAGAGGCGAGTGTTGAGGTCTAAAATTGCGCGCGTGCGGCCAAAGTGTTGTAGAAATAGTTTGGCAGAGAAGAGTTTGGAGGGGAACGCGTCTCTAGTTCTAGATTTGAACACAGACAGTTGAGCGAAGAAGCTATGGGTGCTCCGAATGGGCTTCGTGTGGCGATTTTTTCCCTGATTCGTTGGTTTAGAGAATCGGCAGTGAGAAGCTTTTGATAGTTATTGTCACATGGGAACATTTCCGCAACTCACTTCGAGGACTCTGGCGTTGTATTAAATGTATGTAGTGAACACACAAAGGGGAATTGGTTAGACATTGTAGGAGAAAAGAAGGTGATCGTCAGCAGCTCAGTTTGACTATTGGAGTTGGTCTGTAGTCAAGTAGTGGGGGAAGATAGAGAGAGACAAAGTGCGTGGCTACAACTCCGTTTGCTTTGAAGCTTGCCTCAACTTGTCTTGTGGATTCCTCTTGAGCAGTTTCGAGAGCACCATTTCCTTTTCCAATGGTAGAACCAGATATTGTTGCAACTGCACGCAAAACAATGGAGGCATGTTTTGAGGTTCGTTAACGGCAGATAGGGATGCATAAGAATATTGCAGAATGTGGGAGGAAGATTTGACGGCGATTTAGGGTGGTGCTGGTGGCTGCGTGTTTGCTGTGCTTGTCTTTGGCATAGCTTAGCATGTTCAACAGTGTCGATGGACACTCAACTTGGGTGCGGAGGAGTAGCGAGGATTTGAAAGGGAAGTGGATCTTGGGGCTGGATGCGGATTACTTATTATGGTGGAGCGTGGGAGTTATAACATACATTTAATGCTGTGACATTTGATGTTGGTTACAATTAGAGTGATGCATGCACATTTGTGAACAAAAGCGGGAATACTGCCCTAGCTTTTGAATTTTGCTTATGCTAGTGTAGGTACCAGAGGCGTGCATGCGTGTGGCACACTAGACAATTGAAGTCCGAGGCTCTAAGGCTGAATATCGATGCAGATCTCTGGGAAGGACAGTACCGCGTCTAGGCTTGGAATCTCTTATATTTTTCTCACAAGTTGATTTTGCGTATCATCGGAGTTTGAAGCAGGAACATACTATGCTGTAAAGATTAGAAAATCTAGCGGGTTGCAATTTGATGTGTGGAGAACGAGAGTGACTATTTTGAAAAATGGTTTTGCAGAAATTTGTTGAGGAGATTTATTGCATGACATAATGGTTCGTTGTGGCGATTGTGATCGGGTTTTGGTATTGCGGTTGGGAAGTTTATGATTGCGTGTGAAGTGTGAAGGTAGTGGTGCAGAGAGGATAGTAGGATGGAGGTGCTTGCAATGAGGCATGGATGGTGGCCAACGGTTGTTTGACAGCGCGTGGGTTGCGTGGATGGCTTTAGGAGAGTTGATGGGTGTAGAGAATGGTATCGATGCCAACATTCAAACACTTGTGTTTCGTGAAGGATTTTGGAGAAGAACGAGGCGACGGACTGTGGCTGCGAAGGAGCGGCGGTCTCTCGAAAGTTCAGGGAGTAGTTATGCAGTGGCCGTGGAGAACTCATAGTAAAGAACGTAGGGAACTACGGTGTGTGTGTTTAGAACTGGCTCATGGCTAGAAGGTAGTTTAACGGCGTTGTATGTTCGTGACGAAGTGATGGAACAGATGAGTTGAATCAACAAGTTGTTGAAACACACTATGACTGAAGCTTAGACGTCGGGCTGGGGTGTTGTTTTAAATTTTAATTTAAAAATAAATAAATAAATAATTAATTAATTAATTAAATTAACATACCTTATATATCAACTGAGTAGATACTCGATGGTGCCAATATTGCACAATCCTATTTAATTGCAAGTAGAGTAAGCAGCCTAGGATATAAAGGTGTAAGTTAGATTCAGCCACCGGATTACAAGTGCAATTGAAGGTGGAAAGATTTAGCTTACAGAGATTTAAAAGTTGGATTTGAATTTAGAAGGCACAGATTTAGATGGTTGAACATCTATAAAATTATTTTATAATCTTTAAAATTGATTTTTTGATAGAAGCTTAATTTTTTTTCTTTATTTCTATACATATCTAAGTAAAATAAATTTAAAATACTTTTTAAAATAGAATTCATATACATAGAAATATTTTAATATTTAAAAAATAATTTTTAAAATTTTTAATAAAATAAAAGAAGTGATTATTTTAGATCTCTAAGACCATCAATTTTGATCAAATCTCATTGGCATATATCTTAGATATTGAATAAGTATAATATATTATAGAATATTACCTTCTTAATATAAAAATAGAATTATTCTTTATAATCCTAAAGATAAAATTTTACTATCTTTTATCTTTTAAATGAACTATTTAAATTTATATATTTTATTTTAAAAATAATAATTTTAATTTTAAATTTTTTAATTAAAAAATATATGGTTGAAAATGCCACAATCTACTAAAATAAACCTCTATCTAATAAAAATTAAATCAAGTATTTTATATTATAATAAATAAATAAATAAATATTAAAACTTCTTATTATAAGTCCAACTAATAAAAATATATTAAATAATAGAAATATTGCAAAGAGTGTTAAAATAGTCAAAGTGATTGTAAGATTCAAGGAAAAAATTGAGGATAAAGAGGAACTTAAAATCTATTATGATATGGTGGCAGATTTTCAATTTGACATTAAAATATAACATTGATATTTTAAGTTTGATTTAATTACTTAAACAATCAAATTTAGAAGAAAACAACTTCAAAATTAACATAACTTTTAGAATTTGATATCCTCTAAATGAAAAGATATATTAGAATCAAACTTCTAGTTTAATTATAAAGGTGAGTAATTCAAATCCAAGGCTTTAAAAGAAGTTGTATTAATATGATTGCTTTGGTATTGTAGAACAATGGTCAATGCATAGACAATGGAAATAAATATTGATGTATTATTATTGTATATACTTTGGATGTCTAAAAGTATTAAATCAATTTTACAAACTTTAAAGATGTTCTCAATCTAAATAGATTTGAGCTTAGGCTACATCTTTTTAATACAAATTAGAAATTAAATTTTCAAAGATGAGAATTTTAAAAAATATTTTTTAAACAAAAAATTTATATTCATAAAATTTTAATGAAGTTTTAAAGATTTTAAATAATATAATCTTTTTTTAAAATTATATTTATAAATTATATCAACCTAATTAAATCTTTTTATTATTCAATATTTTTTAAAAAAAATTAAACAATAAACATATATAAAAATTATTTTAATCCAATCTGTTAGGAATATATACTTTGAAAGTTCACAAAATCTTTTAGCACATTTTAGAGGTTTCTTAGTTAGTAGAAGTTGCTTGAGAAGCTTCCTAGTTAGTAGAAGTAACTCAAGAAGTTTCATAGTTAGTAGAAGGAGCTCAAGAAGCTTTCAAGTTGGTAGAAGTAGCTCGAGAAGCTTCCTAGTTGGTGGAAGTAGCTCGAGAAGCTTCATAGTTAGTAGAAGGAGCTCGAGTAGCTTCCAAGTTGGTAGAAAGAGCTCGAGTAGCTTCCAAGTTGGTAGAAAGAGCTCGAGAAGCTTTCAAGTTGGTAGAAGTTGCTCGAGAAGCTTTCAAGTTGGTAGAAAGAGCTTGAGAAGCTTTCAAGTTGATAGAAGTTACTCGAGAAGCTTTCTATTAGGGACATACACTTTGGAAGTTCATACAACCTTCTAAAACATTCTAAAGATTTTTTAATTAATAGAAGTCATTTAAGAAGCTTCCTAGTTGGTAGAAGTAGATCAAAAAGCTTTATAATTTTAAAAAGAGCTCGAAAAGCTTTTGAGTTGGTAGAAAGAGTTCAAGAAGCTTCTAAGTTGATAGAAGCTACTCAAAAAGCTTTTTGTTAGGAATATATACTTTGATAATTCATAGAACATTCTAAAACATTCTAGAGGTTTTTTAATTAGTAGAAATTACTTGAAAAGCTTCCCAATTGGTGGAAGTAGCTCAAGAAGCTTTATAGTTAATAGAAAGAGCTTGAAAAACTTTCAAGTTAGTAGAAAGAGATTGAAAAGCTTTTAAATTACTAGAAGCTACTTGAAAAGCTTCTTAGTTTGATAGAAGCTATTCAAGAAGCTTCCTAGATAGGGATATATATAGGAGGTGAGGTTGAAAAATTTTTCAATCTTAATAATGTATCTCTTGGAATTCTAGCTCATCTTTCTTAGTGTTATTTGTGTAATCATTTAGATAATTCAAGTCTTTGTCAATTTTTTCTTGAAACTTCTTTCCAGTTCAAGTCTCTTGTTTTATATTTTCATGTCTTTGATAGTTTGTCGAGATTGACATCATTTTAAATATCAAAGTTGGATCCTTTTTGTTAAAAAGTGAATTATCCGTCTTCTTGAAGATATACTAATATTTTAGAAATTATAAATTATCCTCTTCTAAATTAATATTTCTTTTATTACAATATTAGAGCTTTATTTTTTTTGTGAGAGAATAGATCATCCTTCTTCTTGAAGGTCTTAAGGCATTTTAAAGGTTGTGGATTATCCTCCTTTAAATTAATATTTTTTTTTATAGATTTATTTTTTTATTTTTTTATTTTTTTAGAATAACTAGAGGTCAAAATATTAATATGATCAAATCTTTTGAATCCAAGTTAGATGCCATTATAAGTGTTTTTATTACTTTATCTACTAGAATTGCAGAGATTGAAGGAATTGTTACAAAACCTCATAACAACTCAATATTTGGAGTATCACAACCTAGACTACAGTTGCCTCTAACTTCTATACTTGAAGATGCACTATTGTCTATATTGTATCAAAAAAATCCATCTATTTAGTAACAAAAAGAACCTCGAGTTAATCTTTTGGAAAAATATGATGGTAAATGTTCAAAGTTTTAAAGATTTGTCAACCAAATTCAATTCATAAAGGTTCTATAACTTGATACTTATTTAATAGAAGAATCATGGATTAGATTGATTGGCACATAATTTACAAGATAAGTATGTCATGAACATAAGATTTATTCCAATAATTATCTAATTAATATAAACCAATAGAAGTAGGTAAAATAAGTTGATTTGATAATATCTGATAGAAAAGCTTCCTAGAAGCTTTATAGATGCGAAATGATCTTTATATATGTCTATAGGTGATTAATAGGTTAAAAATTTGGTCAACAAGTTAGTCACATGGCGCACATATTGGTAGCTTGTAGAACAAGCTAGCCATGTGTTGCACATATTGGTAGCTTGTGGAACAAACCAAGTATGTGGCGTACATGTGGGAAACTTGTCATGCAAGTTTGACACGTGTCTTGTAAATTAGACATGTATAGGAGGTCCTATAGAATATCGCCATGTAGCTCTTAGATAGATAGTATAAATAGAGACAAGAGTGAAGCCTTCTTCACTCTTATCAACTCTTTTCTTACTTCTAGTCCAATTTCAAGAGTCTATAGTTTTCTTGTCCTGTGGCAATAGCCATTCTAATTTCTTTTAATATACATACTTTCTTATTTCTATTTTATTATTCTTCTTAATAGAAGTTTCGTATATTTATTTGCTTTCATCGAGTTCTTGTCCTTAACAAATTGATAAGAATATACATACAATATTAGAGCTTTGTCTTTTCTTGATTAAGAATGGATTATCCTTTTCTCTTGATAAAACATAAGCATATTAGAAGTTGTGAAGTATCCACTTCTAAACTAATATTGTTTCTAGAATTTTTTCTTTTGAATGTGTTGTTCTGCATTTCTTGAAGTGAGAATAGACACCTTCCTTTCTATTGAATTATCATGGCAAAGCTTGCAGAGATGAAGAGTGCAATGGCACAAATGCAAGAACAAATGAGAGAGCTAATGCTTGCAATGCATCAACTGAGTTTACTACCACAAGGAGCAATAAGATTAATAAGAAGTGAACATATAGAAATGGTTGGAGTTGTATCAATATCTACACCAAACCATACTACCTCACTTATGATGGAATACCATTCAAACATTAAAAAACCAAAAATTAGTTTGCTTGAGAAGTTTGATGGCAGAAGATCTAAGTTTTAAAAATTTGTTAATCAGGTACAACTGGTGATTGAACTTCAACCTCAAAATTATTCTACACAAGGATCTCAAGTTAGGTTTATTGGAACGATACTTTTGGATTCTATTTTATTGTGGTTTTCATCTTTTTTTGAAAGACGTGATCCAATATTGGATAATTTGGAGGCATTTTTAGTAAAATTTTGATCTATATATGAAAAACATGATCCAATCCGTGTTACAATCAACAAGATTCACATCCTATGATAAGATAATCGATCAGTGTCATTATACGCTTCACAATTTTGACAACTAGCGGCTGATATCAAGTGGGATGATGTTACACTCATCTATCAATTTTTCTATGGATTACAATATGAGGTAAGAAAATTAATACTCAATTTATCTGATCTTTAGACATTAAATCAAATAATTGATTTTACTATGAAGTGTGACAATTGAATTTTTGAATTTCAATCCAAGAGTCGTATAATGGAGCCTCAACGTTATTATTCAATGACAACATCAACATCCTCACAAAACGTACATTCGAAAATAGAAAACATGTAAATTAATGCGATACATTTTAAACCTCTTAGTAAATAAGAAAAGATTTGGCATCGTCAAGGAGGATTATATTTATATTGTAGAGAACCTAAGCACACTGCTCAACATTGTCCAAAGAAACAATACAATTACAAAATGAGGAGTACGGCTGTCAAAAAAGATAATATGTCAAAAAACAAATTTGTCCAGCTACAATAGAGATCGTTGTCATGTTGTGATTCGGCTACTATGTGAAAAAATTGTACATATATATTTAATGTATAATTTATTACATAGCTAAATAAAAGCCATATCAGTAGATTTTTATTGGTTATAGCATGTGATTAGGTTGCTAGTTTAGAAAGGATCTATTAAAAAGATTATTATTAAGGTTTATATGACCTTATTTTCTTTTTAGTAGTGACTTTTGAGATTGATTTTATATCAATAGTAACTTTTTTATATCTTAAGTCACCTTTGTTAGATATTGGTGATCCTTAAAATCTTAATTTATTTCTTTTATTTGGTGCTTAAAACACAAAGTATGTAAATCTTATAAAAAGAAGAGTAAGAAAAGGATTTTTAGTGTAAAAAGGATAATTTGGCCATCTATGTGGATGAAAAGAGGTGGATGATAGAAATCTCTATTCTAATTGGCCAAAAATCATGCCCAACGGACTTCAAGGAGGCTGCCTGAGGGTTTATTAGGAGTTAGGGTTTGTTTTTTGAGAGGAGTCGAACATCAAAGGCTAGGATCATAAGGTTTAGGTTTTTGGATCTGGTTTAGGTACAAATTTTGTGTGATTTGCACTTTTTATGAAGAAGTTATAGGCACTCAAAGATAAGGTATCAATTTTGGATCTGCTGTCACTATTTTGGATATAACTCGCGTATACAGAAATAAATCAAGGATCAGCGATTGGAGTTGAAGAGAACACTTTCTTGGCTATATTTTTCATGCATGACTTGATAAAATCTAAGCTAAGATGAAGGAGATATTCGAAGTTGAAGTCAAAGCTTACAGACTTAAAGGCAGTAAGTGACCCACTTACATAGTGGTTACATTTTGAGCTATATCTTATGCAATTTAATAGATTTTTGGCTCAAAATTTTCAAAGTGTATATGTTTATGTCACAAGATTATGTGAAAAAATTTTGTGGCTTTAGGATTTTGGGTTTGTGAGATATAAGGAAAATAGTACTCAGGTGTCTTTGAGCTAGGATTTTAAGCACCTGCTAGGGATTTTGAGATATCGGACGATCAAAAACAAATTTATGATTGATTTTTTCTTGTGGTAAAATTTAAGAAAATCTTCTATATTTTGAAGTAAATTTTTATAGAAATTGAATCGTTGAATCAAGAGTTATTGAATTCTAAAGTTCAACAAGAAATAAGTCCCTGCGGATGAATAAAGTTTTGAAGGATTTTTGTAGAAATTTGAATCTTTTTTGTACAAACTTACTTGAATACAAGAGGGTTTATATATATAACTTCTTTTTTATAAGATTTTTTTATTATTTGTCTTTTTTATTAAAAACAAATCACGTGTTGGATTTTTGCCATCAAGTTTCAAATAAACTTTCTACAGCCAAGTACCCAGTATATTCCCAGATAGAAGACCACGTCATATGATACCATGAAGTTGGAACCTTATACAATTCCTAGTGTAGGTCCTATTCTCTCCTCAAAATCCTCTCCGTGTTTTATAATAAATATATATTTAGGACCAAAAAACTACAAAGCCTTTATCTTATTAGATTCAGGAGCCTTAGCATGCTTTCTAGATGAACAATTTGTTAAAAATCGTAAAATACCTTTAATACAGAAAACTAAACCCGTACATGTAGAAATCATAGATGATCATCCATTATCTTTTGAAAATGTCATTCATGAAACCCATCTTATAAAAATAACAATAAATGGTCATAATAGCTATGTAACCTTTAATATAATTAAATCTCTATTTAATCCAATTATTTTAGGTTTATCATGGCTAGAAAAATATAACCTTCAAATAGATTGAAATTCTTGTAGACTTGACTTTTTTCAAAATATTATTAAACATCCTGCCGATCAAGTTAAAAGCTATAAGTCTAGTATGATAAAATCTATATTTATAAGTACAAAAATATATATATATATACAACAAAAGAAGGATCAACTTTTGCTATTTATGCCACATCCATTTCTGATAGTGGAAAGACTTTAAGTGATATTTTAAGCCAATATTTGAATTATCATGACATTTTTTATAAAAAAAAATACAAATATTATTTTGAAGTATTGTTTGTATGATTGTTCAATTGACCTCAAAGAGGGAGCTTAGCCTCTATTTGGACCAATCTATAGCTTATCACAAAATGAGCTAGTTGAACTCAAGGAATATATTGATGAAAACTTAGCCAAGAATTTTATACATCATTTGAAACCTCTAGCAGGAGCTCCTATCTTGTTTGTAAAGAAAAAAGATGAATCACTACGGATGTGCATAGATTATTGAGGACTCAACAAGATTACCATCAAGAATAAATATCCTCTACCATTGATATCTGGACTTCTGGATCAAGCTAGAATATATACAAAAATAGATCTATAAAGAGCGTATAGCGTGGTCTGCATCAAAGAATGAGATGAATAGAAGACTGCTTTTCAAATAACGTATGGATATTTTGAATATAATGTTATACCTTTTAGACTCATGAATGCACCAATTATTTTTCAACAACTCATGAATGATATTTTTCATGATTTTTTAGATAATTTTATTATCTATTATTTAAAAAATATTTTAATCTACTCTAAAGACATATAAAAACATGAATTATATATTCGTCGTGTATTATAAAAATTTAAAGATACCGGATTATACACCAAAATGAAAAAGTGTGTATTTCACACTACTCAAGTTGATTTCTTAGGATACATCATTTTAACTGATGGTCTTAGGATGGATCCTAAGAAAGTCCAAACAATCATAGATTAAAAGATTCCAAGAATAATAAAAGACGTGCAATGCTTTTTGGAATTTGTCAATTACTACCGAATCTTTATCAAGAACTTTTCTCAAGTTGTAGCTCTACTTATATGTCTAACTTGTAAAGACAAACTTGAGTGGAGTAAGGAAGCAAAAATATCATTTGAAGCATTGAAAATAGCTTTTATTTCTACACCAATCTTGTATCGCGTCGACTTTTCCAAGGCATTTTTTATAGAAACAGATGCATCAAACTTTGCTTTAAGTGCAATATTGTCACAAATAGGAGCAGATAACAAATTCTATCCAATAGCTTTCTATTCCAAGAAATTTTTAGTAACAGAGATCAATTACAAAATCCACAATAAATAACTTCTTGCAATTATGGATTCTTTTCAAGAATGGTGCCACTATTTAGAAGGCTCTTCTAGCCCAGTCACTATGTATATAGATTACAAGAATCTCAAGTACTTCATGTCAACATGCATGTTAAATCATCGTTAAGCTCGTTGGAGCATGTCTTTGTCAAGATTCGAGTTCATCATCACTTATCGCCCAAGAAAACAATAAGGTCTGTCTGATGCTCTTTCTAAACGATCTTATCTTGTACCAAAAGAAGGAGATGCAGCTTTTGATCAATAAAGAATGATCGTCCTGAAATCGGAGCAATTTCATATTCAAGCAATAAAATCAACATTGATTGTTGATTTAATGTTTTTCAAGCAAATCCAATTAAGTATGCCCTCAGATCCTCTTATTCATGATATTAAAAATAATTCTTCTAAATCTTATGATATTTCAAAGTTTGAGTTTAGGAACAACTTACTTTATTTTGAAAGACATTTATTTATCCTAGAAGATGAAGCACGATTACATATTCTTGAAACTTATTACAACTTTCCTACAACTAGACATTTTGGATACAATAAGACCTTGGAGCTAATTTCAAGAGATTTTTGGTGGCCTCAAATGTGGAAGGCTGTTAAAGAGTTTGTGCAGTCGTATGATGTTTGTTCAAGATCAAAAACTCCTTGTCATTGATCTTACCAACTTTTCCAACCATTATCTATACAAAACAACCTTGGAGCTAATTTCAAGAGATTTTTGGTGGCCTCAAATGTGGAAGGCTGTTAAAGAGTTTGTGCAGTCGTATGATGTTTGTTCAAGATCAAAAACTCCTTGTCATCAATCTTACCGACTTCTCCAACTATAATCTATACCAAAACAACCTTGGTCTTCTATTTTTATAGATTTCATCACAAATCTTCTAAATTCAAATTCATATGATTCTATATTCATGATCGTAGATCATTTCACCAAGATGGCACATTTTGTACCATGTACAAAATTTATTACAGGTGAAGAAACAGCTAAACTCTTCTTTGACAACATCTATCGTTATCATGGATTACCATGGGATATTATATCAGATAGAGGGACGTAATTTATGTCAAGATTTTGGAGAATGCTTTTTAAGATTTTAAAAGTGGACATAAAGCTATCTTCAGCTTTCCATCTTCAAACTAATGGACAAACAGAGCATGTAAATCAAGTCTTGGAGCAATATTTGAGGTGTACCATCAATTACCAACAAGATGATTGAATAATTTTCTTACCATTAGCAAAATTTTTTTATAATAATACGATACATTCTTCTATGCAACAAACACCTTTCTTTGCTAATTATAATTACCATCCATAATTTGATACTTTTGATTTTTGAAAAATTGATAATCCAGTAGCAGAAGATTTGGCAAATCGTTTATCAGAGCTACATGCAATAATGAAGGTGCAATTAAAAGAAACTCAAGAATGACAAAAAATAAATGCAAATGCATATTGCAAAGAACAACCACAATTCAATATGGGAGACAAAGTATGGTTACTTTGTCGTAATATCGAGACTATTCATTCTTGTAATAAGTTAGACCTTTTCCTATTTCTGAACAAATCAATCCAATTGCATATTGATTACACCTATCGAAGTCCATGAAGATCCATCTTGTATTCCACGTGTCTCTTTTTGACTATACAAGATAGTGAACATACTAAGAAGAAGATAAGTGCCACCTCCTCCTATAGACGTGGACAATAGTAAAGAATTTAAAATAGAAAAAGTCTTAGATTTGAGGCACTGCCAAAATAGGTTGGAATATCTTATTCATTGGCATGGATATGATATTAGTAAATGTACATGTGAACCAGCAAAGGATCTTACAAATGCAATTAAGAAAGTAGAGGCTTTTCATCAACGACATCCATCAAAACTAAGATGAAGACCTTCCCTATAAAAGAAACATGATCTAGACAAGATAACATTCTACTTTCTATTCTTATTTGTAGCTTCTTTGTATTTGTGATGTTAAAGAGATGAAGAACCAACAACCAACGGATTCAACTCAAGAACCTTTATTTACTGATTTACCAAACGAGACATTATGACTATCATAACCTTGAAGACAACAAAATAGACATAAGAACCCTCAAGAATGACATGTCCTTCCTTGGATTGATGGCAAAATACAACATGTTTGCTATCACAACCTTGGAAGAGACTCTCAATGTTTGGTGATACTTTTAGAGGTAGAAATTACTTTTGATGGTGTTCCTAATGTTTTCTTTGAAAAAAGTTATGAAGGCGTCAATAATGATCAAATAATAGGATGGTCCTCTTGCCTTGGTATAGAATATTATTGATGGTTGAAAGGACCTATCAACTACCTTTGAAAGGAACAAAGATCAAAGTATGTGGCAAGCACAATTTAACATATTCTAGACTTCCTCAACATATAATCACCACTCTTCATGGAACTCATCCCTAGAAGGAGGGATAATGTCATGGACATAAGATTTACTTCAGTAAATATCTAATTAATATAGCCCAATAGAAACAAATAAAATAAATTGATTTGATAATATCTGATAGAAAAGCTTCCTAAAAGCTTCATAGACACGAAATCACCTTTATACATGTCTATAGGTGATTGGTAGGTTAAAAACTTGATCAACAAGTTAGTCACATGGTGCACATATTGGTAGCTTGTGGAACAAGCTAGCCATGTGTCGCACATATTACTAGCTTGTGGAACAAATCAAGTATGTGGCGCACATGTGAGAAACTTGTCCTGCAAGTTTGATACGTGTCTTACAAATTAGACATATGTAGGAGATCCTATAGAATACCGCCATGTAGTTTTTAGATAGATAGTAGAAATAGAGACAAGAGTGAAGCCTTCTTCACTCTTATCAACTCTTTTCTTGCTTCTAGTCCAATTTCAAGAGTCTATAGTTTTCTTATCTTGTGGCAATAGCCATTCTAGTTTCTTTTAATATACATACTTTTTTATTTCTATTTTGTTATATTTCTTAATAGAAGTTTCATATATTTATTTGTTTTCATTAAGTTCTTGTCTTTGACAAAGCATTATCATGGTTTTCTCTCTTATTGAGAAGACATCACTAATTTCAAGCAACTTTGAAACTTTCATAGAAGCATTTACAAAATCATTTGAAAAATATGACAAGGCTCATTAGACAACATCCAAGATTTGAACATTGCAATAAAAAATGTGTTCTATATTAGTCTATGCATTCAATTTTAAGAAACTAGCATGCAATATCAATTAGAATGAAGAAGCCTTGATGAATCAATTCTATTCAAAATTAAAAAACAATGTGAAGGATTTATTATTATTCATTTTGGATCTACAATTGCTTGATGAAGCCATTAGCTAAGATATGAAATGTGATAATTGACTATTCTAATATTATCAAGATCAACATTCATGAGCTTTAACAAGACAATATACAATCTGACACACTCTTGCTACATTGATAAGTAGTCTATATTCACATTCAGAAGTAGAAGATATGCAGTTTGATGCAATATGTTTTAAACTTTTTAGTCTACAAAAAAAAAAAAAAATTGATGGAAAAAGGTCTATATTTATATTGTAGTGATGAAGGTTATAAGGCTTGCAATTATCCAAAGAAAAAAAATCAATGCATCACCAAAATCAAGAGTGCAATTATTCAAGAAAACCAAAATATTCAGCCACAATAAAGACCATACAGTTGGACAATTCAACATCACAAAACTATTTAGGTTCCTCTCTTTATATTCAACATACTTATTGCTTTACAATTTTTTATATTTTAGTCCTCAAAAGCTTCAAATAATTATCTTATTGGATACAAAGGCATTTGCTTGTTTCTTAGATGAAGTATTTGCTAAGCTTCATAAAATTCTTTTAGTACAGAAATTCAAACCTATTCATATAGAAATAACAGATGGACAGTCTTTATCCTCTCGTTATGTCATCTATAAAACAACGCCTATAGAAATATTGTTTGAAGATCATAATAGCCAAATTATATTCAATATTATTAAGATTCCTTCAAATCTTATTATTTTTGGACTTTTTAAATTAAAAAAGCATAATCCATTTATAAATTAAAAATTATAAAGAATGACATTTCTAATAGAAATCCTTGCAAGAAAACTTTGTAAAAAATTACAAGTTGGTAAGCCTTTATTGATTAAAACAAGAGCCTTTATAAGATTAGCCAAAAAAGATATATCATTTGTTATTTATGCGACTCCAATTAAAAAAGATATGACTTTATCAACAAATATTTTAGAGCAGTATAGTAAATTTTAAGATATTTTTCAAAAAAAAATGTTAATATATTATCAGAGTACCAATTATACAATTGTGTCATAGATCTTTAAGAAGAAACGCAACTATCTTTTGGTCCAATTTATAACCTTTTTCAAAATAAATTTTTAGCATTGAAAGATTATATTAATGAAAACCTTACAAATAACTTTATTAGACATTCAAAATCTCTAGCAAGTACACCTATACTCTTTGTGAAGAAAAATGATGGTTCCTTATGTATGTGCGTTGATTATTGAGGATTGAATAAGATAATAATAAAGAATTATTATCTACTACTATTAATCTCAGGACTTTTGAAACAACTCAGTCAAGCTAAGATTTGTACTAAGATAGATATTTATAGAGTATACAATTTAGTAGGGATCAAAGAGGGAGACAAATGAAAGACTATATTTTGGACAAGGTATGGATACTTTAAATATAATGTCATGCCCTTTGGATTAATAAATGTACTTACTATCTTTTAGCATTTAATAAATGACATCTTTTAAAAGCATCTAAATAAATTTATAGTGATCTATCTTTATAATATCTTAATTTACTCAAAAAATCTGGAGAAACATGAGAAGCATATAAAGTTGATATTACAAAAGCTACAAGATGCAAGTTTGTATGTTAAACTAGAAGAATGTATATTTTACCAATTAAAGATGGAATTTTTGAAATATATTGTATCTACTAAAGATTTGATGATGGGTCCCAAAAAGGTAAAAGCAATTATATAGTAGACCATTTCAAAGATTGTAAAAGATGTAGAATGCTTTCTTGGATTTTTGAATTTTTAGTAGATCTTTATCAAAAATTATTTTCAAATTGCCGCCTCTCTTACTCAATTAATATACAAAGACAAGTTGAAATAGGGGCCTTAAGTAGAGAAGGCATTCCAAGATCTCAAGACAATGTTCACTACATCTTCAATCTTAGTGTATCCAAATTTTACAAAGGTATTTTACATAGAAACCAATGCTTCAAATTTTACACTAGGAGCCATATTTTCACAAATGGGTTTAAATGATAAATTCCATCCTATTGTATTTCATTCTTAAAGTTTTTTGCTACCAAAATTTACTATAAAATCCACAATAAGAAACTTCTTGCTATTGTGGATTCTTTTTAAGAATAACATTATTTTTTCAAGAGAGTAATGAATTTTGTATTATTATCTTGATTTAATTTTATTATCACTTATTGATTAGAGAAGCAATAAGGATTATCTAATGCTTTATTAAGGAAATCATATCTTATACCAAAGGTAATAGAGGCAATATTTTATTAATAATATGCAACTTTATTGAAGCCAAAGTAATTTTATCTTTACACCACTATTGGCATCTATTGATTCTAATTCCTTCAATGAAGTACGTACTACAACCACTAATGATGCTTTGATCTTTAATATCAAGCGTCGCCTCAATAAAAATACTAACAAGTTCAAACTTGAGGAAGACCTTCTATATTTTGAAGAATATTTGTATATTCCAAAAGAACCAATTTAACTATGTATTCTTCAATTTTACCATGGCTTTTCAATTACAAGTCATTTTATATTTAATAAGACCTTGGAACTTATTTTCCAAGATTTTTAGTAGTTTCAAATATAAAAGGTTGTTAAAAACTTTGTGCTTTCTTATAATATCTATTCAAGATCCAAGAATCTTTGACATTGCTCTTATAGACTCTTACAGCTCTTCTTTGTTCTAAAATAGTCATGGTCTTCTATCTCAATGGATTTCATCACAGATCTACTACCATCCAATTTATTAGACAACATCTTTATAGTGGTTGATTGACTCATAAAAGATGGCTCATTTTATTCTTTGTAAGAAGACTACTTTTAATGAAGAAATGACATGGCTATTTCTTGACAATATATATATATATATATATATATATATATCAATATCATGGCCTACCAAATAATATCATATTCTATCAAAGAAATCAATTCGTAAAAAAGTTTTGGAGATGCCTCTTTGAAATATTGAAGGAAGATATTAAATTTTATTTTGCTTTCTATCCTCAAACTGATAACCAAATTAAATAAGTTAACTAAATTTTGAAACAGTATTTACAATATAGTATCAACTATCAACAAGACAATTACATCTTGTATCTATTATTAATAGAGTTTATATATAATAATATTATTTATGCTTCAATTTTACAAATATTATTTTATTTTAACTATGGATATCATTTAAAGCTTGATCTATGAAATACGCCAAAAAATAACAATCCAACAGCTAAAGGATTTACAAAGCATCTATCACAACACCAAACAACCTTAAAGCTTTAATTATAAGTAGCTTAAGATGCTTATAAGGCATCTATAGATAAATTCAGAAATCAATCACATGCTTTTTATATTAGAGATAAAGTATATTTCTTCAATGAAACATCAAATCCAAGCAACCTTATAATAAGTTGGCTATCAAAGGTTAAAACCATTTTCCATTCAAAATCAAATTAATTCAGTGGCACATTGCTTAAAACTACCTTCTTCTATAAAGATATATTGAGTTTTTCATATCTTTCTTTTGGAGCCTTATAGAAAGTTACATATTTTGGAAAGAATACAACAATCATTACATAGTATTGAAATCAAAAATCATGAAGAATACAAGATCGAAAAGGTGTTTGATTTACGGCAAAGGTAGAGCAAATTGGAATATTTGGTTCAATAGCGCACCTATGATATTAATGAATGCACATAAGAACTAGTCAAAAATCTCACCAATATATCTCAAAAGATATAGGAATTTTATCAATTCTATCCCTACAAATCCAAACAAGTTTGATGATAACTTCTTAATAAAGATTGAATTCAAGAAATACCTATATGAAGGGAAGTGTTAAACCAAAGCCTTCATCAATATACAATCATTTGTTCCAAGATAGAATAGAGCTGTAGAAGTAAGTCAATTATCATATCAAGTCTTTAAGTATTTAGAGATTTAATAAAATAAGATTTAGAGCATCCACTTGCCACGCAAGCTTTGAACAAACTAATACAATTTTCACAGCCTTCAATTGAATAAAGTGAAGACAATATTTTTCAATGCCAAGTATAACTATAATTAGAGCCATTAAGAGCAACATCCAACCATACAAGTGTCAATCCTAATGCTTGAGCTTTAGTAATATTGCTTGAGCTTCGAAAGGTGAATCCTCTTAAGCTTAAGATCTTATTTGGAAGATGTTTTGAAGGCTACAATCAAGATCAGATTCTTGAATGGAATGTTTCAACAATAGAGATACTAGCTCAAGGCCATAGGTGATTTTTTCGAGGACAAGTAGAACCTATTGCCCAAGAATAGAGAACAAAATACATAGCTTCATTGGTGCAACATATTCTTGACTTTCTATGTATGTAAGAAGATTTCCAAAGATATGAGCTTCTCTTCAAATTTGTTATTAGAAAAAGAGGTGATGTTAGGAACATATACTTTGGAAGTTCACAAAACCTTCTAAAATATTTTAGATGTTTTCTAGCTAGTGGAAGTCGCTTGAGAAGCTTCTCAATTGATGGAAGTAACTCAAGAAGCTTTGTAATTAGTGGAAGGAGCTCAAGAAGCTTCCAAATTAGTAGAAGTTGCCTGGAAAGCTTCTTAATTTGATGGAAGCCGCCTAAGAAGCTTCCTAGACAAGGATATATACTCGAGTCAAGGCTAAAGAGTTCTTCAATCTCAACAACGTATCTCTTGGAGTTCTAACTCACCTTTCTTGGTATTGTTTGTATACTCATTTAAATAATTCAAATGCTTATTGGTTTCTTCTTGAAACCTCTTTCAGCTTCAAATCTCTTGTTCTATATTCTCATGTCCTTGATATAATCTTATTGAATATGAGCAAATAATGTCAAAATCAGATTAGGAATAATAATAAAATATAACTTCAAAATTCTATTAATTTTTATAATAAATATTTATAATATTATTAATTAAAATTATATTTTAGACTAGATATATATGTATTTCTATTTTCTACCAAATTTGTCAAATAATTGGCATTTTTTATTTCAAAAAACTAATCACCTACAACACATAGTATAAATAAGTGCATATATTATTTAAATATGAAACTTACAAATCATTTAAGTGGAGAATGCTGAAAATAAGCAATTGTCACAATTATTACAATATAACCTTAGTGCATAAAAAACATTTATTTGTTGGAAAAATTCATGTGTATGAATCTAATTTTTTTGAATCTCATATGAAATAATTATTGAATTAGCATCTATTACATTCATTTAGTTCCAATATCTCAAGAGATCCTTCAGCTTTCACCACAACATTGTACGAAACTGTTATAATACCTTGGGGTTGGAGGGACAGTACCGCATTGCAATTCCTGAATATTTCAAATTCTGAAAAATTACCTCATAGAGTGGTCCTGAAATCACAACAGGACTACCATATACCAATTTGAAACAAAGAGAACGAAAAATTATGTATGAAAAATACCTCCACAAGAGCTTTCATTAGAGAAGCTACGTAAACTGAAGATTTACGAAAGTTACATGAATTTAAGAAACTATCGAATCTACGATGCTGATACAGGCAACAGCTGGAGCTCCTAATTTCGAGAATCCAGGAAAATACGGTTAACGGGTGCTGGCATCGGGAAACTTGTTGGTAATACGAGTAATATACTTTACAATTGTCGGATCCGTAAATTTTTTTAGCTTCATCAACACCTTAAAAAGTTCGGGTGATCGTAAATGTTGCCGGCATGGCGCGTGAATACACATGTTTCCCAAAGAAAACAGAGAAATTTTAAGGGGCGATTCACTGCTTAGCTCTCGCTTCTCATTGTTGGGGGCGGCTGCACAAACAGAAATTACTTGACACAAAGCCTGCACGCAGAGACCATATGGAACACAATAAGCACATGAAATTTGCTAGAACGCCAGCATCGAACGAACCCAGCGATAGTGCGGCTAAATCGTGACTAGTAAGCGACAATAGCGCTTAGAAGGAGAACCTCTAACACTGAGGCACAACGAGGATAGGTATTGTTCAGCTGCGGACAGGATATAAGTCAAATTCAACTTTAAATATTCAGGTCAATAAGAGCGAAAGAGACTTCAGACCTGAATTGCTCCTTTTGAAATGATGTCATCGCAGAGCCTGCTGGAGTTCCTCACAAGGTTACTGAGGGCACCAGCTGCGTTTGCTTTAGTCTTGTCTTCCTCATCCTCTAGCAATAACCTAGTTAAGTAAGGGATACAACGTTGCAGTTGATCATAGAGCCGATCATCATGGTAAGCAGCATTACCAACCTGCACATCGTCATGATTCTGATCATTTATTTGAGAGCTCCATCAGAGAAAGTAGAGCAAGTGAATCATGACATTCAAATTACACCATTGTAAGCGAGCGTGTAGACGTGGCGAACATAGTTCTAAGCTTCCACAACGAATAAAATTATATCTTTTTGAAACGGAGGAAAATGAGGACAGCATACCGCAAAGCAGGCAAACTTTCTTGTATGCCTATCCGGGTCTACACACCGGTCAATAAGAATATTGATAATATCATGCTCAATCTGTCCAGAATATACACATCCAAAATGCATTACATCAGAATTGTGTAGAGGCAGAAACATAAACAAAATTCGAAGGAAAATTTAGCGGCCAATTAGGAATCAGAAGATCACATCCGTTTCAGACTTTGTGCACCTTGATAAGACCAGAGCGACATACCAGAGCATCGTAGAAGTACGGCGTGTGACGACACATGTTTCCTAAAGCACTGCAAACCTTGGAACGAATCCCAGGATCAGTGTGGTTGAGGCAGGCTTTTAAAGCACCCCATATATTGGCCTGTCCGATAGGCTCATAAAAATCCTGCGTATAATGCCAGATCCGTGGTTAGCAACTTAGAAGTCCAGGTCCCGAAACCCAGGAAAAATCAAACGGCTGTCAACTCATGGGCTAAGCCCTGTTACCTTGTTCATGCGAGAGAGATTAGATAAGGTCATAAGCACATCCCGCACAACTTCTTTGGGAGAGGCAGGCCCCAAGAGTTTGGCCATTAAGGCAGCTCCGAGAAAGCCCTCTGAAACCACTTCTCCTGCCAAAACTCTTGAACTTTGCACCATTCGAGCAATTAGCCCAACTGGCCTGCCTAAATCATTCGTATGTAGTAACTCCAAGCATCTTACAAGAGGAGCTGCAGCATGTACCTGAACAAGCAGGTGCAAGAATTATACTAAAATTTATAGAACTAAATTAACTGGAGTAAAAATTCGATATGGAAAACTTGGAGGTACACCCTTCACATAAATCTGATCTATTTTGTCCAGTCCGCTAATGCAGATGACTTCACAGTATCAAAGGTAAATCAAGAGTGAAGGGTAGCGCTTCTACTTGGCAATGTGGACTACTCCGTTACAACATTCTCAGCTGCACAATTCTCTGTTGTAAATATATCTGAAGTTCATGATGTCGTACAGATCATCGCCTGAATAATCCAAGCGACATAGTGATGATGAATTGCTTAATATTATCACCTTAATGACACCTTACCTCTTGCAGGAGTTGCCAGTAATGAGGCATGTTTGCTGACATAGCCCTGGCTAATTCAGTTCCCGAGTCAGGCGCCGTTCTCCCACCAGGTGAGGGAGAAGCTGCACTATTTGGAACTGAGGCAGGAATACTCTGTGCTTGTGCAAAAGGAAATTCTAAAACTCCAACAATCTCATGTACCAAAGCCCGCAATCCATCACGACCACCACCATTTCCTTCCCACAACTGTAAATGTGAGAGATGAACTCGATCCATTAAGTCCAGTAAGGTCAGCAAAGATTCACGGCGAAATAAGACATCACGATAACCTCCACCCCGAAGGGTATATGCTAAGGCAGAGACGGTCCAGGTGACACCTACAGGTGACAACCCTATAATATCATCTCCTAAGCCATTAGGGTCATCACAATCATCCCTTTGTTTTGAGCCGCCAGCTAATAAAGTCACCAAGGCAGCAGGGAAACCCAATGAACAACATTGTTCTGCAACACTTGCACCTCCCCATCGAAGCCGTGCCTCAAGCAGTCCAACACATCCATCTCGGATCCCGTGCCAGCTTGTGAGCATACCAGAATTACGACCTTGTGCACCTTGGGTTGGAAGAGCGCTCTGGGGAGATATTTGAATAAGATTATGAAGGGTAGATAGAGAGGGAAAGGACGGCAATGATAGCGAAGTCTCAGCAGTCCAAGGTGGAACTCCACTTTTCTGTTCAAGGCCTTGTTCAAGTGCAAGAATTGATGCCAAGGCCAGCATAGCTGCAGCACAACGTGCTGGTAAAGAACCGCCTGAAATGAAAATGATAAAACTAATTAAAACAGAGGTCCAACCTTGAAGACTCCAATGCAGAACTGCCGTTAAGCCTCATAAGCATGACAGATAATGAAGTGTGCAATCACACTGCACTGCATTGAACGGCGATAGACATGAGCAAGTTCGGGTACACGTATAAGCTCAGATATATACGTGGAGTTACCTTTAGGAACACTCTCGATTGAGGCTTGGTGAGCCAGAGCGGCCAATCTTGCACGCTGCTTTGGCTGAGAAGTGGTGAGTATGCAGCAAGCTCCACGTCTCCCTCTTGAAGCCAACCCTTGCGCAACAGCAGCAAGAGCTAAACAAGCATGGGTGATGAGATCTCCCGTTGCGTTTGCCATACCTCCGTCAGCTTCATTTGGCCCATTTGAAGCTGCCACACCTGGAGCTCCATGCAAGGACAGGACTCTATAAACTGCCCCAACTGCTGTGCCGTCCCCACCCCCACTAATTGTGGTGTACGATGGTGGTTCATGGGTTGGAATTCCTGTTAGAACATCACATACCAACTGCGAAAGGTTGCAACATCCGAGTAGGACCTGAAAATACCACTTGAAGAATTAGTTGAGTCACTTCCAGCACAACAGGAAACGGTGCAAGAGTTCAGAACGAAATCTTTTTTCTTGATTGTCTGCGAAGTCTAGCAATAATGAATAAAAATCTCTTTCTCATCTGACTCCAAAAACTCGTACATAGGACTAAATAATGCAGTATTGACATTAATTATTCGGTCTATTTCTCAATTAAATAAAGACAACAGAAAGAGACTGCGAGTTTCGACTTTACTAGCACATTAACATCAGGATTGAGATTGGTAGACAGGTTTCGATCTTCTTCGCTCCTAACAATTTCAGAAAGTTCAACCTACGATGTGGTTCTATGTAAGTAGTGTGTACAAACCTGGATAGTTGCAGAGAGTGCAGCATCAGATCCATGTAGGAGGGCATAAGATCCTGCAACCTGGACACCCTTTGACTTAGCTATACAGTCCGTCACAGTCTCGATCACCCCAGAAGCTCCTTCGTTACCTCTAGAGCCTTCTTGCTCTCCTTTCTTGTCGTCAGCCCAATTTTCAGAGAATCCTCGCAAAGCTGCTAAAGGAAAGCCCTGCTTTTGTTCTCCCTTCCCTGATGCTAGCTTCATACTAGTCATAAGAGCCCATAAAGATTTGTATGCTTCACCGGCAACTGGCGCAGATGTGCTTGCACCGGAAATGAGATTTGATCCTGAAACAAGACATAGAACCAGATTAAGAAGTGTATCTTTCACTCCGCACTACTTGATTAGAAGAGAGGTTAGTAAACTGAACCTTTAACATGTTACCAAAAATTTAGTAGAGGAAGACAGCCACCCTCCACAAAGGGGAGTGACATGAGCAATCGGTCCAACTGTGCAAAGCAATGCAAAAGGCTCCAGACCTGCAGCAAAGAACAGATGCGAATGTCTAATCTACGGAAAATTATACTACCTGTTGCTCCCAAGCAAGAGCAGAGATGATCAGCAATGTTGAGAACTTTGGCTTGGGTGATAATCTGAGTCATTGTTTGCCCTTCTACTGTAGCTGCACCTCCAACGTTCTCAGTTCCATCTGCACCTGACGCCACCAATGTTGCTAGTACTGTTGCGATTCTTGTAAGCAAGACTGCTACACAAGACGTCGACTCATATAAAACGCGACCAGATGAATCGTGAGCGTATGCTACAGCCTGTTAAATATGACCATCAACATCTCCAAGGTATAAGATTACATACGCAGCATGAACCAATCACCAACACACAATGACGATAGATCATGCATGAAACACAACTCGTTGAGAAATAAAAAGCTTTAGTAAATCCAACAAATAGGTGTTAATAGCCGAAAAACTGGTATTATTCCCAATGATGAAAATGTTCAAGCACGAAACATTCTGGAAGCCCAACCTGGGGATAGAGGCGTAAAAGTGCAACACTAGGGTGAAAAAAAGATCCATTTATCTTCCCCGCTCCAACTTCGATAAGCTTGCGCAGAACACCTAGTCCCTGAATCAAAGAACAAAATTAGTCAACTCTAAATATATATGTAAAATACCGTATTAGTTGAACGAGATCAGGGTACTCCTTTTACCAAAAAAAAAAAGGGGAGCTCCAACTACCTTGATGAGGAGGTGAACATGTTGACCATTTGGAGCAGTCAACGTAGCCTTCAACAAAAGTATCACAGTCGGCATGACATCCTCGACAGCTACAATCTGACTGATAGCGTTTCCAACAAGCAGGTTTGATAAAATGCGCAGCGATTGAGTAACTGCTGAGCTTGCCTGTTCACTGTCAACCAAATAGTGAGAATCTTTACCTTACAAGAGCTGTGGTGTACATAAAAAAGTGTCACTGATACGGATCAAACGGTGATAAGTGCACTACCGCGATGGTTTTAACATGTGCACGCTGAGTAGTTTGGGAAGAAGCCAACCAAGAAATCTGAGATATACTAGATCATTACCTAGCAAGACCAGCAGTGTCCTTGGAAAGAAGATTGCGGAAAGGGTGCAAGATGTGGGCTAGAGCACCCCTATCCTGCCCAACAGACTGAGCTCCTTTAACTGTCCTCGATGTGCTTTCTATTTTATCTAAAGTTGATGTCGCCTCCACGCCTGCACATGGGAACTTCAGTTAAGATATGTATAGAGGAACCAGTCACCCATCAAAACCTTGAGATTACCTACATGGCAATAAAGAGTATACAATAAAATCAGGCTGTAACAATATAGTTGAAGTCGATCCGTGCATACTAACAAGTTGTTCTGTTCCTACTTAACATTCTGCAGCACATAAGATTTCGTTGACATAACAAAATGTTCGGGGGCACACTAAAACCAAAAATGATCATTGATTAGAATAGTTCTAAGATTAGTAGGAAACAACATTTGATGCCTCACAAGCGCAATTTAAGATCCTTTGCACCTGAAATAGATCATTGAACAAAGCAACGACAGCAGGGGGGCTCACAGCATCGACAAAAAGTCCACAAAAAGACTTGAGTTTATTGCAAATATGAAGAGTGGGTAAACCCATCGTGTACCAGATACAGTAGGCGTGGGAGCAGTTGGATTTGCAGAAACACCAGCACCCTGAGGAGTATGATTCCCATCGGTAACCAGGGAAGCTACTGCAGTACGGTCATTAGGAGCTGGACTTTCTGATATAGTTCTCGTTCTTCCTAGAAGAACGCCAAATGAGATCCATGTTAAAGTCACACAATTACAGAATCCATGTGACTAGCTAATGCATGCAGAGCCCATCAAATCTACAAGGACACAATTCTGAGCTATATTTATTTTGTACTTTCTCATGCCTCTTAAACTATTTTACTGCAACAAATACATTTACAGTGTGACTTATATTTTCCAATTTTTTTGAAAAAGTCAGAGTTATTTCTCTCTAACATATTATACTGCTGATTAATCCACTGGAAAATCTTCTATCAAATTTGAAACGAAGGAACTTCACAACCATCACTTAGACCGGACATGATTAAATCCAGGTACATGCTGATTTGACATGTCAGAGCCTGGTGTTAAGACTTCATTAGAACAACCTGCCAAAGATAACACTAAGCAGACAAAGGGAAAAACGACAAACCAACGGCAGGACTAGCAGCAGCGCTGCGACTAGATGGCATTGGCGAAGCCAAAGTAATGTTCACTTCTCCTCTCCACGCTGCATCACAGCCTCTAGCTGCAGCGGTCGCTGCCCGAGCATCCTGCAAATCATTCAGCGATGAACATGAGAGATATTATTTACAACAACGACCCAAGCCTCCATGCTGAAGATAAAATATCAGAAAAAAATTCTGAATCTCCTCAAAGAAGACATTAACGTGCTTATTTAAACTCATAAACGTACCCTTGCAGCCACTTCATCAGGTGTCTCTCGAACAAAGGGATGCTCCAACAGACCAGGCCAAGTAAGGCGGTTTTGAGAAACCTGTAAAATCACAGCGTTGAGACTTAGGCTATTTGTTTTGATAGGTCAAATCAATGAGAAAATATATTATTCTTAATCAAAAGATCAAGTGTTATTATTCTACAATTCTGCAGAATAATATCACAAACTTGTTTTATTAGTTTATTCATTTTTTTCTCGGAAAATTTTTTAATCTAGCTACTGAAAATATTATTAGGCAAATAGATAGCCCTAGTCTACCTTGAATACCAGGGATTTTTACCAAAATGCGCCTCGCTAATTGCCTTAGTGCGAGTATCACTTGTTAAGAAGGGTAAAATAAATGATTTATTGCTGATAACTGCGGACTACCTATGAAGCACCCATCATTCGTTTTATGAATCTTACCGAACTTCCCGAGTAAACGAAGAAAATAATATCATAAAACAAAGACTCGAAGTCAAGATAATAAGCATCGATTTTTTTTTAAAAAGGTACCTTAGTCAAAAGACCTTTCAAGAAACTTTTAAAATTCGGGCTGATGCTATCAGGATACTTTACAGGGTCCTGCATATTAACACAACATATGATTTAAAACGATGCATCCACTAATTGCGGTAAAGAGTACAATGAATGGACCATGACGAAAGTACAGAATTTCGGTATAATTAACACTAATCATACGAGAACAATATGCATACTCTATGGATGTATCACTGCTGAATTCATTGAGGCTTTAAATACTCGTCGTCCCTGCTCCTCGTCAACACAGACCAGCGCTACATACAAGAGGAAGTAGTAACTGGATATCTTCGAAATTGGATTAAGCAAACAATATCTTGAATAGAGAAGTACCTTCACGATATGTCTTATAAGTGTGTATACTGAGTTTGTGTAGAAAGGTGGCTGACCAACATAAAGCTCATATCTGTTCCAGATATCCATAAAACCATCAGAGAATTACTCGGTCTTCAGACATACACAAACAACTCAATCTAGATAACAAAATTGCACAAAAGTGAATTACTAGTCACCGCAATATTGGACTAAAAATTCCACACTAACATAAAGACAAAAATAATTTAGATGTGCTAGGGATCCAGATTAAGGGCAAGCTTTTGGCCACCAAAAACTGAATGAGTTACTAAAGCTGCAAACGAAAAAACTTACAGAATGACGCCAAGAGACCAGAGATCAGCTGTATGGTTGTAGGGTTGCTCTCGAACTAGCTCAGGAGCCATGTACAGCGGCGTCCCTATGTGCGTAAATCATATCAATAACAAGCTGAGTAAGCTGAGTAAACCGAAGTCCTAAGTGATGGAGTTGAAGTGATACAGATTAAGTGTTCAGCAGTAGGCAACCATGAGAAGAAGACATGTATATATATATATATATATATATATATATATATATAGAAATATGTGTGTGTGTGTGTGTGAACCTTTTATAGACCGCAAAACCATTGTGTTGCAAGACATCGCCCTCGCAAAACCAAAGTCACAAAGCTGAAATAGCAAGAGAACAAATTCTTGTATTAAAGCTTACAGAGCATACTATGATAAAGAAATCTTTAAGGACGTCAATTCATATTTTGACGAAAAAGTGTACCACTGCGACGACTTATTCCAAAGAAGTTCAAATCATCAAAAACGTAGAATTTCAATTGTAATTTATACTCTAAATAGAAAGCTCGTTTCGAAAGCCAAAATCCAGAAACCTTTCAGCAACAGGAAAGGCTCAGTTGCAGCATAAGGTGGAAAATGAAAACCAGCTCACATGAATGTTTGTGAATAATTACCTTCACTATCCCTCCAGCACCAATCAAAATGTTTTGTGGTTTCATGTCCCTGTGAATGATCCGGTGAGAGTGAAGATAATGTAGCGCCTTGACCTGTAGCTCAAGAGACCAAAAACTTTCAGATTATAACTGCAGCATCAAACTCATAATAAACTTTCGTAGATACAATGACAAAATTAACGTTGACATTTTCAGAAGGTAATCTATGCTCACCAATTGTTTTGCTATTGCTTGTACTTGAGCCTCTGGAAGATTCTTGTCATCTTCCAGGATTTCAAACAGTTCACCCTATTTCCAATCCATGACACCATATTAGATATCAGCAACTTAAACATTCATGTGCTTTATCCATTTTAGACATCACGAATGTGATAGGATAGCAACAAACAGATTACTTCGAAAAGCCTTTCATTAAATATCATCCTTCCATATGATATGCCATCAAAAATTCACTGCACCCACGTTGAAAATGAAATCCTGTTTTTGTACATCTTAAATCCTGTCTCTGTTATCAAGGGACCAAGGAGGCCTTTCTTCCGCAATGGTTTGCAAGACTTTTGTAAAGAAAATGCACTCCGATGAAGAGATGCACTTGCAGAAGGACATACCTGAGCAAACTCAGTCACAACACAGAACTCCTGGGGGCTTTCAAAAGCATCAAGCATTTCGATGATATTCTCATGCTTTAATTGCCGCAATATCTGGAGAGACATGGTACTTAACGAATTGCAAGCAATTACAAATCTCGTCTTTCGATTATTTCTTCAACACATGAAAACTACATGATTACATAATCGTGAAAACATGAAGAAGAAATACTAAAAAAAAGATGTTCACCTGATCAAGGACTATATATTATAAGGAACAAACACAGACTTAGACGTGAACGAATCATCTATTTACTATTTAAACAACCTACTACATTTATTCTCGTGGGAACACATGGAAACACACCTCAATCTCCTGTCTGAGATTATCAATATCCTTGTCGCTCTTGCCATGCTTCAGTATAAACTTCATTGCAACCGTCTGTAATCAATATGAAGTAATCGCAAGTCAATAGATCGACTAAATATTCGAAGCAAAACCTGGATGTAAAAGAGTAACCGCGTGAACCATTGAGGATCTCGGCTGAAGTGACATGCTCACATGATACAAGTGGTAGAAGGTACTAACCTGACCCGTGTACTTCCGACGGCCTTTATAAACTTTACCAAATGAACCCTCCCCCACTAATTCTATCACATGATAATTTTCCACGCCCATCCTGCAAGTAAATCATGAAAGGATGAGCTATTCCGGCTAATGTTCATGAAATGAGTATGAACGACCATGCCAATAATGACATCATTGTCATAATTACACTCATGCAATGCAATATCAGGGAAAAAGGTATCCACATAATTTGTCACCCTTCCAGGTGTACGCACACCATTTTACTTCATTCTAACCAAGAGGCAGACGGTCTAAATCAATAAGAATTGCGTTCGCATTCCTCGAAATCCACAATCCAGGTCGATTCGATCCATGACATTAATCAACTCCTCCACCGGCAATGTCGACTAAATTAGGTGTTTTCGAGCCACAATCGCGAGGTGAATGGTCGCGGCCAAGAAAAGATGCATGCCATATCCTTCAAAAAAAACACTTTGAGGCTTGTACAAAGCTCTAGGTAAGTACCATAATAAGAATTTAGCGGAACAAAAACGTACGTATCTACCTACCTGAGGTTGCTGAGCAGTTCGCACGCACAGATAAACTACCTCCACCTCCTCTACCTCTTCGCCGTAGTCGTCTACACCCGCCCGCCTCTGTTCTCGAGCCCCTTAACCTCGAACACCGAGTAAAAGGCGCAACGGAGATGCCTTCTAAATGGATCGCGGTAGGAAGCTAGCAAGGAAAGTCATTGCGACCTAAGTCCGTCCCATGTCAGCTAAGTCGACGAGCACAAGGCTAGCCCAGGGTGCTGATTCTGATATGTAAAGAGAAAATGTGGCCACAACCTAATTCCGAGCAACTGAACCAAGGAAAACCACCAAACCAACTCTTCACAACCACAACCTGGCATAATTCTCAACCTGCTCTCCTAAACCCTCCTGAATCCGTAACCCTAACAAGGTTAATCACTGCATAACGCCAGCTGCCTGAAGCAAGCACAAATGCTTCAGCAACACCATAGGGTCGGCTTCACCTTCCAGGCTCCTCCTGATCACCGTACCCTCCCTGCCACTGACATTCTCCCCTCTAGCCCTACGTAAGATACAATCCGTAAGGCTTCCTTCCACTCGCCCCAAGCTCAACGCAATCCTTTCCTGGACAGTGTTTCTCAAGAAGTGCAAGAGTAGGAGCTAAATCCTGCAGAAATAAGAGAATCAGGGTCAACTTTGGCAAGACAGAAAAAATGGCATCGAGGGTGCTGGAGTTCGGCAACAGCTCGCAAAATCGCTGCAACGGAGTCGCTTCTTTTCAAAAGCAGCTACGGCGGGAAGTCCGGTCGAGGCCTTTTGAATAGAGGCTTCTTCATGGATACCGTTCCCTTTGCGTGCACTGCTTATGTCCGGTTACTCGATCAGATATTCAAAGCACAGAAGACTACCGTCTCGCTTTTTCTGCCCGTCTACTGCCACCTGGCGGTGGATCCCAAGACTCTCCCCTTATAAAATAACATCTTGCTAGTTCTACTCACATAATCTAGTTTCATGGGAAACTTGGTAGATTTAATTTTGGTAAAATTTAAATTTTAAACAATGTAATGATCTTTTTATGCATAACATTGGTCATTCTGATATTATTGTGAACTTTGATACATGCATTTCTTTGTTGTTGCTAATGTACATGT
This sequence comes from Physcomitrellopsis africana, assembly GCA_036785485.1. Lineage (NCBI taxonomy): Eukaryota > Viridiplantae > Streptophyta > Bryopsida > Funariales > Funariaceae > Physcomitrellopsis > Physcomitrellopsis africana. The sequence goes on along the minus strand of JAWRVF010000206.1, from coordinate 220,973 downwards.
TATATTTTGTGGTCAGTATGTCTTTGGTTTATTGATATGTCCACAACTGTAACTTTACTATAAATATAATCCATAATATTATTGAGCTTAAAATTACATTGGAAATTTTTTTAATAAGTATTCAATATCAATAATTTTGAAGTGTTATCTATAATCAGTATGAATATATTTTAATTTGATATTTTGTAAAGTTGATAACCACATTTCTTTTAAGCTGATGCTTTAAATGTGGTAAAGCATCCAAGTATTCATTCAATATATTTTGGTACAGTAATCAACTAATTTTCATGCAGTAAATTCATCATAGGTATTTTTTTTAATCATAGTATGTTTTATCTTTTGTGTTGTATGGCTGTATTTTTGCATACAATATTTATTGGATTAATTTTATTTTTGAAATGTAAGTACACAATAAGTATCAAACATATTACTTGATACACTAGATTTTTACACAAGGATATATTTATTAGCAAAGGAAGCATGGGTGGTGTGCTTATATCATGATGTAAGTCTCATTTGGTGAACATTTAAGATACCATGTAGAAAGTCTTTAGAAAATTTAGCAGTTTTAGTATTTTGGCTTGAGAAAATTGTAATTGTATATGTGTTTAATTAAATGTAATTAAAAATATGTTATTGTATGTATTCCTCTGTAAGTATGTGGTTTTTTGTTTGACTACTCAATAATTGATATGAGAGTATGGTTGAGGTGATGTGATAGCATTACAAACCTTAAATGCAAGCTTGAAGCCAAGTGATTTAATAAGAAGAACAATTTTTGATTGTGGCAATTCAATGTGAAAGATTTGCTTGTGCTAGAAGGATTATAGAAATTGTTGGAAAAGAAATAAACTTACAGATAAGGTTGACAAAGAGTGGAAAAAAATTAGCCTAAGAGGTTCAAGTGCAATTTCATTAAGTCTTGTTGGTGATGTGTTGAACAATGTTATGAAGAAAGTTTAACACCAAAGCTATAAATAAAAATATAGAATTTATATATGACAAGATTGTTGATAAATCAACTGTACTTAAAGCAATGATTTTGCACATTGCACAAAAACAAAAGACTAGTGTGTTAGATCAGTTAAATACCTTTAATAAGATCTTTTGTGAATTGAAAAGTATTGATGTCAAATTAATAGATGAAGATAAAACTTTATTTTTATTAACTTTATTGCCTTCATCATCTCAACATTTGGTGACTATTTTGATGTATAAAGAGGATAAAATAAAGTTAAAATAGATCACTATTTTCTTTTTATTTAACAAAATAAGAAAAAATCAAACAATAAGGTTTTATATTTTAAAATATTATCTACAAGAAGTGGAAAAATAAACAAAATATATAATAGAAGAAAGTCTAGATTAAAATATAGAGTTTATAAAATATTAAAATATAGAGTTTATAAAATATAGAAATTTGTTTATAAAATATTATTTATAAAATATTATTTAGAAATTTGTTTATAAAATATTATTTAGAAATTTGTTTATAAAATATTATTTAGAAATTTTAAAAGAAAGTATTAGATAAATAAATAAATAAAAGACTAAAATAGAGATAAAATTAAGTCATTTAAACAAAGCTAATTCTATTGATTTAAAGAGAAGAGATTCAAAATATCTTTACTATTACCACTTAAACACTTAAAGCAATAAATTTTTGAATATATAGATTCTTGATTTTAATTTCTTATAGGATGTGTATCTTCAAAAGGACTAGTTTCATTCCTATACTATATAAAAATAGAAGTATATTTATGAAAATAAATTCAATAAAAAACTATAGAATTACACAATCTACATCAAATATTTGATGTAATTGTAAGAACATTGATTGATGTTTGATATGTTTACAAATTACAAAAGAACTTGATTTTTTTAGATGCATTAGACTTAGCTAGTTGTAAATAGACAATGAAAGATGGGACTTTAAAAGTTTATAAGAAAACTTACATAGTAATGAAGAGCAAGAAGAATAGAAACTTGTATAAGCTAGTAGGAGACATTGTCATAGGTGGAGATGTTATTATATCTACTAAAAAATAAAAATAATCAAATAAATAAAATATGAACCAATTATGGCATGCATAATTAGACTATATGGCTAACAAAAGGATCGTGGAACTACACAAGCATCAATTCTCAAAGATAATACATTATCATAAGATAAAATCTTTTAAACATTGTATATTTTAGAAGTGCTACATAATAAACTTTGATATTGATATTTATTTTTCTAAAAATATACTAGATTATATACTTTTAAATATGGAGAGGCCTAAATTAGTTGTTTCAAAAACTAAAGTGCTATAATTTATTTCTTTTATAAATAACTACTTTAAGAAGGTGTGGATGTATATAATGAACAAAAAATCTAAGGTATACATTATTTTTTTAAAATATTATAAATAATAAATAATAAATAAATTTAATAAATATCAAATATTTAAGATTTTAAAATTTAAAAGAATAAAAAATAAAATAGTTTGATCTATTTTACAAAAATAAGAAGATTGTTTAAAATTTTATTATTTTAGAATCTTCTTTAATAAAAGAATTAGTAGAAATATCAAATCAAAAATTATTAGAAAAAATAAAAATTATGGTTGGCTAAATATTTATTCTTAGATGAAAAAATTTAATATTTTTAATATTTTATAAAAAAATTTCTATCAATTTTTATTAAATGCAAGACAATTGAGAAGATGTAGAAAGTTAGTTGTACAAATTACTTTACACTTGGACTTTCTTGATGCTTGGCTTGAGTTTTTTAATTTTTTTAATTTTTTTAATTTTTTTAATTTTTTTTAAATAAAAAATAAAAAATATATATTTAATTATACTTAGATTTTAAAAATTAAAAAATATATAATCCTTGGTCATAGAATACAAATTCAAGTCAAATCATTGTAAATAGAGATGTGAGGTTTTTAATGAAACATCTATGTTGAAAAATAATTATCCACACAATAAGAAGAATAATAAGATTATACCTAATATTTTTGAGGTAGAAGTTGATGTTTCTAAAAATATTCATAGTTTTAAAAGATCATAGCTCCTAATATACTTAGAATAATTAATAATAAATATAGATCAATCTTAAATTATAAAGATCACAATAATATATATATATATATATATATATATATATATTTCAAAAAAATTGGCTATTTAAATAAAATATTATTTTTTCTAACTACAAAAAATAACAAACCTTCCATATTTTACAAAGCTATATTAAATAAAAATAAATGTTAATAAAAGCCAGTAATAGATGAAAAAAATAATATCTTCATATAAACTACATAAAGGATTTGTGTAGTTACTTGAAGAAAAAATAACAATTGGCTATTAATGGATATATAGGAGAAAAAAATATCTCTTTTAAATAGATAGAAGAAGATATGTTACCAAAGTAGTGGAAAAAATATATGATGAAGTAGAAATTATTGATTTCAACAAAAAAATTCATAAATAATAAATATCACTTTGATTTTTATATTATTGGTAATAATTGCATAATATAATTTGGAATTGAGGCAATTAGACATCAAAATATCTTTGTTATATAAAGTATTAGAGGAAGAAATGTATGTGCATCAAGCCAAAGTCTTAGAGAAACTTGGAAAGAAGAATCTCATATATATAGGTTAAAAAAGTCATTGTGTTTATTAAAGTAGAGTCTTGAAAAATGGCAGAAGTAATTTGATGTCTTTGTGATAAATCAAAGACACACTTAGAGTGAATCCAATTATTATGTGTATTTTTATCAAGTATAAAAGACTAAGTTATTTGATTTTATATAAAACATCTTGGACTTGCCAAGAGAGTTATAGGTACTAACATCTATAGGAATTGTAGATAATATAAACTTTAAGTATCACAAGAGAAAAATATTGAAAAAATATTGATGCTCTTTGGCACAAAAAAATAAAATCAAGAAATACTCTTATAGCATCTTATTATAAATTATCTTCAAGATATTGTCATAGTATTAATGATAAAATAGTGTACATGGCTAATATCTTTTATGCAAGTATAGTAAGCAATCTCATATATATATAATGGTGTATACAAAAGTAATTTTCTTATATATTATAAGTATACCTAGCAAATACAAGGAAGAAATATTAGAAAACAAAAAATTAATATTTTACCACCTAAAAGATATTGAGAATGTTTATAACATAACATTTCTATAAAAGACATGTTGAAATATTATTTTTTTAATCAAAATTTTATAAATAAAATTTTGACATTGCAATCTCAATTTCTTTTTAGAAGAACATATAAAAACTCACATCTATTAAATAAAGTCATAAATTATTGTAATAGTTTACATACCAAATTAAAAATTTCTACAATGTATAGATAACGCATCTTTTTTTATTCAGTACTAATCAGAAAGATTTATAAAATATCATATTTAAAAATTATAAAGTTGTTAAATAAAAACTTATCTATTTTAAATCTACTTGTTTTAAGATATATTTTAATTGCTTCAACTTAGCTTTTGTAAATAGACTTAATCAATCTAATTTCTAATATAAATTTTAAGTTTAAATTTTTATTCTATAAAGCATTTATAGTTATAAGTCAGAGACTTATTAATATTTATTATTATTTTAATATAGAAATTTATAAATTGAAATATTTTAAAATCAATACAAATTTTTTGATGTAGATTATATGTTCTTTAAAATCATAGCTTAAATATTTATGTGTATTTATTTGTGTTTTTATGATCTAAGTCCATTATCTTGCCCTATCTATATGAATATTTTTTTAAGAGTTTTGAAAAAAATACAATCTATTTTTAGATGATAAAACTATAGAAATCATAAAATTATTAAATTATATAATTTATAATTATTGTATAAATTATAGAACAATAGAAATAATTTATAAGTTATATAATTAAAAATTATACCTTTTATATTTTTAAATTAGAGAATTATAGAAATAATTTATAAATTATATAGTTTTAAATTATACTTTTTATACTTTTAACTTGTAGAACTATAGAAAGTATAAAAATTTAATAATTTAATAGTTATTTTATTTATTAAGATAATTCTATAATCTACTTTTAAATTATATACATTTTTAAAATATTTCTATTTAACTAAGATAATTTTAGTTTTATATATTGTCACATTTAAAATTTTAGTTCACTTTTTGTTTTCATTATATTTTAACACAAAAATAAATAAGTAAGTTTAAAAAATAATTTTTTTTATTAATAATATATAAACTAAAGAAAAATTAGAGATTGTAGAATTTAAATATTTTTATCATTATTACTCTATTTTGGTCTTTTTTTAATAAGATGTTAATAATTATTCTTGTGTAAGATTATGTTTCTAGTGAATATTATTAAATTAAATTAACCTCATCATTTTTTTAAATATTTTACTAATAATTTAATTCTACTAATTAAAAATTAGTAATCATTTAAAAAAAAAAAAAAAAAAATCAATACAAAAATCAAAAATAAAAACTAAGGTTTGTAAACCTTTTACTGAAAAAATACCAAAGAATAAAATTTTAAAAAAACTAAATTTATATTAACATCTAATTATTTTTTAATTTAAAATTATTCATTAAGTATAACAGATTGAAGATGTAAAAAAAATAAAGTAATAAGATATCACACATTTTTAAGAAGGCCATATCTTGATGGATGTTTTAATTTTAAAAAATACTTTTAAACATAATTTAGAATTTATATATATATAAGTAATAAATTTATAATTAGATATTAAATTGTCATTAATTAAAATTATTAATAATTTTATCAAAAAATATAACAATAAAAAGTTTAAAACATCAATATATATATTTTCAAAAGAAAAGTAATGTATTAAAATTTCTGTAATGTATTTAAATACAAAAATAAATAAAATAATTAAATATATATATATTTATTTATTTATTGATTCTAAAAAATTATTATAGAATAGTTAATTATCCATTATTTTTATTAGCAAGTCTTAGAATATAATTGCCAATAACATTTTTATGTTACTAAGTATTTAAAATAGTTATAATTACATGAGGGTGTTTTAAATATTGATTGTTAATTTATAATGTCAATAAGAAAATATTATTACATTACTATTACTGCACTTAAGAAAACTATAGATTTTTTGTACAAAGTCTTATTATGGATAATAAACTATAGAGTTATAAATGTGTATATTATAAATTAGTCTTAAAATAAAATAATTCTATGTAAAGACTTCAATTATAAATAAATTAAAGTGTTTAGGTTTATAAAAAGTAAAAAATTACTTTTAAAAGTAATAATTTGAGGTATATAAGTTAGATAATTATGGCATTTATTTTTTTATTTATTAATGTGAGATATATCTTAAAATTTTATTTTTTATTTTTTATTATTTTTTATAATAATATTATAAAAAAGTTAATTATAAGAAATATATTTTTTTATGTTATTTATTTTAAAGAATAATTGAATTTTTAAAATATTGTATATCATAAGATTGATTTTATATACTTGTTATAAAAAATTGTGTATGGAATTATATAATACACTATATATAATACACTATATATCATTCCCTACTTGGGTTGTAATATATTCAAAATAATTACATATATTAATATTGTATAATGTAATTTTTGCTCTATTTAAGCAAATAAAATAATCAGAAGCAGTTTTACTAAAAAAGTATAAAAATGAAAAACTCTTATTCCTGCAAAGTTTTATTTACAAATGTATCAACGTTACATATCAGCTATCTTTCACATCTCACAACGTGCATTTTCTGACATGTGTTTCATGCTTTAAGTTTACAATAAAATAATCTGAACCTGTTCAAGTCCACATAAGTTCTTATTTCTCCATGTTATTTCAAACTCTGTATTATATACCCTTAATGAGACTTGATTGCCATTGGCGGTAAAACCATGTTAAAAATGTATTAAAAAAAAGGGAAAATAGAAGAAAGAAACAAAAAACTAAAGGCTCCACCATGTGCATTCTAAGTGCGAGGAAGCGGTGAAGATGGGGGCTTCAGTTGCAGCAGCAGCAGCAGCACCCACTTGGGACAGTGCATGGATCGATGACATGGGCAGCAAAGCTTTGCTCTGTCAACGGAGCAATGGTACACAAATGACCAAGCAAGCTTTTCCAGCTCCAACAACAAACTACCGCAAGTTTTGTGTGCTCAGCAGCAGCCTCACCCTCCGATCAGCATGTAAGGAGATGAGACAGCCAGTGCTGCAGCAGCAGGCTGAGGGACTCGAGGAGTAAAGGAGGTCCTGGCATTGTACGCTCTGTACAGAGCAGGCTCAGGAGGAGGGAGAGAGAGAGAAGAAGAAGGAGAAAGGAAAAACAGAGTTTTGATGAAGGAATTGAGGTCCCCAATTATTTATTAAAGCTTCCCACGCGGGGGATTCAGAAATGATGAAGCCCTATTTAAATTTCTTGTCAGCCGTCTGGTCACGGACAAGATGGGGCCTGCAGACACACATGCTTAGTGCTCAACTCATAGAAAAGTGGAAGAAAAAGGGCTGCAGTCTGTTTCTGCTCCTGCTGTATTCCTTTGTGTACCCCGCTCGCTAAAAAGCACTTTACCACGTTCGAAGCCAACATAGTAACTTTCCTCGATAGAGGTGTTCGATTGAGTTCCATTATGGTGCAATCTTTTGTGTACCAGGGCTAGTTGCCAGTTGCTGGAACTAGGAGGAATGAGCTTTTCCAAGGACTTACGTAGTGTGATCGTGCTGAGAAGAAACTGTATTGATTAGTATGGGTTCTGCTATCCAACACGCAGTGGGCAGCATCGACATGTCCACAAAAGCTGTGTGGAGATTTTCATGTCCACCCCGGTCAGTTGTTATCACCTGGACGCTGCTGGTTGCTGCAGCAGCAACTGGAGCTGCAGGAACAACAAATGCTGACGTTGTGTACCCATATACATACACAGATTCAGTTAACCAGGGCTCAGGTACTTAAAAGCTTGGAATAAACGGACAAACTTGTACCTCGCCCTCAGAGGTTCTTCAGAGGGTGCAGAGAAACAAGAATGTGATGAGACAACAAATCACTGCGAAGAAACAAAATAGCAAACCTCGTTGACTCTGCGTTAGGTCAACTTTGTCATTATTGAATATTACATGAAGCACCTTACATCCCCACCTGGTGATGTGGGAGGAGTCTATTGAAGAATTCACTGGCTGTATGAGCGAATTCCTCATTTTTTGAGCACTTGAAAGGATTTCAAACATCACGTTCGGCCACCTCTCAGCAGCTCAGAACATTCTGAAACTCATGTAACAGTACACTCTTGAGAGACTCCTCCCTCACAATCACCTTCCCACTTCTAGCCAAGCGATTTAGAAAGTCTCTAGGTGGTGTCCAAAAGGTGACCTACTGCTTTAAGATATTGCGTCTCCATATATCTTGCTAAGTGAACAGCTCTGATCCATACTCTTGAGGAAAAAAATGGTAGTTCACTGTATGTTATAGCTTTAGATACTTATTCTAATCTAATTTGATACTCAACATACAGGTAGAAAACTATGTGAAGGACCGTTTGTTGCAGCATTGCTATTCATCAATTACTCTCAACTATGCATTCACTGCTATTTGGAAAATTTCAAGCCCGAATCAGGCTAGCTCATAGGATCGCACGAACATTTGTGCTTTGCCATAAGAATGGATGTAAGAAAATTTGATGCTCTGTCCGGGCAGAAGGGTCTCAAACCAGTTGGGAAGAACGTAGACGTTGCCACTTTGGTGCACTTTAGACAGCCCCCACAACGGACCATATAGCTTATGCGCAACCAACTCTGCACTCTTCAATGGCCGGTTGGACTTGTTCACGACTTTGCCAGAGAATCTGAACAACTGTTTGCCGTTGTGCACAAACTGGTCCACCAACGTATGGATCACCATCACCACTTGAGCTCCCTTCCTGGTAATGCGATGGTTTGCTTGCATTCTCCGGCTGCTGTAAATCCCAAGGCCTGCATCAAGATGGCGCTGGCCGTTTACTGTTCATACATAACCAAAGCACAACATCAATATTCGTGACATATGCACAAGATGTTTGTTTACTTATTCAATAACAACAACAATAATAATAGTTATAGTAAGTGAGTTAATAGTCTGCAATACAGCGAAAATTGCTTGCTCCGAAAGGCTGAATTGATCAGTTAAAGACCTACCTTGGAGAATGCCTTCAACTCCGTGGTTAACTCCATCGTCATTGTAGCCTTCGATCAAGTAAGCCAATAAACCAACCAGAGGAGCTGTATTATAAAGGGCCGGTTCAGACATGGCAAAGTTTTGCCGAACATCTTGGTATAAATCATTCTGGTCGGGGCCGCCCACGATGCCGCCTTCCAGAACGAATGGGTTAGGATCTGGGACCAAGTAAAATTTACTGTATCCTTTCCTGCAACCCACAGGGCCATCAATGGAGGCACCTCGGTGGTGCACACGTAGCGGAAAATTGGAACCGAATCCTATCATGTAGCTTATGCCTCTGCTATTCTTCCCCAGAATGTAATCTACTTGCTGCTTGGCTGCCGCGAGCATCTCCCTCGTTGTGACAGAGGACATGCAGTGCTGAGGAGTCTGACCAGCCGCTGCATAGTAATTTGAAGCAACGGACAGCAAGAAAGCAGCACTGGTCACATACTGCATATTGTTCCAATATTGCGTCCAAAACATTCCATCTGCATTCAAAGCCATCCACTGTATTTGTCACGAAGAATTCATTGACAGCTAGACGCAAAGAATTAACTGATTCCATGTACTGAAAGGTGTGCCATATCTGCTAAAAAATCTTACCAGGACTCTTGGTAAGTTGTTTTCCATGGTTCTTTTGCAACGCTGCACACAGGAAGTACTCAGCTTTGGCCTGATATTGCTGAAGAGTTTCAGTATAAGGCCCTGCATTGCCATCTAACAGTACCTGCCATCAGCACGGCAATCTAAGTTAGGAAATAATTGGGGTTTCGACAAGTTTCAGTAGATATGCAATTGGAAAGCTTCCAAGTGGTTCTGCTGGATAGATAGTGCTCCGTATCCCAACCTTCGTCGCCTTGAGCTGAACACCAACAAACTTGTTATCCCAACTGAACAGATCAAGGGCCCATCCTACTCCTCCCAACGTGTCGGCATTATCAACAACGTATCTCAGATATCGAGTCTCGTTTGTGGCGTCATAGAGCCACAGAGCTGCCCACAGCAGTTCATCCTGGATGGGAATCATACAAACCATTATGTAAAAGCAGATCCTATCGCTCAAACTTTGAGGATCCATGTCATAAAAAATATTTTATGGATTTGAATGACAAGATAAAGATAAAGACGGCAGCTAGCAACAAGAGACATCAAGACTTACGTAGTATCCACTCCACGACTTGTAGTAGTTTTGGGCTATTGGAATGCTCAAGTCATATGCACCTCGATAGGTGTCCGCAAAGGTAAAGAGCTGCAAAGAGAGAAACAACACAGAAATTGAGTTCAGTGAAACACTCATTGCTTGCATCGCAATTAAATTCTATTCGAACTTGTATTGGTGAGTTTCCCGATGCAAAGGACTCTAACATCCGCAATCTGCAGGTAGTCTCTGCCAAGGGACTTGTACCCTCCAGTTTCGCATTACTAATTGAAGGGTGAGGATCTTCCATTACCTGGCGAGCATGGGTTAGAAGCGTGGCAGAGTAACGAGGATTTGATGGCTTGAAAACGATCGATGCAGCAGCCATGGCAGCTGCTGTCTCTCCCGCTAGGTCGGAGCCCGGATGCTCGGCGTCGATCTTGTAAGCCTTGCGTGAGGTTGTCATATGCTCTGGTTTCATCCAGCAGTAGTGGTCGGAGTCTCCGTCGCCCACCTTGCCCACCAAAAATTGTAAATGAAACCTTCAATTACTACTCAGAAAACTAGAATGGCTGGATTCTACTGCCTTAAAGAAGCACGTTAGGAGAATGGATGGGACTGGAGCAGTACCTCGCCCCAGAGAACATTTTCCTCAGGATGGCATTTGATAAAGTATTCAGTACCCCACTTGATTGCTTCCAGTGCATGATCGAGCTCACCAGCAGTCTGCAGCTCTTCTCTGAACTGAATGACATTCCAGGAGAGCATTGTGATGGTGAACGCCATGGGAAGTCCATACTTTACATTGTCGCCAGCATCATAATACCCGCCTGTGAGGTCAATCTGCCAACGAAGCATAACACGGCTGATGCATGCTGATATGAAAAAATAAACACAAAAAAATTGCAAAATATATTAGCAGAGGCATTCTAACAACCGATCGATCATCGGAATAAAATCTATTTCCTCTGAGAACACGCCATTTCACCTCGTGGAAGAGCGATGCATGAATACAAAAACTCTTGTAATCAAATAGAAGGTCGGTCCATGAACCAAAGTTTTCAGCGAAGTAGGAGCTCACGGTGAAGAGATTTAAGCGGAGAGTGCGCTACTCATACTTGCAATAGAAAAAGCTGCAGTTCAGTGTACCATATGTCGATGGCAACTTACGACGATCCACTGAGGACACATTTGTGAAGAAAGAGAAGCTTCTCTTTACCACGGTAGGACAACCCTTTCCTCGAAGCATAAATTCCTACCCCACTCCCTCAACAAGTCTACCGGTCGATAAAATTATTGTATCATTCTGAAGAACAAGAACTTACATCTTGCTCTAGACCGTCGCTCATGCCGGAATCTCCTCGCCAGGTGACGCGCTGTGTGGGCGGCAATTTCCCAGACCTCTGAGCTTCAAAGAACTTCAGCGACTTCTCTAAAGCATTCCTATAGTCCAGCCCCTCCGCGTTGGCTTGCGCTGCTCGTCCAAGCACAGCTCCACAAGTACAGAAATGCAATACTACTGCAACCACATATAGCCATCCCAAAAAATTTACTCTCAACTCCTCCATGACCCTCTTCTCTTCAGTACGAGTCACCAATACGGGCAACACCATGACACTGGGTGTCAAAGGCCCATGCCTGGCTGCAAGGTGATCTCCCCTCCCTACACTAGCCACCTCCGTAACATATCCATAAAGATGGTCCTCTGGTTCGAAATACTGATCCCGAGGACAAAATTCTACCACTCAAGCCTTAAAACTGCATACAGTTACATGAGTAGATTTCCAAAGTCGATTGCCAAGCCGCCTATTGCTAGCGCACTTCCGCGTTCCCAACAATCAACGCACAATGCGATGATTCCAGGTCATCTGACCGCTCCAGAGCTCGAGTCAACGTCCGGAAATAGCATACAGTCTAAACCACACCCAGCTCCACACCGTCAACAATGTAACCCAGCTACTACATATACCCCTCGAGCTCATACAACTCGCCTGCGCAGCGTATATCATCAAGCCACCGGTCGAAACTGCCCCAAGGTCGACTATGCCTTGAATATGAGCTGATAAGCCTCGAGAGTGGCTGTTAATTGCACGTCATTCCAACTCAAGCACACACTCACGACTCCGTCAGAGAACTCAAGACCTCGCGCAGCTCCGGGAATCTGCAGACGCTAGCGAGAACTGTCCTTCCACACAACCCGTATGGCAGGCGCAAGCGGGAATGTACAGCCTGTAGTGATGAATGTCAATGGTGTGGGAGTGTTGTGCAGCAACAGATGGAGCAGCACAAAAACATCCCCCCTTGTTGGAACGATTCCGATCCCTTCTCACCACACTCGCGCGAGTGAGGAAGGGCGCGAGGGAATTCAAGGTCATTTGCAGAACACGATGATTCTGGCCAGTTTTGAGGTTTCCTGGAGTGGCAAAAGAAGAAGAAGAAGCAGAAGGAAATAAAAAAACATGACTCCTGCGAATAAAGGACCAGGTTATCGTAACTCTCTGCAGCGTGATGGTCGCCGCCGCCGACGCGGACGATCGGGAGTTACCAGACTGCGCCGCTGTACACCACCAGCTTATTAGTCTACCCTTTCGAGGTAGTTCGTCAATAAATCAGTCCAGAATTAATCCATTCAAGCGTGTGGGGTTAATGAATGTTTGATCTGCGGCCGGCGAGTGTATTACTCCAGTTTTGGAGCGCTCCAGTATGAACTCCATAATTAACGCATCTCCTACAGTCTGAGTTTCTGGCTTCAAATCGTTTGTAAATCTTGGCGTTTAGTGACTACTTTGTGATAATCCATAAAAGACCATATTCAACTCTTATACTGATATTGAACGGGCACTGTAGTATCCCAATAGTAATTTTATTTGTACGCCGGAAGTGGAGAACAGTTGAGTATGTTTTTACCCGAACATGCAAGTCACGTAGATTGACTGAAGTTATGATAACTTCATTATATGGTGGGGTTGAAAACATTTCATGACAGACTGAAAAGTAACGTTGCACCACCTGGTCTGTTGAACCTGAGCAGAGCGGTTCCCCAAGTAGGAGCAAATATTACGACATTTCCAAAAGACAAAAAAAAAATGTCGCTGCATCTTCTTGCCTTTTGGCTAGTCCATTCACCAGCGTCTCAACCCACCACGTGTGTTACTGTGTATGAACTCACAGACAACTGCGCCACTGCCTTTTTAAAGAAAAAACACTTCACTTGGAAAAACACTTCACTTCATTTGTCATGTCCCTCACAAATGTGTGCGTGTGTGTGCTCATGACCACGAATGAAATCCATAAATAGTCCCCGCATCACTCCACCTCCATGTCACTGGCGCACGCCAACAACAAACTCGCCTCACTACCTATTAGTCAGCCGTAGAAACACCTCGGTCGCAAACATCACTGTAAAGCTCTTCTTCTCTCTTACAGCCTAACAAATCCCAATGCGAGAAAACATATCCGCAGATGGACCCAGGCTAATCAATGAATGCACCTCCGCTAGGGTTTTAAGAACGAGCACAGCATCTTGCTGTAACGAACCCTAAAAGAAAGCATAGCATTATCAACATCATCATCATCATCAGAAACGAAAAAAACAGCAAAAAAAACATAAACCCAACAAGGGAATTAAAGAGGAGCTAAATAGAGCCCCACGAGTTGGGAGAGGCAAGTACACTTGGCAATCCGTGTAGGATAACTACAGTGACAAAGGAGGAGGAGGAGGAAACGGGAGTCCCGGTCCTGATCCTGATCCCGATCACGAACGACGAGGGTACAACAGGGATATTAAGGAAGAGTGGGGGGGTCTATGAAAGGCCATGCTCGTAGGAGGGGGGAAGCTTTCCACCGCGCTGCCTGCGTGCCTGCAGGGACGAGGGCAGGGAGGGAGGGAGCGGGGGCTTTGGTAGTGGGTGTGTCCATTGACGGCACACACAAGTACAGGGGATGATGACCCAACGCAGGAGGGAGAGTGAAAGGGGGGGGGATCGTGTGTCCTGTGCGAGGCGCAGAGAGTAGAGTGTACCAAGCAAGAAGTAGAGGGGGGCTCCTCTTCCATGCCATGCCAGTGTTTACTCCGCATCCACGATCATGAGATCCAGCCCCCCTCTGTCTGGTAACCACTCTCCTTTACCACCACGCCGCACCCCCCCTTCCCTACTTCGCCTCCTCCATCGTCTCCTTTGTTTTCTGCCTGTTCGTCGTCGTCGTCGTCGTCTTTCTCTTGCATATTTTTCTGATTGGTGTTCTTTTTAGGTTTCGTTTCAGCTTGTGAGCCTTGATTGTGTTTGTGATACTATCCAAAATATGTGATGGAAACACATTCTAGATTTAACATGTAGATAAGTATCATCTAAAAGATTATCATTTATTGCAGGTCTAATCTAGGTGGAGTTTGTGATATGCTCATTACCCACTTGTTGGTAAACTCCTAGGAAGGAGTTGGATAGTTAGTAGTATAGAATTCGTCTTCTAATAAACGTTCCAGTTTTTTAGAAGTTGTACATTATGTAGAGAAGCTCATTTATACTGTAAAGGTAGATCTTTACAACAAACAAGTTTTTGGTTCAAATTTGCACAACAATGCTTTTGAATCTTTTTGTATTATAGTTGAATTTGGTCTAGAAAATTATGATTTGATATATTGTAGTTTATCTTAGCCTCTCTTTTTTTACGTAACTTTTATCATTTTTAGGTTATAAACTACCAAATTAGGTAGACATACGAAATCTTTTTAGATTTGCTTAAGCTCTTTTATAAAATATATATATATATATATATATATTGATTTTATATTTTCATTCTTTCTAATGCCCAATCTAAAGGTTGATTTTTGGTGGTCAATTTATAAATTAGTGGTAGAAGTATTGATTCTTGAATAAATTTTTTTATGAGTTTAATAAATAAATAAATAAATAAATAAATAAGTATTTTTATTTTATTATATAATTAAAATTGATTCTATTAATATTTAGTATTCTATTTTTAGATATTATCTATATTGGTTAAATCATGTTTGTTATATAATTAAAATTTTAATGTTCTAATGTGGTGTTTAAAAAAATTATATATTTTTTTCTTACTTCTAAACATTAATTTGATGTATTTTATTAATATAGATAATATAAATGTAAATGTGATGACTATTCAAAAAAATAGATTATCATATAATTATTTTTTATTTATATTAATAAAAAAATAACTTGAATTTTAAATATTAACTAATGAGTTATAATTTAATAAAGATATAATAAAATAAGATGAACAAAAAATTATATGATTAAAAAATTAATATATTGCATGTAAAATCTAGAATCCAATATCAATTATGTTTTCTTAAACAACTATAAAAATTATCAAATCCAAAGAAATATTATATAATATATAATTTTTAAAATTAAAACTATGATTTTATTTTTAAAGTATTGCCTATATTAAAACTATACTTTTAGTATTCAATTATTTAGAGATGAAAATAAATATAAATATAATAAAAAATCATAATTCTTAAAATTTAAAAATTGATATTAACTTAAATTAAAAAATATTTTTAATTTAAATTATTTGAATAATAGACAGAGATATTGAGAGAACTAAACTTCAATTCTTTTATCCTAATTGTTATGGATGAATTCATATACATATATTTATTTATACTTCTTACTAGTTAAATTTAATTATTTAAAAAATTTATTTAAATCTTTGCTAAATGAGAAGCATACAATAATTTTGGATACCATAGAATTTTGCAACATTTGCATAACCATTAATTTGACTTTCATAAATGCATGTGTATAAAGATTTCTTAATTAATTAAATTTAATAATATTATTTTTAAAAATATATTTATTTCTTATAATTTAATATTTTAAAACTAAATTAAGTGTTATATATTATAGCATATCAAATAAAATTTAATAAGTTAAACAAAAATATATATATTAAAAAATAACATGATTCTTTAAATTAAAGAATAATAAATTTGTAAAAATTAAAATAATATTATATATCACAAATATTATAAAAAATATTATATTATATAAAAATATTATAAATAAGTATGTCATATACACATAAATAATTTGACATTAATATTTTCAAATTTATAAAAAAATTCACCATATAATCATCTATACAACAAATCATCAAAATTAAATATTTATAATAAAAATTAAAGGATTTTCAAATTAAAATATTTGATTATTAATACATCTTATAATACAATAAGATGAATTTGTTAAAAGTATTTAAAAATAATTATTATATATAATATATTGATTTTAGAAAAATATTAAATCAACCCACCTTACTTCTATAATTTTATCTCTGTGACTACTTATCTAATTTGCAAAAAGAAAAATTTGTGAACTCATTCATTCAATTTTGCCTTGATCTCTTGGCAAATCTGAAGGTATAGCGACTATGTTTTATGGCACAATGGAAGATGGTATTTGATGAGGATGTGCCTCTATACTGTGTGTGTTGGAATTGGATACCAAAGATTGCTTCAAAATTAGAGCTAGCACAAGGCAATGCAAGAGAGATTTGAAATCCATTTTGTCGAAGGAAAATCTTAGGTTCATCTTTGCCATTGTCTATTGAATTCACATATTTCTTTACTCCCAAATTGGAAAAGTAGACATAGATATTAAATCATGGAAGTCAGTGGATCAATTTAAGATTTAGGTGGTTTGATTTAATATTTTCCTAATTTTATTGAGTATACTAATTTGAATTAAAAAAGGTTATAAAATATTGTTAGTAGAAACATGTAATCAAAAACTGTAATGAAAAGGATAATAATCTCTATTTAAATTTTAAAATTTTAAAATTAAATATGTAAATATAGTATTTTAGCTATATATTAATAGAAAAGAATATTTATTACTTACATACTTTTCAAAGGTATCAATTCAAGCTCATAAAAATTGAAAACAAACTTCACATACAATTAGGACCAAGCAATGAATATGTATATTTATACATATACATATATATACATCAAAGTAACAGTCAGTGTAATTTGAATAACAAACAAAAGATATTGGCTAGTTTTGTATGCATGTATAATTATAGTCAAACAAAAAACCTAAACTTCAATAAGTATATTTTTCTGATGGTAAAAAGACTATGTTCAGTATTGTATTGATTGTAGTTGTTGCTTTACTTGACTTCGAGTTGAAAAACATGGATTTCAAAATTGCAGTTTTAAATGGGAATCCAACAAAAGAAAATACAATCATATCAAGGAAAAGGTGCTAAAACTTTCTTTTAAATACAAACTAAGTAGAAACATTTTTAATTAAATATAAATTTTATGATGAATAATTATTGTATAAATTGAAATTAGGTCTTAGATAATGGTAAAAATAAGTTTATTAAGTTCTGATTAATTGTAGTAATCCAAGAGAAGAAATGATTATTGTGTGTATTTCAAATAATATGAAATCTATGGATAAGATGTATATATCAACTAAAAATTATGTATAGCTAACACCTTGACCACTTTATTTAATATGTTGAACATCAAAAAAATCAAAGAAATGTGAATAAAAAAAATTTATATAAAAGATTTTGGCTATCTCAAGGAGATTTTAGAAATTGATATTCCAAAAAAATTGAAGTAGATAAAAGTTTAGCTTTTACAAGGGAAGTATGCTAAAAAGGCTCTCAACCATTTTGAGGTGGATTATACAAAATCGATGAATACTCCTTTTAATATGCATTTTAATTTCTTTGTAATATCAATGTCCTCAATTAAATACTGAAGGAAAATATATGCATAACATATCATATAAAAGTGCAACAGAGAATCTGGTGAATGCCATATTATGTATTATACTGCATATTTTATATTATGTTAGCATAGCAAGTAAATAAAATATTTACATTCTATTGATGCTATAAAATTGTTTTTGAACCAATGATGCTTAAAAAAGCTTGAAGTAATAAAACAAAATTTTATTACAAATATAAAAATTTTAGACCATTGGATTTAATAAAGAATAAGCTTAATATAAATGATATCAAAGTATACATATTAATGTCAAATTTTTAAAAATATATATTAATAATTTAATCTTTAGATATTATTTTTAAAATAAAATTAATAAAATTGAATTAATTAAAATTAAACAATGTAATGAATAATGCAATGTTATACATAATATAATTTTACAATCTTAGATGTCACAACAAAGAGCACAATAAAGGCCAAATTAGATAAAATATTGCAAGAAGAGAAATTGTTGAATATTTTTTAGAATTTAATTACAAATCAATACATATTTAGAGAGTGCTAAAGAAATCATGTCATTTCAAATAAAAAAAACAACATAAACCTATGGTCTTTTTTAATGATCTATAAACATTCATTGAGGTAAAACAATCAAAACATGTATGTTTATAGAAGACTATATATGTATATAGGTATATGTATATATATGTAAATAGATAGATAGAACTAAAAATAAAATGCATAAATATTAATGTAACACTTTTAAAATCGTCATATTATGAATTATAAATAGATACTTTACTAAGAAAGATGTATTGGATGAAATTGTAAAATATAAAGCAAAACTAGGAATTACTATGTAATTCTTAGTAGTAGATAAAAATTAATAAATATTTTTTAGTTATTGTCAAATTTACTACTATTTTGAATATTAATATAATAAAAAAAATTATAAATTCAAAGATCTATTAAATATCTATATATATATATATATATATATATATCTAAAATTTAGTTGAATTATTATACAAACACATGACATTAAAATTTTGATTTTTTTTATAGATTAAATTTCTAAACTTAAGTTTGAAAATTTAGCTATAAATAAAAGATTAAAATTAAAATTTTATTTACAAATATAAAATAAAATAAAATAAAAATATAGATAATTAAAAAATTATACAATATATATTCTATTATAAAAATAGTTATTATAAATAGATATTCAAAATAGTTAATTTTTTTAATAATTTAAAAAAAAACCAAAATTTAAAAATATATATTTAAATTTTATATTTTGATATAATTTTTATTATATATATACAATATCAACACTTGTGTAAAATTATATTAATTAATTATATACAGAATATTATATATAGATGTATAAAGATATTATATTTTGCTCAAAAAGGTTATGCCATATTATTTTTCTTTTGAGATAAAAGAACCTTTGTTTATGTAAGGTTTTATTATTATTTTTATGTATATAATAGTCTAATAAATTTTTATTACAATCAAGGTTTATAATGTAAGAAATAAATTTTTTGACTAAAAGAAAATATTCTATAAGAATATATTATAACTTATTTAATATTTTGTGTAATTAAAAATACAATCAACTCTTATTATTGGTGATAAAATATTTCTTGCATTAAAACTTGAATAGACTATTTTTATATTGGAGAGACAATAAAAAAATAAAAAATAATAGTATGAATTAGATTTAAAGAAAGATTTGTAATAGATATACATAGCAAGTAGATTAGATAATAGTATTTATGATACACGCCTTTCATACCAATACCCAATACTAAAACCTTCTTTGTTGTTAGAAGCAATTTTAGTTGTTTTTTTCAAATTCAGTTATAGATCCATTCTACTTCTTTCTTTCTTTTTTATTTAAATCTTTTAAATCTCTAGTTTTTTATAATTAGAGTTTTTTTAAAATTGGTCAAATATAAAAGGAAAAAAACTTTTAAAGCAATTTATTAATTGATAAACAATCAATATTTAATGCCTCACATAAGATAGATTACATTAGCCAATAAAAATACATATAATTTATAATTATATCTAGAAACTATAATATATTATTATGAAGATAAGAAGTATATACAAACATCCAATTAACATAATTATTTATAATATTTTTTTATTTAAATTTTTTGTTATAGTAGTGCTATTTGTGTGAATCCTCTTGATGTATCTTAATTGGTGGATTTATTAAAAACAAAGTTTTTAAGTTGTTTAGATATTAAAATGTCAAGATTAGAAAATTTATTTGATCATCTAAATATTTATTAGAATTTAGAAGATCTTATAGGTTATAAGAATCTTGTTAGAGAAAAATTAATAAAAATAGAATCTTAGTAAGTCTTAGAGGCAATTATCTTAAATGATTAACATATTTTTTTTTAATTGTGATAATCAATGTTTAATTATTGAGACCAATATCTAAATTGGTCTTCTATTTATATATATTATCTATTAAGAACTTATAAATATTAGTTAATAGGTAGAAGAAGCATGAAAAAGAACCTCATGATTTTTTAGTGATTTATATAAAAAATAGATTTTTTTGTTAGTTTAAATTGATTTTTTTATTATAAAAAATATCCAAGATAGGATAAATTAGTATTAAATTGATATTGATATCTTAAAAATATTATAAGACTTTTTAAATTTTATTTAGAATTTTTAAAGAATTTTTAGAACATATTTTGAAGATTTTAGTAAAAATAATTTTACCTTTTTGAAAGGCTATTATAAAGAATTGGAGCAAGATTTTAAGGCTTTGTAAGGTTGATAGCTAATTAGGTGGTTTTGAATACCATGACAAAGTCATAAATATACAAAAACATGTTTTACTAGTAGAAATCATAATGACCAATAGCTAGAGTAGTACTTGTAGGAAGAAAGGTGCATATGTCCCATATAGATTGCAACACCTTGGATACAAGTAGGAGGATAAGACTAAGGCCTTGTGGCCCCTCTGAGATATCTTATAACACCACTTGTGAACCATAGTGAGGCTTAAATCCTTGACTTTTTAAGCACGTTACCTTTGAAATAAAATCCATTTATTTAATTTTTTAATTTTTTATTTTACATCTTTAAATCTTCATAATTTATTTATAATGATTCGAAATCACATATTATTTATGTTATTAAAAAGACAAAAGAATTAATTATATACAAATTTATTTTTTATTTTTTATTTTTTATTAAGTGAATATCCAATAAACAGATTGTAATAAGTTTTTGGAGTGTATATTTGTTTGATTGTCTTTCTTGCACTTATTTTGTCCTTCTTTTTATTTTTATTTATATTGATTATACTTCTCACTTTACACCACCAATTACAAGCAATTCTTAATTGAGGTCATCTTGTAATTTGGATTAAGGTGTGAATTTTATCTTCACAATTTATAAGAAGATATCTATTGATTTTTTAGAAATTTGACAGCAATATAATAAGTATTAATGTCTTTGCTTTTAAGTTTTTTTTATCTATGTATAATATATAAATATTATTAATAATTATATTAATTAATATATATTTTTATAAATAAGGATTGAATAAACTAAAAGATACTAATAATAAAAGAATGGATTATTTCAAAGTTGTTACATAATATATTTTTTTAGATGATCTTCATTTCAATTTTAACATTATGAAGATTAAAGCAATTAAAGTGATTTATTTTTAAAAAATAAAAATAAAAAATCTTAAAATAAACTTATTGATTATTGATTCTCTATCTTACAAAGAAGTTCTAAAAATTAATCTTTGAACTTATTTCTTCTTGTTTTAGACCATCTTTTTGTCAATGGTTGGTTTTTTAATTTTAATTGATATTGCTAAAAAAAATAGTTTTGATACATTTATAAGATTCTTAAATAATTTTTATGTATATTAATTATTATCAAATTTGTGCTAATATATATAATATTTTAATTTATTTTAGTCTCTATTAAGTTTAAAACTTCTTCTACTTTAAATTCTTCATTTTAATCTATTTCAACTAAAAGCGGTAGTAATTATTTTATTAATATATTAGCCATAATATTATTAAAAAAATAGATAATTCCTATTAGACATAATATAATATAAATGGTTGACATTGTATTATAGGTTGATAAGTTATAGTAGCCATATTTTGGTGGTATTACCATTTAGCTATTGTAGCCTATGAAGTTATTATCTAGTTTATTAAGACAAGTGTCTACATGTCAATTAGACCTCTTTGATTAGGCTAGTTATTAATGCATTATCGTGTGGCGTGATTTTCAATCTGAAAATACACTAGATATTTAGCTATAGAAAATTTATGTATAATTTATTTACAAGACTTTAATAAGTGATTTTTTGTTAATAAAGAAAATAAAATATATGACAATATTATTAAAAAAATATTATACTAATAAATACCTCTTGTATTTAAATAAGTTTGTACATAAAGTTTTTCTATGGCATATAGAAAATCCTTAATATCATTTTTTTTTATAAAATCACAACTTACCAGTTGTTAATAAGTTAGATTATCAATAACTTTGAAAAAAAAAATCTATAATTTCCTTTTAAAACCTCATCTTCATATCAAAATTTTATTATAGCTCCATATATCTATTTTTCTACCTCCATAAAGTCTTGGCTCTTAAACAATCCCTTTAGTTTGTACAAAATGCTCAAATTGCAATAAAATCCTTCAATAGCTTATTCATCCACAAGGATTGATTTTTTTCTAAATTTTAGAGTCCAATAATTCTTAAAAATTCCAAATCACTCAATTTTTGTACCAACACTACAGCCAAAAACTTAAACTTGTTGAATCTAGCCTTTAATGTTTGAATGTTGTCAAAAAAGAAACCCTAATTCCTAATAAGGCCTCAAGCAGCCTCCTTGAAACCCATTAGGCATGACTTTTGGCCAATAGGAATAGAGACTTTTATCATCTATTTCCATTCATTCACACAGATGGTCTAAATATTCTTTTTTTACACTAAAAACTCTCTAATTTTTTTTCTAATAGGATTTATATAACATGTATCCTAAACACCAAATAAAAGAAATAAAATAAGATCTTAAGAATCACCAATATCTAACAAAGGTGATTCAAAATATATAAAATTTATCATTAATATAAAATCAACCTCAAAATTATTATTAAAAAAATAAGGTTATATAAACCTCAATAATAGTCCTTTTAAACAATTTTTTTTTAAAATGATAATCTAATCATATTTTGTAATCAATAAAATCCACTAATATGGCTCTCACTTAGCTATGTAGTAAATTGTATATTAAATATATTTATATAATATTTTCACATGCTAGCCAAACTACAATATGACAACATTCACACTAGAAAGTCTATATAGTTAGACAATAGACTAGTAATATAAGAATTCAAATCCAAGGTCATTTAATTGTGGTTTAGTTTTCTTGTATTCTTATTGGTTAGATAGTAAATATCTTATATTCACATATTTCTACTTCTATCTTTAAGTAAAATAATTTTTTATTAATTTATTATATGGTATCAAAGCTAGGCATTCTTGATTTTTTTTGTGACTAGCCGAGTGGTTTGTAAGGACTTTTTATAAATACTTGATCTATTGATTAACTTTGAAGAAGTTTAATATTTTTATGAAAAAAACTTAAGAAGTAGAAACCCCTTAGAATAGTAGTAGTCCTTAGAATAATAAGTTGTTGAAGCAGCAAGTCATTGGAAGTGCACATTGTTGGAGGATTAGGTGGCTAGAGCAATAAACAATGTTGGAAATGGGGGTTGCCTTTAAAAATATTGAACTAGGACAAGATTGTGTACTACTATTGGAAACATGGGTTATAGCAAATATACAACTATTCTAAAGAATCCATGAGCCTTTACAAAAAAAAAAAAAAATTAAATTAGTTTTTAAATTTTAATTTAATATAATCTTGATTAAATGCCATAATTTATTAAATTTTAAAAATTTAGACTTGAAAATTTTAAAAGTGCTAGTATTATAATATTTTATATATACAAATTAGTTTTAGGTTTTGTAAAAAAATTTAGAATTTTTATAAATATTCTAATAAAAAGATATATATAAGGATATTCAGCCTCATTTTTATCCTATTTTTATTTAATTTTAATTTTTTTCCTTATCTTTCTTATTTTATCTATTATTGGTATATTTTTTCTATTATAAAAATAGAATATTCTATCATAAAAAAATTTATTAGAAACAATTAGTACCTCTAAAAGAAAAGGATTAGATTCATTTTGTGAAAGGTTATATGTAGAAAGTACAAGAAACCTATTAGAAGGCTTGTAGATTTGGCAAAGTTAGAAAAATAGGAAAATACAAATAAGCAGGTATTATCTATAATTTGCCAATATCTTTTTGGTCAAAATTTTATGATTATAAGTAAGGCAGCAAGTATAATAATTGCATGACAAAGTTGAAAGAAACATACAAGGTTAAAAACACCTCAAGCTTATTATTTTTAATTTGTTTATTTTGGACTGCAAAAATGAATGAAGGTGATAACATTGCCAAACACATAGGCAAATTATAGAAGAATGTTGAGCAATTTTTTTTAATTAGAGAAAAAAAATTAAACAATATATTTTGTGATAGCATTATTAAAGAATATTTTAAAATTATATAGTATATTGATAGTATCATTGAAAATACAACCTTCTACCAAGTTGACATTAACTATAGTCACATCTCAATTATCGTAGTAACAATCTCACAACATGAATATGGGATTAACCTTCAAGTCTGTGTCATATGGCATGATTTTTAATTTGGAAATATATTGGATACCTAATTGTAGAGAATCTACTTCTAACTTATTGGCCAAGCTCTAATAAGTGATTTGTTGTTAATAAAAAAGACAAATAAATATAGCAATATTAAAAAAATATTATATTTATAAAAATCTTTTATATTTAAGTAGGTTTGTATATAAGATTTTTTTGTAATATGCAAAAAATCTTTAATACCCTTTTCTTTGCCAAATCATAACTAACTAATTTTTGATAAGTTAGATTCTCAATAACTTCTAAAAAAATCTATAATCTTCTTTTAAAAACTTATTTTTATATCAAAAATATTATTACAGCTCCATATATCTATTTTTTTATTTTTTTAAAGTCTTGGCTCCCAAAAATCCCTTCAGTTTGTACAAAATGCTCAAATTATAATAAAATCTTTTAATACCTTATTTATCCGCAAAAGATTGATTTCTTCTTGAATTTTAGGATTTAATAACTTTTAATCCAACCATTTAGTTTTTGTCAAATTTCGTAAAAGTATAGCTTATATCTTTAAGCTTTATTACAAGAAAAATAAATTATAAATTCACTTTTAATCGTCTGATATCTTAAAAATCCTAACAAATACTTAAAATCCTAATTTATAGACATCTAAGCACTATTTTCTTCATATCTCTAAAATCAAAATCTTAATGCCAAATTCTTTTTTTGTGTAGCTTTGTAATATGAAAATACATATTTCTAAAAAAAATTAGTAAAAACCTTATCAAATTACTTGAGATATAGCTCAAAATATAGCCACTAATTATGTGGATTATTTATTGCTCTTAGATTGCAAGTGTTGACTTCAACTCTTAATATCTTTTTCATCCTAGCATAGAATTTATCAAATTATATAGATAAAATATAGCCAAAAAAATATTCTCTCCATTATCAATTATTAATTCTTTATTTCTTTCTATATGCAAAAGTTATTTTCCAAAGAATGATAGTAAATACAAAATCAACACCTTGATTTTGAACATTTATATCTTCTTCAAAAAAACTTCAAATCACTCAATTTTTGTTCTAAAATCATAGCCAAAAATCTAAACTTATTGAATGTAACTTTTGACATTCAAATGCTTTCAAAAAAAAAACCCTAATCCCTAATAAAGCCTCAAATAATCTCCTTGTAGCCCATTGGATATGACTTTTGGCCAATAAGAATAGAGATTTCTATCATCTATTCACATGGATGGCCTAACTACTCTTTTTGATAATAAGATTTCTTTTCAATCTTTTTTTTTAATAAGATTTATATAATATGTGTTTTAAACATCAAATAAAAGAAATAAAATAAGATCTTAAGGATCACCAATGTCTAACAAAGATGATTCAAAATATATAAAAGTCATTATCAATATAAAATCAACCTCAAAAATCACTATCAATAAAAAGAAATTAAAATTGTACAAACTTCAATATTAGTTCTTTTAAACAAATTCCTTTTAAAATATTAATCTAATTATATTTTATAATCAATTAAAATCTATTAATATGACTCTTATCTAACTATGTAATAAATTATATATTATTTTTAAATGGTAGTCAAACCACAATACAATAGCAATATTGACTGTAGTAAAAAAAAAAAAAAAAAAAAAAAAAAAACAATCCATATTTTCATACTCATATAGGATTTTTTTATAATTACACAAAAAGATACCAAATACAAATATTATGGCAAAAAAGGTCACTACAAGAGAGAATGTTGCTTCAAAGAGAAGAATAAGAAGTTAAAAAATTTTGAAAAGTCTTTTAAAAAATAACATACTAAAAAAAGAGACAAGAATTATCAAAAGAAAGAAGATGAATCTATCTTTGTAACCGAGTTATTTGTTACTATAAGTAACAAAAAGTAGTACATCAATTTTGGTACTTTTCAACACATGAAAGAAAACCAAAGTTGATTTTTAAGTTACAAAAACCTACTATTAGGCCCTAATATTTATTTGGACAATAATATTATAATTGCTATAAAAAAGAAGAATAAGCTTTCTTTTCAATTTCCAAATGATATTCAAAAGCATATACATGATATTTTTCATATTAAAAGATTAGCCAAGAATTTTCTTTTTGTTTAAAAAATAACAGACTAAGATTATGAAGTCAATTTCATAGTTGATATATGTCTTATGAAAAGAGACAACACTATCATCAAGAGTGTTAGATATAAAAGCTAATATATGCTATTGGAATCTTTGGATGAAGATAAGAAGATTTTACTTATTACAAAGACAAAATAAAGAATAAATAAGGCTGATCTTTGGCATCAATAATATAGATATCTTGGCATTTTAAGCTTAAAGAAATTACAAGCAAGTGAAATGGTTATTTATTTGTAACTTAGATAATTATAAAAAGTTAAAATATTATAAAAGATTCGTTTGTGAAAAATAATATTATGATGCTTTTTCAATAAAAGGTAGTATTTATATAATCAATCTCTCAAAAGTGATATTTTTAATATTAATGGTTTTATAAAGATAATTTTTCATGAAAAGGTAAAATATTCTATTATTTTTATTAATAATTTTTCTAAAAAAACTTTTGTGTATTTCATAAAATAAAAGTTGAAAGTCCTAAAAAACTTTAAGATTTTCAAGGATCTAATTGAAAAACAAATAGGCTTAAAAATTCTCAAATTACATAGAGACAAAAGTGGTGAATATACATCTAAGGCCTTTCAACACTTTTGTAAGCAACATGGCATTGCACAATAATTTTTGATACCTTATATGTTTCAAAAAAATGGAGTTGTAAAACACAAGAATTGTTTATTAATTAGAAGTGCAAGGTGAATGTTATAGCATAAGCATCTTTCAAATGCATAGTGAACAAAAGCTATCAATACATCAAGATATGTCCTTAATTTAGCTCCTACTATAGTTATAGAAGAAAAACCTCTCAAAGAAGTTTGATCATGTATAAATACTTTGATATGATATCTTTATGTTTTTGGATGTGATACCTATGCCCATGTTCTAAATGAAAAATGCACAAAATTTGATCTTAAGAGCAAAAAATGTATATTTTGGAGCTATATTGAGGACACTAAATATTATTATATTTACAATGTTCAAAATGGCTCTATTATTAAGAAATATGCTGTTAAGTTTGTTGAATGCAAAGACTCTAAATAAACAAAAGAGATTTTAGAGGTTTTTAATAAACCTCAAGAGGCAATGGTGAAGATTGAATTTATCAACTTTCATTGGATTCAAAGAGCAATAATGATAATACAATGGAAAATCTAGATAATAACAATGGTCATTAACAACCAACTATTACATTTTCATCTTTAGTTTAAAAGATTCAAATACAAGCTTGTGCACTTAGACAACAACTTGCGGCTTTAAATCTATCTCTAATCCTATTTCCACCTCTATCTTTACCTTCACTTATATTGATGCATGCACAAGCATGTCTATTGGCAAAATAAATAATTAATGAATCAATATTGGCTTGAATTTTTTTCAAGTCTTTCATATCTTTAACGTGTATGGCATATTATTTTTGTACAAGCATTGAAGAATCAATTACTATTACTAAAGCTATGGGAAGAGATGATACTTGAAAGTAGAAAGTAGTAATGGGTTTAGAATACTAGAGTGTTATTGACAATAAGACTTTGACTTTGATACCTTTACTAATAAATAAAAAATCAATTGGTTATAAGTAGATTTTTAAAATCAAATATAATGTTGATGATTTAATAGAATACTACAAAATAAGATTAATTATAAAATATTATGTGCAAATAGAAGGTATTGATTATAATGAGACTTTTGTTCCAATAGCAAAAATGACCTTGATTTATATACTTCTTACATTGGTTGTAATCAAAATTTTAGAAGTTTATCAAATGGATGTTACGATAGCATTCTTGAATAGAAATTTTGAAGGAAAAAAATATATGGACCAATCAAAAGGCTATATATTAGAAGGTGAAGAAAAACTAATATATAAACTTTCTATAGGCTCAAGTAATCTCCTAAGGCATAGTATCAAAAGATAGATGATTATTTTGCCTCATAAAGTTTAAAAAGTAGCCATGTGGCTCCTAATATTTATGTGATGTGGACTACTAATGGATTCTTTATTGTCATTACACTCTATATAGATGATTTGATGCTTGTATCTAACAACAAAGAACTTCTCTTAAAAACAAAGAAAAATTTAGCCAAAAGATTTGAAATGAAAGATTTAAAAGAAATCTATTATAACTTAGGTGTACAAATTATGAAGAATCAAAGGATTTTTAAAACCTATCTTAGTCAAAAAAAATATGTGAAAAATGTCCTTGAAAGATTTCTAATAAAAGATTGTAAACCTTTAGCTAAATCTTTGGATTCTAACAGCAAATAGTTAAGAGACATGAGTCCACAAATTCTTGAAGAAATTGAAGTAATAAAAGAGATTCTATATCAAAATGCATTTGGTAGTTTAGTCTACACAATGATAGGCAATGGGACCAATATTCCATATCTAGTAGAAGTTGTTAGTTAATACATGGCAAATCTTTGTCTACAATATTAGATTGCTGTGAAATGAATTTTGCAATATTTATAAGGCACATCAAATCATGTGCTACAATATGGTGGAAGTTCTTTGAATTTGCAAGTGGTTGATTACTACAATGCAGATTATGCAAGAGATATTGATATATAATGTTTGATCACTGGCTATATATTTTTATTGGTTGATAGTGCAATTAGTTAGAATAGTAAGAAGCAACCAATGGTCGAATTATCTACTATCAAAGCAAAGCATATGGTAGCTACTCATACAACTAAAGAAGCAATTTGGTTTTAAAGGTTTTTTTAAAGACATTGGATTTTGATAAGACAATCTTATGATTATTTTCAATAATAATCAAAGTTTCATTTATCTTTTAAAAAATCCTACATTTCATGCTTATACCAAGCATGTTAAAATCTATTACTTTGTTTATAAGAAGATTAAAAGCAATAATATCAACTTAATTTTTTGCAACATTTAAGACATGGTTGTAGATGTATTGACCAAAGGTCTAATTTCTAAAAAACATTGTAAATTCAAAGAAATAATGGGCATCATCAAATTAAATTATTCTAATATGTCATTAAATAGAGTATTAAAAAAAAATGGATAATTCCTATTAGACATAACGTAACATGGATGGTTGACATTACATTATTGATTGACAAGTTATAGCTACCATATTTTGGTAGTATTACCATTTAATTGTTGTAGCCTACCAAGTTGTCATGTAGCCTAATAAGATGAATGTCCACATGCCAATTGGATCTCTTTGATTATGCTAGTTATTAGTGTATTCATATTAGAAAGTCCATATAGTTAAATAATGGATTGATAGTATAAGAACCCAAATTCAAAGTTCATTTAGTTGTGGATTAGTTCTCTTGTGTTTTTATTGGTTAAGTAGTAAGTACCTTATATTCACATATTTCTACTTCTATCCTTGAGCAATATAATTCTTTATTGATTTATCAAAAATATAAGATTTAACAAAAAATAATATATAAAAAATATAATGAATTGTTATTAATTCTAATAATTATAACCAAATTAAAAATAAAATAATTTTTTATTAAATAATAAATGATTCAAGTTTTTTATAATCTAACTTATCATACAATCAATTAGTCTTAGTATTATGAAAAAATAACCATACTTTATTACCAACTTTGAATAAAGTTTGTTCTTTTTTACATATATTTGCATTGAATATTTATTACTTTTAAGTTTCTTTTATCTATATCTTAATTATTATACAAAGCTTTGATATTTTTCTTATAAAATCCTCTGTTAATAGATTTTTGATATCTAAAAATTAAAATATGTCAAATTATAGGTAATAATTATAATTTTAAAAAATTATTAAATAGAATTTATCATATTATTATATAATAATTTTGCTAATAATAAGAGAATTTTTAAAATTATCTTTGTTATTCTTAAAGATACATTGCAAATATTATTTTAATAATTTATTAATACAATTTTGTTTATTTGTTTGTTTAAAGATGAAAAACTAAAGACAACTTGATATCAATCTTTAATATATTAAAGACCACTCTTCAAAACCTTAATACAAATTAAGATCATTTATTAAATATAAAATAAATTTAAATTTTATAATATTCATAAAAATAATAAATAAATAAAATTAGTTGTCTTTTTACTATTAATAATTTTATATTAGATAAAAAAATATGCCATTTTAATAAGATAATCTACCAAATTTAAAATAAAAATAAAAAATCCATATTTAAGATATTTATTCAAAAACCAATTGAAATGAATAACTATGGTTGTTTTGGAACATATTAAGTTTTAAAAAGTCTATAGGATCAATGACTTAGAGTCTTTATTTAAGACCAAGTGTCATAAGATTGATCAAATGTTTTGACAATTTTTTTATTTGAGACTACAAAAAATCTCTTAAAATGAATCATCAAAATTGTTTTGTATTCAAAATACCTTTGTTAGTAAGAAGTTATAATATACTTAATAGATATATAATTATACTCAATCTTTTGGAATAAATGAATTTAATAATTGAAAAAAAAAAAAAAAAAAAAAAAAAAAAAACTTTATAATAAATTTTACTTGAATCAACTTTAAGGTTATTTTTAATACCTAGAACAAGATGGTATATTGATGTATTTGAACTAATTACATTAAAAAAATGAATATAAATTAGAATCTATGACTTTATAGCTTAAAGATGCAATAGCTCTAATTACAAAAGAGCCATTTACTATTGATTATGTGTAATATTGTTTTCTTTTGGTATAAGATAGGAACATTTAGAAAATCCATTCAATAAGAGTTCTTGTTTTTATAAATAACATGTAATATCAAATACATGTCTTAATGGGCTTGGCAATAATTATGACTCTCTTCTTAAAATAAATCTATAAAAGTAAGAAATTTTAATATTATAAATACTATAATTAATACTAATTATTGAGAATTTTTATTTAATAAAAATCAATAGAATAAAGTCTATTCTTTATATTTAATTTTTATAAAACTACACCTAATTCAAAGTTTGATGCAAATGTCTTTATAAAAAATAGCTTTAAAAAATTCAAATAGGATGAATTAGAAATTATGATAAAAGAATTTTAAAATATTAAAATATTATTTTTGCATATTTATTTAAGTCCAATTCGTTTTTGCAAGTTAACTAAATAAGTATATTAGTAGTTTAGAAGAAATTTTTTGAAATTTTTTAATAATAAATTAAATTTTTTATAAAACATTAAATATCTTATATAATTTTTATATTACAATACAAACATGTTATTTCTTTATGATCTTAGAATAGATAAGAATGTATTTTAATAATACTAAAAAAAAACTATCTAGAAATTCATAAAATATATCATTCATTAAACAATAAAAAATAATTGGAACATTTGTGAATCCAAAAGGCATGATATTACATTCAAAATATAATTTTTAAT
Source organism: Physcomitrellopsis africana (assembly GCA_036785485.1). Lineage (NCBI taxonomy): Eukaryota > Viridiplantae > Streptophyta > Bryopsida > Funariales > Funariaceae > Physcomitrellopsis > Physcomitrellopsis africana. The sequence continues at coordinate 188,581 of JAWRVF010000206.1, read as the reverse complement.
TTATTTCTTTTTTTAATATATATTAAATTATAGATTTATTTTAATATAAATTATAACTTTATTTAATTTTTCAAAAAGACTTAATATTAAAAAAAAATAGAATAATTCTTGATAGTTAATATGTTGAATTTAAGATAATCTTTTTACATTTGCAACAATCTAGTATTTTTCTTTATAAGAAAGATTATTGCATTTGCAAGAGATATTGCATATCAAATAAAATCTACTATAAGATTTTTATCAACATGTTTCTTTAAAGTTTGTAAATTGGTCCAAATGGTGGTTGAATTCCTTCTTAAACATCAATATTGCAATCATAAAATCAATGTTCTAGCACTATATTCACAATCTCAATCTAAAACATAGATAGCTTACACAATTCCAACTTAAACCACATAAAAGAGGACAAAAATAAAAAATAATACCGTTGCAAAAACAAAATAATTATATTGTTGGTTAGAGAAACAACATTATTGTAGCTCTACCACACCTCTAATGAATCTATGCAAACATCATTCACACACTCAAAATTTAGTACACTCCATTCTAGTTATTGCTACTAATGGTATCAACACTTGTTCCTAACACTCTACTTATTGGGGTTTTAAGATTGATGTCACTTTTAAACACTCCTTGAGTATACAAATGCTAATATCAAAATTTGTAATTTTGTTTATCATCTTTAAAATGAGTTGATTTTGGATCCAATTGCCAATACAACTATTTTGACAATAAATAGGTCTTAAAGAATTGAACAATTTATGTGATATTGTCAATACCAACAAAAAGAACATATGATGTTGAAAGAAGTTTCCTTAGCTAAAACAAGAAATTTCAATTAAAAAAATTGTTACTTAGGAGAAAAATGATACATATAAAAATTTAGAGCTTAAAAAGAAACTAAAAATATGGAACCAACATTTTTCTAGACATGCAAAAGAAAAACAAGATTGCTTCTAGGTAAAGCCTTCTAATAATAAAGATGTTCTTTGAGGAGAACTATATTAAGTTGTCCTCGCTGAGTAATGTCTTTATTTAAATCTGACCAATGTTCAGAAAAACCCCAATTGTAAATCCAAGCCTAACACTCACATGTCACATCGACAGTAAATCAACATGTAGAGAAATCCAAAATTCTTTCTCTATTTGTAACTACCCATGCTAGAGGACATTGAAAAACTCAGTTTTTTTAAATCAACAATGACAATACTGAAAATATCTTGCGTGTGGACATCAAACTCAGAATTGAATTACCCTTACAACAACCAAATATACGAATCATAGCTGGAAAAATGTAGCAATGACTTCATTCATTTTGCTATGTTTGAAGAGGATGATATTCTGCAGCATCACATGTCTTTTCTTCTAACAGGAGATAAATATATATTTTTCACTAAGCCTTCACCTATAGCAGCAACATCCTTAAAAAATGTATCCAAATCGAGAATAGGTGTATCGTTTTCAATTCGCTTACGTTTGGCACTCTTAACCTGCACAATACGAAGGGGATCTCTCAGATTACACTAGCCACGTAAATGAATGCATGTAATGGTGGTATTGGTACTAACAGAAACGGAGCGCAAATGGAATCTAAAAACTGCGAAAAAAGATCACCCAAGTCCACTGCACAGGAGATGAGGTCGCACCTGTGCGCTAAAGGTCGAGTTGGATAACGTTAAGCCAATTAGGCTACTCCCCACCGGATCATACCATACAGTACAGGCATCACCATACTTAACCTGCGAATCATCGGAAGGCAAAACACTTAGGAAAACTCACCAACTCCGCCCTGACAGCATGCATCAAGACGGATACTAGATGAGGTGCTCAAATCCCCCTTGGCAATTATGGTAGAGATCCTATTCCCAATGCTTAATGTTGCTGATGGTGTTGGTTTGGGGTGAAGTTGTGTCTAGAAACACTAATTAGAATCTTTTCCAATGAACACTGTGGAAGGTGACTAAATAGAATGTATAGACGGCATTCCTTGTATGGAGCATAACGAAGAAGCAAGTCTCATCCCAATATATAGGAGCGCTAAAGCGTCAATCTTACCTTCAGATCCTGAACAAACTCCTCCACAGGATTAAGTCCAATGATTAAATGGTCCCTTGCAGCCTTGATACCCATATTCAGAATGGCGGGTGGCAACAATGGTGAAATTGACTTTGGAGCTGCCTTGCTCAGAATGCTTTCACCTAATCCTTCAGGTAGAAAGAGCACTCGGTTTGGGTGAGGTAAACAATCAAGATGGAGCTCAACAAGTGCATCATAGCTTGAAGTCGGTGTTCTGAAGATCGACTGCAGAGGATGGCAAACGGGACATTATTAAAATCATTTACTGCTACCTTCAAGAACCGTGGTACTGAGTCAATACCACATAAATCACCACTAACTTCAGGGAGTTTGTGTGGCGTAGAACACAGTGACATCATACTTTCTATACTAGACGCTCATTAAACTTCAGTGAAAATCACCAAATTAACTTAAAATCCAAAACAAGAACTAAGATTATTGACCACTCAGATCAAGGACCACTTCAAACTCCATACATAAAACATAGATGGAGAATTAATACAATGAGTCGAGAGATGCTGGGTAAGTCCTACCAGCCATTTTCTGTCGTCCTCCCTGCCCTTAATGAGTTCTGTGAGCAAATTTGCTGAGCTTTTGGCATAGGCAATAAGCCGCTTTAGCACCTGCAATATTAATAGACAACTCAATAATCAATGCAGGTAGCCACATAAACAAAATTCCAAGTGCCAAATATAAGAACCATAACAGAAACCATTAGATATAAGACACCGTTAGATGTGACCTGCTGAGATGGAGAATCATGTGTCCATGTCTTGCAGCCAAAGTCGTATGACGTTGCAATGTACATGGAAGGACCTCGTATATCATCTGGACCAGCTCCATTAATTTGTGGTCCATGCCTTACTGCATCAAATTTAGCCTGTTACATGATAACCATTTGTATTAAAATTAGACGAACACAATCCTTAAAAGCAACTGAAAAACGGATACGAAGGTTACATCAAGACACTTCAAAAGTTGATCCTTCATAATTTGGCATCATGAGTATATAATTCACTATTACAAAACAGAGAAAACATTCAGGTTGCCCTTTCTTAAAAACTCAAGTGGATCATTCCGCATGATTAACTTACAGTAATTTTGCTGTAGTCGTTCGGAGTAAGATCACCATTTACATCCACTACAAGAGGCTCAAGGGCCCATTCATGATTGACAAGCAGCTGAAGAAACCTGCGCGGTAGAGTGGTGATGTGTTAAATCATCAAACATCATTCTTATGATCTACGTGATACAGAACAGCAACTCATACCACTCGCGACATTTTGCAAAGACAGTCAGAAAACACATTACAACTATTGATCAGAATAGACTGACTCCACGTTAATTAACTTCCACCGTTCAGACAATCAAAACACCATTATCCTTCAGAATTAGACCTGGACATAATTAAACATTTAAAGAAAATCACAAATTTTGAGAACAAAACATACATACCTTAAAAACCCGGTGACCCGAGATGAAGGAGGGAGATACGGAGAGGGACGAACAAACACATAAGCCATCAGTAATTCAATGACTTCCTCAGACAAAGCGCCTGAAAAGAAGTGAGACCATGTCCATCGCTTGGCAAGCCGAACACTCGGTCCAAACGCCGGATACACACCATGCAAGCCTTGTATTAAACTTGCGTGTGAACTTTGAAGCAACAAGTCATGAGCAGGAGAAACTGTACCCAGCTGCTCATCATCCTTGGAAGTCATGGCTCTGGTAGGATCTTTGTCATACATGAGTAGAAGCCTAAAGACGTAACCTTCCACTATGATATCGACGGCATCTTCGGCGGCAACACAGCCAACATTCCATTTCTTCTGCAAGCTGTAAAGCGATATTGAAAATCTTTTATTAGAGCTCTTAACTATTGAATCTAAAATCTGAAGGTAACATAGAACTGTGTAAAATAAGATCTGCCAAGTAATATCTTCACCTTTGAGCGATCTGTAGGCAAAAAGCAGCCTTTGTTTTCCGTATAGCGACTGGAGCTTCAGGCCAATTCCCAGAACCTTCCAGCTGCAACCACCAAGTTAACCAACATGTATGTCAGGAAAAAGATAATCTTAGACTAACTTTGACAACCAAGGAAACTCGGCCAACAAGACAACAATTCAGTTCGACATTCACACCGAATACCAAATGAAACTGACTTTGAAGTTTGGACCTTAAATAAATAAAATAACGCGTAAGAATGTACTACAGCAAAAAGATGTACCCCTACAAAGGAATAAATGCATCATTACCTGCAACATAATTCTAAGAGGATCCACGTATACAGGAGCTGCATTAGGAATCTTCTGAGAACTTGCATCTTGAGCCAAAGGATGCGGCTGAGGAGGAAACACATCTGCATGACTGAATGCTGCGACCCCATTGCAGTAAGCATTAAAAACTCAGATGTTAGATACATGAAGCTTCAGTATACAAAAAGTATACAATTCAACACGGCACCAAACCACTGAGGACATACTGAATGAGGCATGAACATAAACATGAAAGAATACAATAAAGCATTACCAGGGCTAATAGGTTGCACACTGACAACTTTAAGGGGTAGATCCTCAATGTCCCTCAACCTTTTCGAAAGGGTCCCCAAGACCTCCATGAGTTTGGAAAATCTTGACGTCGGATCTGTGCACCCAAACGACGATTATTTAGCTTCACGAATTAACAGAGGAAAGTTGTAGCAAAGGAAACAACTGAGGTCCTTACAGAATAGCGACAATGAAACGATGCTATTAAAGGAGTCTAATCTGCTAATTTCAGACAGCGGTGATAAACGTGAAAATACCTATCCCTTTCTCAAGGAGAGCAAAATCAAGCTGTCCAGCAACAACATGAAGGGACTTTGAAGGTAATGATAAATGTCGATGAAGAACATGCTCAATAATACATTGAATGATCAAGTGTCTCTGCCAACCCTCACACTCCCACACTGCTCTACCATTTCAGTTCAGACAATATACAAAACATGAACTCACACACTCTTCAGCAACATCACTCCCCATTTTTCGATTCAAAGCTAATCATGATGAAAAAGTCGAAAATTCATAGCTTCTCAATTCTATATGCGAGTCGGATGTCATGCTCAGTCAACGTTTTTGCAAATAGAAATTGAACTGCTCAATACCATACCTGCAGTTTCTGTGATTTTTCCATCTTTAAACCTTCGAAGTTCGGCCCTTTCGCCCCAAAATGCTCGAAACTTTTTGGCCTGGGAAAATGACACGCAGCCAAGCAGAACATAAAACGCGAGGATCACAAAAACAGAAAAAACTAAAAAAATATTACATCTGACAAGATACGAAGGGAGGTGAAAAAGATGTCCAAGACTAATTAGCTGAACTTCCCGGCCAGAAGACAGATTGTGCCAATGAGTTGATTATGCAAGAAGTTTGACAACCACTAGTCACCGCTACTCGTCTAAGTTATAGCAGCTTCTCAGATTGAAGCATGTACCAACATAATGACATAATATTCCTTTTAAGTAACAACACTGGGTTGTCGTCACAATTTCACGGTTTCAAGTACATTCAAATCCAAGAGCATGGCAGCCTCACCTCTTCTTTATTATCAGCACTTGGCCCAACGTCAGCCATTCGCAGAGCAGTATCTAAGTTAACTAAAGAAATGCCTACCCACACGTCATCATTCCCAACTTTCGATAGACCTTCTTTGGGCACCCATTCTGAGCTACAGCTCCGTCTGACGACTCGAACTAGCTGTGCTCGATCACCCAGTCCCTTAATCAGAAGAGATTCGAGTTTCTGTTCATATAGCCTGTAACTGTCTTCATCTGAAAACCGTGTAGAAGTTGATACCGCAGAACTGGGTTCATCCTCTTTTTGACTTACTCTGCAGTGGGAAACACAAAATAATAATATGAAACCTAGTCTCACAGTGTATTGCACACGCCCAAGAAAAAACATGATTTATCTGAAATAACGACCATAAATGGTGCACTAACACGAGGGCTTGAGTTGCATTTTCAACAAGTGGAGAGTGGAAGGCAACTGTAAAAGTTGCATACAGCAACGACGTCTCTTAACTAAATTGCTTCCACCTCGTCGCTTTTACCAAATATCAGAATATCCCCTGGGAAACCTGCTACGCAATGCAGTTCGTCACCCACAATTTTACCAAAATACTCAGGACACAAACAAACCTGACATGGTAATCAAACTTCGCAGAAAAATCTATCTTGGTCATGAACAAAGCGTTAAAGCCTTCGTCCTTGGTGTTCTTCATCGCTGCTAAGGTACGCAAAGCTTCTCCTTTCAACTGAGACAAAAGCATGTTCAAAAAGCATGAGTAATAAAATGCCAGTTTAGTCAACAAGGTAGAAACATCATCATACTTGAGCAAGAAAACTGTACAAAAATCATCTTAAATCCCAAAATCTAACACAGTGCATGACTGACGTGAGAGGGATCCTTAACACTCATCCACTTTTGCGACTCAGTCCGTAATCGGATTAACATTATCATGTGTTGGACATTTCCCTCAAATTTAAACGAAAGTTATGATGTATTAGCAAACAAAGTATAGAAAGACATACCTCTGCTACTGCACTTGCAGACATTCGAGATGCAAAATTGACCCACACCAGTGAACCAGATATCACAACTTTGAATGCTTGAAGAAGATCCTTTTTCATCTACAAGCGTCCGATTCCTCCATTGATGAGTAAAAATGTAAAACTCATCGAACACGGCAGTAATTATACAACAAGCACAAACGACTTACGTGTGCAATAAAGTGCTGAACCGAAAGAAGTTTCATCTACAACGAGCTAAAAAGGGATAGACCCCACAGAACTAACCATCTTGAAGTTCCAAAACAATACCCAACTTATTACATGCTTTGACAACTTGCAATAGTGAGTTTACATACCTCTGCCCCAACACTCCCCGACCCAGCGGCCTGCATGAAAATACCCTTCTCTAACACATTTCCATTTGCAATGGATTCCATAGTAAGACGAAAAATTTGAAGAGCAGTCAAATGCTCATTGATACGTTTTCCTCCCGCTGGAGAAGCAAGATAAGCAACGAGTATCGTGATAAGAGAGCCATTCAAAGAATCCACCGCATCATAAATGCCTCGCTGCCTGCACCACACCTGCGAAAATATGAAGATTCAGCCACGTAGCTAAATGCCCCAAATAAATAAAAATCCTAGCAATGTACGGAATTGATTGGGTGAAACAACTCTAAATCTCACCCTATACAGATACAAGTTGACTGGTTAAATCTAAATGATGAATATATCCCCTAAGAGCCATGTAATGGTAGCAATAAATTCTCTTAAAACATGACTCAGCTATCTGGTATCCCTCTGCAGACAGCCTCAGTCAAATTCCCATCAACAATCTCTCCACAGTTCAAGTATTTCAATTGATTTCAGGCCTCATTCATCACGTCAGACTAGCAAGTACCTTGAGCAGCAACACGGCATCTCTTATTGATTCATGGCCTGTCAAGGACTCTTTCAGAACTGCAGCAGTGGATTCTACTGCCATATCTTCAAGTATACTGCTATTGTAATAAGGTGTAGGTTGAGCCACTCCATCTAGAAAAACAAGAAACACCTCTGTCAATACAACTAAGCCCTCAATGGACATCACAAGTCAAGTAAGCACGGTAAACAGCCAAGCCCTCCACATAACTACTATGCGCTTCACAACACAAACCAACACGAGATAACCAAAACTTCCAATTAAGTGAGCCTTAACTTCATCTAGCACCTTCTAATATTCTGATATTTGATCCAAAACAATCGAAATATATTTATCAGTGAAGTAATATAAAGACGTGAGAAAAATTTAAGATTTAACTCAGAAGGATTGAAGACTGGTAAGGAACAAGCCTCGACTGCCCAATAGTTGAAGAGTGCACAACCTAACCTCTAATAAAACTGTCGAAACGACTTTAAACAATTATTTCTCAATCGATGGTTATGAAGAGTAGCCAACACAGATCGATCACAAGTGAGACCCATAAATTGAACACATTCAGTCCTATAAGAAGTCCTCATTTACTAAACTAGCTTGAAGATGAAGACAAGGCTATCATAAAAATTATCTGATCCCTCCATGACTAAACATTATGCTACGTAGTGGTCACTGAACATCAAACCACTTGCATGTACCGCAAAAGCGCTAAGAATGATGAATTATGAACACTCAATTTTGCCACCTACCGACGCAGGAAAATCATGGACAAACTTGAGTAATACAAACTTGGTTTAGAGGACATTCAGCCTCCAGACAGAGGCTACCAGCATGAAGTAGTAGAAGCTAAACTCCCGCATACAATGGCTACATGACAGCTACTAGCACTGATAAACTTAAGCACGTATACTCGGACTCGAATACAAAATCATGTTATTAAAATATGATTCTACTTAATCTCAGCTAAAAAGCTTCAAATAATTTAAAAACAAACAAACGAAAACCGTCAATACAGTAAGAGTGTAACCTTTAGAAATAAAACTCCGCAAATTATTCTTCGAGGGTGCAAGCTTGTTCACACTGAAAGTTTCAGAACTAATGGTAGGTATAATACGTATGACGAACTTGGTTGTTGCGCCCTTCGCATCAGGAGCAGGAAACAAGAGCAGCACTGGCTTCCGCGCATCGTCGCAAATTAGACTCCATTTTACAGAACTAATACAATCACACTTGGTGATGGCTTTCTTCAAAACAGCTAAGTACAGGGCTCGCTTGACATGATAACGGTGATTCAAAAAGTCTTTTTCAAGGAAGCAACTCTGTCAAGACAAAATCAAATTTCAAACAGATATTAAATGTGTAATCTACTTGTAGAAATTATATACAACCACAGATAGACAAAAACGACAGAATCCAACGTCGCGAGCTTATGAACTAAAGGTTTAGGGTTTAAGGTAAGACCACTCGACATTATATAAGAAATTCATTTGAGGGCTCGAACCGCACATACAAGTAAGTAAGTTGAAGTTACTATCATCGGAGAGTGATTAAGGTATAGCTAAATTAGCCTAGAGACCATATCTAATCACAAGCCCAGAAAAAATCGCCATACCTTAGGCAACCTGACGGCGAGATCAACTGTCTGGAAAGGTTTTGCAACAGTCTGTATAGCATAACTTCCCACAATCTCCACTCCATCAGGTTTCTGGAACTTGAGCTGAGAATTCTCCTCCGGCACTCCGAGATCTTTAGCAAATGCGGAGACCAGAAAGGCAGAAACCTGCAACCATGAGACGCGAGAGGGGAATTTCGATATGGTCGAATTGGATACCACAACTTTTGAAGACCTTCGTCAGAACTACAATTCAAAGATTAAAACCACCTGACGAAAAATGACAAACAGCGCAACTCTTTGAATACCTATATATCTGTGAAAAATCCATAAAAACGCGAACTAACCTTCTTATCCGAAAGGCTGAGAAGACTCTCCTTCACAACAGCTACAGCCGAATCGACAATGCGACACCGGGTGTAATCCACGCGTACTTCTTTCAGAAGCTCTTGGACCTTAATTTGTGCAAGCGGCGAGTCAGCCATGGTGCTACCCTTACAAAACCGCGACGAAACTATTCACATCATGCCTGGTTCAAGCAATGAGAGCTGCCATTCTATGATTCTAACGCAACAATCAAGCAGCGTCTACCCTCTTCCTCGAGTTGACGACCACCGCTAAACCCCTGAACCCTAAAACCCTTGCTCAACTTCTGTGCCCTAAACGTTCGGAAGTCGTCGCCTTTTTTCCTAAACGTTAAGAAAAAAGGCGACGCCACCCCCAAAACGTAAAGCTTCTCAAAAGTGTAGAAGCTTTTTGACCAAGGTGCGAATTCCCACGCTTTTTGTGAGTGATAAGATAGCATATAATGCCCCAAAACGATCATACACAACCAGTGTACGAAGAAGGTAATAGTTTCGGCAAATGATTAGAGAAAATGGTTGGAGTGTGTAATTTTGTACGACATTTTGATAGTTTATCTATTCTTGTTAAACGTGACTGCTAACTTAACATTTAAGTATAAGTTTTGGATTTTAAGTATAAGTTTTGTTCAAACTTAAATGTTTAGATGTGTCAGTTTAAACTATCATACGCAATGATCAGTTTAAACTTATACTTAAATGTTTAGATGTGTTTAGATGTGAAATGAATCTAAACATTTAAGTATAAGTTTTGGATTTTATCAACAATCTCATTACAAACACAATGAACAAACATATGTAGTTTAATTTGTAAGAATATGTTTAAAGCAAATGAATAGTAGTTGATCAAATGAGGTGTTTGTTATTTTAATTTAGTATTCTTCAGAATAATCAAAATTTTATATGTGATAATTACCTTGTAAGATAGATCAATATAATAATAACATCAATATTTTTATTGTTTTAATGTTCTTGTTTAAAAGGAAAAAAATAAGTTCTGAACAGTAAATAATAATTTTTACAAGTTCTAAAATGGGGATATCAATATTTTAAAAAAAATTGTTTGTGTAACATTTAAACATGGTCTAAAGACAAAGAAAATAAAAGGAAAAAAAAATCATAAAAAATGTTGACGAATAGATTGATATTAAAGATGTCATTATTTAAGATGAACAAAATCAATCATTTCAGATGTTCTTATCTCCAAAAAAATGCACTTATGCAAAATTTTACATTGTAAATAATTTCAAATATTACTCTTGTGTAGAGTGATAAAAACATGTAACAAACAACCAAACCAAATAATTAAAAAAAAAAAAAACAAAACAACAAACAAGGTAATTGACTTCCATGAAAATAAATTTTTATATTCACATGAAATTAAATAAATAAATAAATTATGACAGGTAATTTGAAAAGTGGAAGGATGCAATTATTCAGAAATTGAAAAAAAATGTTACTTTTTATGGATAAATTTTAAATTTGAATACAAAAAAGAAAAAAAGAAAAACAAAACAAACCCCTTAAAAATACTAATGTGAGACAACAATACGGATGCAGCAATTGGCAAGAATTTGATTTATACACAGACGAACTAAATGCATGAAAAAAGAAGAAGAAAATTTGAATTTAAAAATATTTAAAAAAAAAAAAACAACAAACAAACAAACAAACAAACAAACACAGGTCTAAATTCAAGAATATTATTTAATCAAATTGCAAAAGTATTCACCATCAAATTCATGTCAATTATTCTACTCTTAACCACTGCTTTGTATCTCAAAAACATATTAAATATACATTTTAAAAAAGCACATTTTGTGCAGTAAGAGTGCATTCTGTTGGATTTGTTTGTGTGATTTTTCAATTTTGGGGAATTGTTGTTGAAAGCTATCAAGACTGTTGAAATTAAAACTATTTGTTAACTCACAAAGTAAAATTTGTTGAATATTGATGTGGTTAATGAACCTGTGGATAATGACGATAAACTTTAAAAGCATTAAGAAAGAATTAGACTTATTCACTAATGATACAAATATTTCAACTTTTCATTTGATTAATTAATTTCTATTCCACCTTTGATTGCATATAATCAAAGAATTTTGAGAATACTAAAGTAGCAACCCTGGTGCAATTCCAAATAAATAATAGAATAGCTAACATGATATACATACATACATACATACATACATGACTGTTTGATATCATTCTAAAAAAATCATGTGTATTTTTTGATGATTATCTCTAAGCTAATATAGAATGCTTAATGATATGTAGTATTATTTGTTCCATAAGTTTTTCTTTGTTTTGTTCTTGCTGCAAGGAAAAGATCCTAAGGCACTTACTAGTACAATATTTACAATTCTATTAGCCAATACAATATTTATTTTTAGTAAATACATATTTAGTATTATATGTGTATATATATATATATATATATATATATATAGTTCATGGCATTATCAAACATATAAAACTAAAACCACATTTGACTCAAAAATTATATTCAAGCAATTTCACGTTTATTTTCTTATTTATTTTTTGTAAATTTTTTACTTGTGTTCAATATATTAAAAAAATAAAAATAGAAATAAAAACACAATCAATGTAGAATAAGAAGTTAAAAAAAAAAAAAAAACAAAAAACAAAAACAAGAACAAGAACAAAACAACAACAAAACAAACAAACAAATATAGGAGTTTAATGACAACCTCACAGTAAGGGTCTTATATTTCCTTGGGTTATGGAACAAATACCAATCTAAAAGTTGTTTTTCAACGTATGGACATTTTGAATGTACCATGCAATGTTGAAAATGATGCAACAATTAATAAATACTTTTTGCCCAAATAACCATCCCATATCATTAAACAGGAAAACCAATTTTGTAAACGTTGTTGCCACATGGGATTCCATACCACTCTTTGTTTGTTTTCTATTTTTATTATTTTCATGACTACTTGACTCATGGCTCAGTATAAAGTTTATCAAAACAAATAATAAACTAGGAAAATTACACACATTCACCCAAAAAAAAAATCAAAATCAAAATCAAAATATAATAAGAATGTAATTAGTTAGAAATTACCTGGTCTAACTAATTACATACTTATATTACTCCAAATAAAGAGATGCTAGAATCTGTTCTCTTACACATCACACGAGATAACCTAATCAGGCAGATTGTAGGGTTCAGGAATTAGGATTTAGAACTTGGGGTTTTAGGGTTTGAAATCACGAGGTGGACTCCTGAGAGTGTTTTGACAAGCACGGTGATGCTCTCCACTTAAGACCACTCGTGGCTCGGCGAGAACCGTGGATCAATTCCGGCGACCTGTTATCACCCTTCCCCGACAAGTGGCAGGGGAAGCTAATGAGCGTCGCCCACGCTGAGACGCAAATCCCATCGCAATCCAAGCGACAAAATCCACAAACGCACGTCCACGGTGACGCATTGTAACCTTCCTTGTTGGCCTTTCTCCTCCGCACCCACGCCTCGCGCTTCGCGCGTTCCTCATTTTTTCGCTGGAATGACTGGCATTCGGATGAATGCTGGCGCTGGAATACACCCCAGGCCCCCTTCCTTCATAATTCATCCAGCGCTATATTCCTGCGGCGCAGGATCCCGCTGTGACTGGTGAGTGTAGCCGCTCCGGACTCTTAATTATGGTGATAAAAGTAGCAAGAGTGACGAGGGTCACGCATCTGGCGCCTGGGAAAAGGCGACAAGGTAGTTCTTTCTCTTCGTGTCGGCACCTTCATTTGCTTAAGCTGGACTACAGTGTTTCAACCTTTTTTGTATTCTTTTTTTGACTTGAAGTCATTGGGAGCTATTAGAATGATGGCTGCTCGTGGAGCATTGCTGTGGTGGTGGCATGTAGCTGTGGACCTGGTTTCCGAGCCTGAATTGGCGCAGGTCTTTATGGAATCTCTGTATGGTTTCGCTTGGAATTACTTTAGAGCTTTCATCATCCTTGGCTGTATGGCACATGTACGCATATATTGAATGTCTTGGTGTTTCTGTGAGCTCCGTAGCGATGGTTGCAATAATGCTTGTTCTAGGCTCGGCCTAGTAACTGCTCAGTGCCGATTCGCGGCGTGTCCGCTTCGCCTACGTGATTCTAGTTTTGTCTTTGTGGATTCTTCCAGCTGCACCTAGAGAGTTGGCAGTGTGATTTGGGGATTGGCAGCGGCTGTGCTTGTTGTGATGTGTGCCTGCCGTCGAGGAATGGAAGTTGTTTAGGTAGCACATTTTGTTCTGTTCTCAGTGGAAGAAAATTCACAGTAGAGTGTAAATGCTGCATATTTTTATTTTTTTAAAGCGTTTGCGAGCTTTTCGTTCAAATGTTCGAAACGTTAGACATCTTGTTTTAAAAGGTCGTCTGCTTGAGAAATCGGGAGAGGCGCACTCTGCACGCTCAACTGTGAATATAAATTGCATTCTATGAGGAATCGAGCGAATGGTGTATCGAGTTTGCTACTTTTCAGAAGCAATTCTCTGAGTCTAAGCTGCTAGACGAAAGATCTAGATGTAAGAAAAACAGGACCACGGAGGTTTTTAAGGACGAGCACAATGTTTACGAAGCTATCGCAATGGCGGTCAAATGGTGGTTCTAGAAATTCCTCTCGACTCTCTCCTCAGGTATTTGCCTCTCAACCTCGTACTCCCCTGGCGTAGATTCATGAATTCTAGTACACTCATTCTAAAGGCTTCGTCAGAACAGAGAGGGCTGTTTTTACTTAGGGAGGTTGTGTCGTGTGTTCTGATGCCTTGAAGTGTTAGTTTGGACAGGGAGATCATGACAGCCATGGCGATAATGAGAATGGCAGCTACAATCGCAGTTTGGGCAAACTTCCATCTCGGAATTCTCTACGGGCGTCAAGAACTCCGCCCGATGCTTGTATTCACCAAAAATCACTTTCATTGCCCTCAGAAAGTGATGAAATCCCATACGTTACACCACTGTACGTGAATTCCGACTCCGATATCGATGACAATGTGTCGTTTGCAGAAAGTCTATTTCCCATAACTCCCCCAGTTTTCAGTGAACATAGTCTCGGTCGAAGGTCAACTGAGAGCTACTTCATGAGCGATAGTGACTACTCTCCTCACACTGATTCTCGCGGTTCGAAGAAATCTCCCTTAGTTTATGGTTTCAGAAAACAGATTGAGAAAGGGAGAAGGAGCGTGGATATGGAAAATATAAAGTTTGGGGGCTCTCTACATGTGGACGATTTCAGCATCTTACCGATCGGTGAAAGAGGAAGCTATAATAATGAGGAACACGGAACCTGGGAGGCAAGTTCTAAGCGAGACAGGGATCCGGAAGAATTGGATAAAGGGGCGAGGAGCTGGACGGCGTCATCAATGCTGGAGGAAGAGATGATCGACGTCGGCTCAGCTGTGTTGCCTCCGGACGACGATGCTGAGGATGAATTTTTAGAAGAGTTTGAAGGATACTTCGATAATCTGCACGTCGACAATGTGCGACAGGACCAGTACCCTATGTTGCAGCTTCAAAATCTTGTGTATCTCGATTATGCAAGCTGTCCCCTGTTCTCCAAGTTTCAGGTGCATTCATCACTGATATTGTCATGTCTGCAACTGTCGAAAGTTCTGATGCAATTTGCTCGTCCTTCTACTTGCTGTTGAACATTGTCGATTTTCTAGAAATGTAGCGCTAATGTCCTCTAATTCATTTTTTATCAGGTCGAAGAACATTCGAGGATTATTTTGGCAGAAGGACCTTGCCTTAGTTACACATCTGTCTCGTCATTTTTAGACAATCCTCTCTTCACCCACGTTTCCGAAACCCAACACCGGCTTTTTAGGATGCTTAACACTACTTCAAGTAACTATTCCATCATATTTACAGCCGGATTTCAACAGAGTTTCCGGCTTCTTGCGGAGTCCTTCCCTTTTCAGAAAGGCACTCCTCTTCTTGTCTGTCAAGATAATCATGTTGCCGTCCGTCAAGTAAGCGAAATTCCATTAACTTCGAAGACTTTTCTTTTGTATATTCTTTCAGCCTTCATCTAATTGGTAATTCACATCTTGTCGACAATGGAACTCTAAAAATAATTTTCACACTTATCGACATGTACGTTTACTTCCTCTGTTCTAGGTAATGCAATCAGCACACAGGGCCGGTGGAAGGTTTGCCCTGTCGCCAGTCACGGAGGAGCTCTGTATTCATAGCCACGAACTTCACGAACTCTTGCGCCGCCGAACAAAGCGAAATGCGAGCAATGTTGGTCTCTTCATCTACCCCGCTCAATCGAACGTCTCAGGAATTAAGCATTCCCTGAGTTGGATAGCAGAGGCACAGCAAAATAAATGGAGCGTTTGCCTAGATGTCACAACATACCTTCCGTCGAATCGCTTAGATCTATCTACCCATCAGCCAGACTTCATTGTGGGTTCCTTTCAACACATATTCGGCTACCCCTCCGGAATGGGCTTTCTCCTCGTTCGAAGGGAGTCTTTTTGTGTTCGAGCATTACCCTCAGAAGCGGTTCAGTTTGTCCCAAACATGGCAGCGGATGAAGGCGAACATTGTCACATCTTGTGTCCAACCGATAATACCATGAACCTCCTCCAGTTTGCAGCTTTGAACCTCGGATTCATCCAGCTCGAACGGATCGGTTTGTCCGCTATCCAGAAACGTGTGAGTGCATTGACGCAATGGCTGGTGCAACGGTTGTGCACCTTCAGGCACAAAGATGATGACTCTCGCTACCTCCTGCGAGTTTATGGCTCTCATGCCAACGAGGACCGAGGAAGCATTGTTACGTTCAATGTTATTGACCTCTCAGGTACAACTCTTCCACCCCACATCGTTCTCAAACTTGCTGCGAGGTGTAACATCAAACTAGCCATTGGCAACTTCAACAACCCCGGATTATCGTATCTGTTGGGAGACAAACCGAATGAAAGGTCGAAGGATGTCGGCATCTTTGAGGGGAACTGGGGATTTATGGCTGTGAGAGCTTCATTTGGAGCTGTTTCGAATTTCTCCGACGTTTACAGACTTGTGCAGTTCTTGTCTAGATTCAGAGATGAGGAGTATTTAACAACTGAAGCTATGGGCTTCATTGAGGAAAGTAATCACTTGCAATAATGTATAGACGTTCTTGATCCTGTTAGCTCAATATATTCAACATTCTGCGTCTACCCACGCTGGTTTGATCCGCTGAAAATGTTCAGAATTCTGTGGGAACAACTCTCGACGTCTACTACTGAAGAATTCTGGCAAGTGGTGTGCAGCACAGATTGTTGATAGAACAGTTATGTACAAAGAGCTCTTGGTCCACATTTAACGTTTTGGGTGTAATTCACTACAACACAACTGCTCACCACCAGTTGTTTCTGTGATCAGTGGCAGATACTGTAGTTGCGCACAAGCTCTGAAACGGAGATGCGACATAGCGATCGGATATCATTTCCATAATTTTACTGCATAGATGGAAAAACCTGAAAACTCCGTCATTTATTTGACGTCTAATGGCAGGTTTCAACATTTCGCTTCCATCAATAATCAAAATGAATATGGTTAATGTAATACATACATACATCTGTATGTGTGTATTTTTTTTCAAAACAATACTGCCGATGGCACTTTCTTACACGACCCTAGTTCGATCGACAATACGAATGACAAGGGCAGTGAACAGATAAATACAGTCCAGTACAATACTTCATTACTATTCTCTTCATTCAATTAAGCATAAACATATTTACGTTAGATGTTAAACATTTGCTCATAAGTTTACAGTAACGTTGTGTTCAAGTGTCTTTCATGATCTCCTCCCTCTCGCACGATAATATCTACATCTTCAGTCTTCTATCATTGGTGCCAAATTTAGCAGTTAATTGCACCTTCCACCAACACATATACAGGGAATGAAGCTTAACAGTACTTCTATTGCATCATTGATTAAATCTGCATCAACTGCATCAAATTGATCCTTGTAAGGATACCAAAATTTGTGGCAAAAGGAGTGAATTCTATATCCCGAGCCCAGTCCATTTCTCCCACTCTTCCCTGCAGTCATTGCGAGGGAGTATTCTATCATTACTGTGACTAAAAAACCTGGTTCATGGATTCTAATCATTATCATGCGCAGATCATGGATCGATGGTCAAGCAGTATGGGAATCGGCGAGGAAACTCCACGGTTTCTTGCTGATGTGAGGGCTCCTGAAGAAAAGACTGCTCAGGGACGTATCCAAGGGCTATTGCAACAGTCACCGCAATGGCATTCCCTACTTGCATGCATCTGGCACCCCTAATAATCTGAGCGACTTATGGACATCTATAGGACACAACCACGAAATAACAAGAACCATAGTCTGGAGTAAATGGCCTGAGTTAGACATACCGTTGCTTGATTGAACCAAACAACTTGTAGTGGTCGGAAAATCCTTCTGGTCGAGCATTGTCCCTGACAGTCAACACGTGGTCCTGCTCAGGATGGAGAGTGATTTGCAATCAACACAATATAATATGGTTCTCAATAGCAACTCCCGAACCCAGGCTGATAGATGCCTTGTCCAGTTTTCAACTTCCAAACACATGACCTTTCTTAAAATGTTATTGTAGGTTAACATGAAATAGCCTACTCGAACTTCAAGCTTTTCAAGATCTATGAAAACCTCAACATGAAAGAATCAAAGAAATAAAACAAGTTAACGAGATAATTTTGCCGAAGCATTCTACAACTGCAAAAGTTGTCTATTAACAAGGTGGAGTATTATACCTGAAAGAACGAGCGCGTATGAAGCTTGTAGAGTAGTCTGGTACCTGAATGTCGAATTCAGATATTAGTCGCTCATTCAAACATAATTCAGACGCAGACAAACTAAATTAAGATAAGTCAGCAACTCATCTCAAGATTCTTTGATCATGAAGAAGAATGAAATTTGCACTCCGTAGGAGCACAGGGTACCAGGGGCTTGCCAGATTTCAGCAATTCGTGAGGAACTCTCATTACATCTATAGTCACTCCATCCTCGTTGATGATGATGCCCCTCAGATCTTTAAAATTTGATCCCTACAAGGAAATTGCATTGCACAGATGTTTGGGTGAGTGAGCTCAAGATGACAACGATTTCACCTGCAGCAATGAAACCCCGTTCAACAGCGCTCTTCGAAGTGCAATTATTTTCTAAAAGTTATCAATTGAAACAATCAAATGAATAAAGAAGAGAATGTCAGAAACATCTTATGTAGACACTTTCATTAGAATCAAAATATATAAAAGTTATTATTAATATAAAATCAACCTCAAAATCACTATTAAAAAAAATATTGTATAAATCTCAATAATAGTCCCTTTAAATGGATCTCTTTTAAAGTAATAATCTAATTACATTTTGTAACCAATAAAATCCAATGATATGGCTCTCATTTAATTGTGTAATAAATTCTATATTAAATATATATATACAATATTTTCATATGGTAGTCAAATCACAATACAACAACATGGCATACTACTCTAATATCTACCTATATCTGCCTATATTGTCTTGATATCTATCAATACTTATCAATATTGTCCTTAATATTTAGTTGATATCCACTAGAATGTTAGCAAAATATCCAAACTAATATTTGATTGATATCCAAAAAGATTCTTTAGAGAATCTTGAATTGATATATTAAAATGTCTTAAAGATTTTTTGATTGATATCCTTGTATTATTTTGATTCATATCCTAAATATATCCTAATTTATATTTTAAAGATTTTCTAGTGATTTTTTGATTAGTATCTAAAAATAACTTGATTTATATCTTAAAGATTTGTTAAAATATTCTTTAATCAAGTTTAGATCCTATCCTATTTTAATCTTATTCACATTATAATTTTAGAATTAATCCTGTATTAACTTTGTTTGTATTATGATTTTTGAATTGACCTTACTTTAATTTAATTTATATTCTAATTTTGGAACTGGCTCTATTCTTTCTATTTCTTCAAGGTCTATTCAATTTTGATGCACTAGTTACAAAAGCATCACGACACTATATATATGGATCACAAGAACCTTAAGTATTTTATGCCAATACATGTTTTGAATTGCTGCTAAGCTTGTTGGAGCATGTCTTTATCAAGATTCTAATTCATTATCACATATTGGCTAAGAAAATAATAAGATTTGTTCAATGTCTTTTTTGAACATTTTTATCTTGCACCAAAAGAAGAAGATGCAGCTTTTCATCAACAAAAGATGATCTTATTGAAGCCAAAACAATTTCATCTTCAAGCAATAAAATTGATATTGATTGTTGATTCAACTTTTTTCAAGTAAGTTCAATCAAGTATGTCTTCAGATCTTCTTATTCATGATATTAAAAATAATTCATCTAAATCTCATGATACTTCTAAGTTTGAGTTTAAAAACAATTTACTTTATTTTAAAAGATGCTTGTATGTTCTAAAAAGCAAAGCACAATTATGTGTTCTTGAAGCTTGTCACAACTTCCCTACAATAAGATATTTTGAATACAATAAGAGTTTGGAACTAATATCAAGAGATTTTTAATGGCTCCAAATAAGGAAGGCTATTAAAACATTTATACAATCATATGATGTTTATTTAAGATTAAACTCCTTATCATCAACCTTATAAACTTTTTCAACCATTATATATATTAAAATAACTATAGTCTTTTGTGTCTATGGATTTTATTGCGGATGTACCAATTTTAAGTTCATATGATTTTATATTTTTTTATTATAGATTATTTTACAAAAATAAAACTTTTTGTATTATGTATAAAATCTATTACATATGAAAAAATACCTAAATTCTTCCTTAATAACATATATCACTATCATGGATGGCCAAAGAATATTATATCAAATAGAAGAATACAATTTATATCAAAATTTTAAAGAATCCTTTTCAAGATATTGAAGGTAGATATAAAACTATCTTTGATCTTCTATCCTGAAATTGATAGATAAATAAAATGGATAAATAAAATTTTGGAGCAATATTTGAGGTTACCATCAATTATCATTAAGATAATTGAACAACTCTCTTGCCATTGTCAAAGTTTGTTTATAATAATTTAATATTTTTATTTATTTAATAAACATCTTTATTTACTAATTACGATTATTATCTATGATTTGGTATTTTTGACTTTTCAAAAGTTAATAATCCTATGATAGAAGACTTGACAAATTAATTATTAAAGCTATATGTAATAATAAAGATACTATTAAAAAAAACTCAAGAATGATAAAAGACCAATACATATGTCTATCATAAGAAACAATCTTAATTCCATGTTGGTGATAAGATATGACTACTTTGTCATAATATCAAAACTATTCATCTTTGTGATATATTAGGTTATTATAGGCTTGGACCATTTTTAATTTGTAAATAAATCAATCCAAATATTTAATGATTATATTGACTAGTCTATAAAGATCTATTGTATATTCCACTTGTCTCTACTTGAACCACATAAGATAGAGGATATCCAAGAAAGAAGACAAATACCACCGCCTCCTATAAAAGTAAACAACAATGAAGAATTTAAAGTGGAAAAGATCTTAGATTTGAGGTGGCACTAAAATAGGTTAAAATACCTTATACATTGGCATGGTGTCGTATGACGTGGTCTTCTATCTGGGAATACATTAGATACCTGGCTGTGAAGAGTTTACTTGAAATTTGATGGCAAAAATTCAACAAGTGATTTATCCTCAATAAAAAGGACAAATAATACAATAATCTATGTATATAAAATCTCTTATATTCAAGTAGATTTGTACAAAAAGGGTTCAAATTTCCACAAAAATCCTTCAAAATTTTATTCACTTGCAAAGACTTATTTCTTACTAAACTTTAGAATTCAATCACTCTTGATCCAACTATTTAGTTTCTATAAAATTTAATTTAAAGTATTAAAAATCTTCTTAAGTTTCACCATAAGAAAGAATCAATCATAAATTCATTTCCAATCCTCTGATATCTCAAAACCCCTAATAGGTGCTTAAAACCCTAGCTCAGAGACACCAGAGCACTATTTCCCTTATATCTCACAAACCCAAAATTTTAATGCCACAAAATTTTTATACATAATCTTGTGACATAAACATATATACTTTTAAAATTTTTTAGCCAAAAATCTATCAAATTGCCTAAGATATAGCTCAAAATGTAACCACTATGTAAGCGGATCACTTACTACCCTTAAGTTTGTAAGCACTGACTTCAACTCCCAATATCTCCTTCACCTTAGCTTCAATTTCATTGAGCCGTATATAAAAAATATAGCTATAAAAGTGTTCTCTTCAATCCTAGTCGTTGATCCTCAATTGCTCTTTGTATGTGCAAATTATACCCAAAAGAGTGATAGTAGGTCCAAATTCAACACCTTAATCTTCAGCGTCTATAATTTCTTCATAAAAAGTGCAAATCACACAAAATTTGTACCTAAACCAGATCCAAAAATCTAAACCTTATGATCCTAGCCTTTGATGTTCAACTCCCCTTGAAAAACAAACCCTAATTCCTAATAAAGCCTCAGGCAGTCTCCTTGAAGCCCATTGGACATGATTTTTGGCCAATTAGAATAGAGATTTCTATCATCCACCTCTATCCATCCACATGGATGGCCAAACTATCCTTTTTACACTAAAAATCCTTTTCTAATCCTTCTTCTTATAAGATTTATATACTTTGTGCTTTAAGCACTAAATAAAAGAAGTAAATTAAGATTCTAAGAGTCATCAATGTCTAACAAAGGTGACTTAAGATATACAAAAGTTATTATCAATATAAAATCAAGCTTAAAATTACTATCAAAAGAAGAAATAAGGTTGTATAAACTTTAATAATAATCTTTTTAATAGATCTCTTCTAAATTAGCAACCTAATCACTTCTTGTAATCAATAAAAATCCACTGATATGGCTCTCGTTTAGCTATGTAGTAAATTATATATTAAATATATATGTACAATTTTTTCACATAGTAGCTGAACCACAACATGACAACGGATATGATATCAGTGAATGCACATAGAAGCCATCTAAGAATCTAGCAAATGCATCAATTAAAGTCAATGTATTTTATTGAAGACATCTATCAAAATTAAGATAAAGAAAACCTTTAGTATAAAGCAAAGCATGTTTAATGGAGATATCTTGTATCATTATTTGCTATTTCTTTAAATTTTTAGTACTTAAGAGATGAAAAATCAACAATCATCAAATTTAGGTCAAGAGTTATTATTTGTTAACTTACTAAACAAGATATTATGATTGTCACAACTTTCAAGATAATAGAATGATGATAAAGATCCTCAAAAATAATATGTTTTTTTTTAGATTGATGATGAGATACAATATGTTTGATATCACCATTTCAAAAGAGAATTCGAGTGTTTAATGATACTTTTAGAGATAGGAACTATTCTTGATGGTGTTCCAAATGTTTCTTTTAAATAAAGTTATGAAGACCTCAACAATGATCAAATATTAGGATGGTCTTCCTGCCCTGGTATAGGATATTATTAATAGCTAAAAAGACCTATCAATTATCTTTGTGGGGAATAAATATCAAAATATATTACAAATATAATTTGATGCATCTTGAATTTTTTCAACATGTAATCACTATTCATTATAGAATTTGTTCTTAGTAAGAGAGAAAGAGATAATTTCATAGATATGAGATTTGTTCTAATAATTATTCAAATAATATAAATAGATAAAAATAGATAAAAATATATTAATTTGATAATATCTCATAGATAAGTTTTGTCAAGGACATGCTTGTTAGAACCTTCTAAAATATTCTAGAAGGTACTTAGAACTCTCTAAAATCTTCTAGAACCTTCTAACATCTTCTTAGTTGATAGAAGTTATTTGAAAAGCTTTCTAGTTGGTGGAAGTTGTTTGAGAAGCTACTTGAGAAGCTTTCTAATCGTTGGAAGTTGATCAAGAAGCTTCTTGAGTAGGTGTATATATTAGAGTCAAGGCTGAAGAATTCTTCAATCTCAACAACACATCTCTTAGAACTCTAGCTCACTTCTTTGATATTGTTCTTATATTCATGTGATTAATCTAATTCTTGTTAATTCTTCTTAAACTTCTTGTTAGACTTCTAGTCTATATTCTACGTTCGTGACAATTTGTCGAGACTGCCCTTCTATCAATATCAGAGCTTAGTTCTTTGAGGCAGAGAGTAGACTACCCCTCTCCTTGGAGATACTTGAGCATTCTAAGGGTTGCAAATTACCCTCCTTTGGACCGGTATTGATTCCTTCTTCTTTACTTAACATGACTGGTAGAGAAGACATTAACATGGTAGAATCTTTGGAGTCAAAATTAGATGTGATCATGAATGCCCTTAATGCTCTAATAGTTAGAACTGCTGAAATTGAAGGAAATTTTGCTAAGCTCCTTAGAGCTATAAGAGTGAGAGTGACTCAGACTACAGTACAACCACCTCCAGCTAGTGAAGTACTGCCATCTACATCTCATTGTGAGAATTTGATTACACTATAGTACAAAGAACCTTAAGTCAGTCTCTCATAGAAGTTTGATGGTACCTAATCAAAATTTTGTGGTTTTATAAACTAAGTTTGATTGATAACATTCTTGCAACTAGAACGCTATTCAACTGAGAAGTCGCAAGTTGGATTAGTGAGGACATTGCTTACTGGATAAGCTTTGTCTTGGTTTGCTCCCTTACTTGAGAAAATGTCTTCTATCTTGAGTAATTTTGAGACCTTTCTAAAAGCATTTGAGGAGGTATTTGGAGAGCATGATAAGGCTTGGTGGACAACCACCAAGATTTATTCTTTGTATCAAGGATCATGCTCTGCATGTGTTTACGCATCAAACTTTAGACAACTTGCTTGTAATATCAACTGGGGAGAAGAAGCGTTGGTGAGTCAATTTTATTGGGGACTCAGAGATGACGTGAAGGATTTATTGCTATCTCTACTCCACCCTCAAATACTCAACGAAGCAATCAACCAAGCAGTGAAGTGTAACAATCAGCTTTTTCAACGACATCAAGACCATTATTCCAGAGTTGTACGATATCCACGAGGAAACCAATTCTACTTAACTGCTCCTATCAAGAGTGTGGAAGCTCAATCTCAAATAGAAGATATGCAAATCAATGCAATACGTTTCAAGTCCCTCACAATTGAAAAAAAGAAGTGACGATTTGAACAAAATTTGAGCTTATATTGTAGAGAGGCAGGCCATGAAGCCAGAAATTGTCTTAAAAAATAGATGCCTTAAATAATAAAAGTCAAGAGCACAAGCGTGCAGGAAAACAAAGACGCTTAGCTATAATAGGGACCATGCGGCTGGACATCTTAACACTGCAAATTAATCAATGTCCCTTTCTCTCAGCTCAACATTCTCATTTCTTTACGATATTTTTATTTCTTGGTATTCAAAAAGTACAAACCAATGCTCTATTAGACTCAGAAGCATCTGCTTGCTTTTTAGATGAAGAGTTTGCCAAGCTTTGCAAATTTTTTCTTGTGAAGAAACCAAAGCCTATCCATATAGAAGTCATAGATGACTGACCTTTGTTTTCTGGTAATGTTACTCATGAAACTAAACCATTAAAGGTACATCTTGAAAATCATAAAAGTAGCATTGTGTTTAATATTATCAAGATTCTTTCATGTCTAATCATTTTGGGACTATTCTGGCTTGATAAATATAATCCATTGATAGATTGGAGGTTGCGGAAAGTGACATATCTAATAAAATCCTTGAAAATAAAATCTGCCAAGATAACATCTAGAAACAAACCCTTGTTTATAGGTGCGAGGGCCTTCATGAAGGAAGCCAAGCATAATACACTTCTTATCATCTTTGCAACACTAGCTCAAGAAGATGCAACTCTGACTTTGGTTATTCCAGAGTAATATAAAGATTTCAAGGATATCTTTGAGAAGAAGAATGCTGACATGCTATTAGAACATTGACCGTACGATTGTACTATAGGTCTCTAAGAGAGAGCACAACAATTATTTGATCCAATCTATAATTTATCATGAGACGAGTTCTTAGCATTGAAGGATTACATTGAAGAGAATCTTACAAAGAATTTTATTTGGCATTCTAAATCTCCAGCAGGTACACCTGTCTTCTTTGTGAAGAAGAAAGATGGTTCATTACGAATGTGCGTGGATTATGGAGGCTTGAACAGGATCACCATAAAGAATTGATATTCATTACCATTAATATCAGGACTCTAAGAGCAACTTGGTGAAGCCAAAATATATACCAAGATAGATCTTTGTCAAGCTTACAATCTTGTACGAGTAAAGGCGGGAGATAAATGGAAGACATCGTTTTGAACGAGGTATGGATATTTTAAATATAATGTCATGTCTTTTGGATTGACCACTACACCAGCTATATTTCAACATTTGATGAATGATATTTTTCAAGAATATTTAGACAAATTTATTATTTTTTATCTCAATGATATTTTGATCTATTCTAAATATATTCAAAAATATGAGGATCATATGAAGTTGGTGTTACAAAAACTTTGGAATGCATGATTATACGCCAAGTTAAAAAAATGCGTATTCCATCAACTTAAGGTGGAATTTCTTGGTTATATTATTTCGGACGAAGGATTGTTGATGGATCAAAAGAAGGTTCAAGCAGTAATTGATTAGGGAGTACCAAAGATAATACAAGATGTATAATGTTTTCTTGGATTTGCCAACTTCTATTGTATTTTTATCAAGAATTATTCACAAATCATAATTCTATTAACGCGGTTGATATCAAAGGATAAGCTCGAGTGGAATACCCGAGTACAAGAGGCTTTTCAAGAGTTAAAGTTGACATTTACAACAGCTCCTATCTTGATACATCCTAATTTTACAAAGGCCTTCTATTTAGAAACAGATGCTTCTGACTTTGTACTAGGAGCTGTATTATAACATATGGAAAAGGATTATAAACTTCACCTGGTTGCGTTCTACTCAAGGAAGTTTTCAGTAGCAGAAATCAGCTATGAAATTTACAATAAGGAGCTGCTTGCGATAGTTGATTCTTTCCAAGAGTGGCGTCATTTATTAGAGGGTGCTGCACATCCGGTGACTATATATAGAAATCACAAGAATTTAGAGTATTTTACAACAGCTTGAGTTTTGAATCGTTGTCAAGCTTGGTTGAACATATCAATATCCCAATTCGACTTCATCATCACATATTGGCTAAGAAGGCAGCAAAGACTATCGGATGCATTATCAAAGAGATCATATCTAGCGCTTAAGGCTGGAGATGAAGCATTTGATTAGCAGTGTATAACTTTGCTACAACCACAACGGTTTCGCCTCCATACCACCTCCATGATTATACTAATTGATGCTGATTTTTTAGAATAAGTCTATGGAACATCAACTGTTGATTCATTAGTCACGGATGTGAAGTAGCGCTTTGACAAAGACAAGTTCAAGATTGAGGACAGTGTCGTGGTAGAGAAAATCTGCCTCAAGAAAATGCTAGACTTCTGGCTCCAACTAAATACTCAACCAAGATTAAAAATAATAAAATCCTCAAATTTTTATAAAAGTCTTTCTTTTAGGGCTATTTTACTCAATATATAAGTCTTATTTCACAAAAACACTGAAACTATAACAAAATATTCTAAACCCTCATTCATCCACAGGAAGGAATTTTTTTCTAAACTTCATTAATCTATAACTCTTAATCTAATTGTTGAAATCTACTAAAATTTCACATAAAGTATTGATGTGCTTTTAACAACTAGCACAACAAATTTCAGCTATTGATTCTTTATCAATCTTTAGATATCATAAAAATCCTAACAGTAGCTTTAAATCCTTGTTTACAAATACTTGTGTATTAAATTCTTCATATCTCACAAACCAAATGTCTAAATGCTATGCAACTTTGATGTATAGCTTTTTAGCACAAAGATTCACCTTTTTAGAAATTTTTAGATAAAAATTCATTGAGAAATTCAAGATATGGCAAAATCCATCATTATGAATAAAATGGCCTATTTATTGCCTTGGAATTCAAACTGCTGTCTTTGACTCTCAATATCTCCTTTTTCAAAACTTGAAATGTATTAATTCTTCCTCATCAGATGTAGATCTTAAAACCCCCTCTCCAACCACACCTTTCAATCTCTAAAAGCTTTAGTTGTAAAGGACGTTGAATACAACCAAGAAATCCAAACAAAGAGTTCAAGAAAAATTGATAAGAGCTAGATTTTATCAGATGAATACAAGAACAACACGAGAGAAGTGAGCTAGAGCTCCAAGAGATGTGTTGTCAAGACTAAAGAACTTTTCAGCCTCGACTCTAATATATACTCCTATTTAGGAAGCTTCTCAAGCAACTTCTACTAATTAGGAAGCTTCTCAAATAACTTCTGCCAACTAAGAAGCTTCTTAAGCAACTTCCACTAATTAGAAAACTTCTCAAGCAACTTCTGCTATCTAGGAAGTTTTTTAAGTAGCTTCTATCAACTAAGAAGCTTCTCTACCAACTTGAAAGATGCTAGAAGGTCTTGGAGAGTTCTAGGATCCTTTTAGAATGTTTTAGAAGGTTCTAACAAGTATGTCCTTGACATCTCTTCCTCCTCTAGCTTCGAGGTCTCCGAGAAGCCATTTGAGATATATACTCACAAACGTAAGAAATCAAAAATTTGTCACATAGTCTCTGCAATATACTCCAGTTGTCATTTGTGAGGCAGATGATTCATGGGCCCTTGTAGCCACTAATAATGACCAACAACTTCTACTTGAGACCATGCTTGAACTTCTATATCTTCATTGTAAAAACGACCTGAAAATATCGTTTCCCCCTCACTTGCATGAGTTGGTTCAACTTCAAAGACAATTACAAGTGACCTGCTACTTGATATTCTTCAACGTCTTTTTGGCTCTTCTAATTCTTCATCTCAAGGTCGATGCCATGAGCTACTCGATTGAGATGGTACCACTAATACAATATCTATATTTTTACTAGCCATATCTAAATATACCTTGATATTAAATATCTTGATACTACGAAATATAACAAGTTATGTTTTGATAAGACCTAGATCCCTTTTCTATTCATTTCTCTAGAAAAGGCTTTATCTTTATGCTTCGTTAATGGCCAGCTTTTGGTTTATTAGGATATCGTTGATGGAATTCCCGTACCTTTTGCGACGCATTGGCGAGATTTTTGGCTAGTTCCCATGTTCGTTTATTAATATCGTAGCCGCTTCAATGCACAAAGTACTCTAATTTATTCCATCTTCACCATGAATCTAATATCTTTTCCACCTCATATTCTTTGTTGTTTTCAATTTCTATACTAGGTGGCGGACATTGCACTCTTTCAGGAAAAGATGATTTCCGATAAGACTCTAACAGAGAATCATGAAAGACAGGGTGTACCTTCATAGCAGCTGGTAACTCTAAGTGGTATGCCACAGAATTGATCTGCTCCTGGATAACAAATGGTCCCAATCTCCAGTAGTCCAACTTATCACATGGCCGCTTAGTCTTGATATTCCGTCGAAGCAACCATATTTTATGTCCAATTTTGAAATTAGGTGCTTGATTCCGAAATTTATCCGCGGATGCTTTGTAAGACTCTTGGACAATTTACAATTGAAGCTTCAATGTGGTTTGAAGCTCCAATAGCTGCTGCACCAATCTTTCAGCTGCTGGATTGTTATTCGCTGACGAACTCAATAGATCAAGCTTTGGATGATACCCATAGTTAGAATAGAATGGTGTTTTTTGAGTCAACCCATGAAGGGTGTTGTTATATGCAAACTCGGCTAGCGATAGATATGCAGTCCAATCATCTTGCTGATAGTTGATGCTGTATCGTAAATATTGTTCCAAAACTTGATTCACCCATTCCATTTGGCAGTCAGTTTGAGGATGGAATGCCGAAGAAAGCTTGATGTCCACCTTCAATATCTTAAAAAAAGATCTCAAAAACTTTGATACAAATTGGGTTCCTCGATCCGACACGTTATCATCTGGTAAACCATGATATCGATATACATTATCAAGGAAGAACTTTATTGTGTCTTCGCTTGACGATGTCTTCTTGTAAGGGATAAAATGTGCCATCTTTGTAAGTTGATCCACCACAACAAAGATGCTATCAAATGAATCCAATGGTGGTATATCTATAATAAAGTCTATAGAAACTGAAGACCATAGATGAGACGGAATAGGCAATGGCTGTAGAAGTCCATAAGGGCGATGCCGAGGATTATTGGATCTTGAACAAATGTCACAAGAGAGGATGAAATCTTTCACATCTTTCCACATTTGAGGCCACTAGAAATCTTAAGAAATGAGTTCCAAGGTTTTATTGAATCCGAAATGTTCCGCGACTGGAAAGTTATGACGAGATTAAAGGACTCGAAGTCGTGCTGGCTCTTTTGGGATATACAGCCATTTTTCAAAGTATAAGAGATTTTCTTCAACCTTAAACTTGTCATCATTGATATGCTGCTTGATATCAAGGGCTATTGAATCTTCAATGGTCGCAACACATAGCTAGTTGAGAAAGTCGGCATCAATTGGCACAACAACAGCACAAATTCTGAATTGCTTTGGTTTTAATAATGTCATATATTGTTGATCAAGCGCTGCTTCTCCAACCTTCGGCACAAGATATGATCTTCTTGATAAGGCATCGGATAGTCCTTGCTGCTTTCTAAGCCAATAAGTAATAACAAAGTCAAATCTAGATAGTGACATATTCCATCAAGCTTGACAACGGTTTAGAATCCAAGCCGACATGAAGTATTCCAGATTCTTGTGATCCGTATATATGGTCATCGCATGCACAGCTCTTTCAAAGAAGAGACGCCACTCTTGGAAAGAATCTATTATAGCAAGGAATTCCTTATGATGAATCTTGTAGTTGATTTCAGCCGCAAAAAACTTCCGTGAATAGAATGCAACTAGATGAAGCTTATTGTCGATATCCATCTGCAAAAGTACGGCTCCTAAAGCAAAATCTGAAGCATCAATTTCCAAATAGAAAGCCTTTCCAAAGTTTGAATGTACCAAGATTGGAGCCGTAGTAAATGCCGTTTTAAGATTTTGAAATGCTTTTTCTGCTGAAGGTCTCTATTCAAGATTATCTTTACATGTTAATTGAGTGAGTGGAGTAGCAACTTGAGAATAATTTTTGATGAAGATCCGATAGAAATTAGCAAAGCTAAGAAAACATTGTACATCTCTAACCGTCTTTGGAACTTCCCAAGACACAATTGCTTCCACCTTCTTGGGATCCATCTTCAAGCCTTCTGTAGTTGCAACAAATCCTAAAAACTCCATCTCAGTTTGGTGAAATAAGCACTTTTCTAACTTGGCATAAAGTCCTTGCTCACATAGTTTTTCAAGTACCAAACGAACGTGCTTCTTATACTCTTCTTCATTCTCGGAAAATATCAAGATATCATCCAAATAGATGACAACAAAATCGTCTAGATATTCTCAAAAAATATTGTTCATCATGTATTGAAAGATCCCTGGAACATTGATAAGACCAAATGGCATGATATTATATTCAAAATGACCATACCTTGTACAAAAAGCTGTCTTCTATTCGTCTCCTTCTTTGATTCGCACAAGGTTGTAAGCTCCCCTTAGATCAATCTTTGTAAAGATCTTTGCACATCCAAGTTGTTCCAGAAGACTAAAGATCAAAAGTAATGGATAGCGATTCTTCTTTGTCACCTTGTTGAGACCTTGATAGTCCACGCACATCTGTAGTGAGCCATCCTTCTTCTTCACAAATAAGATTGATGCCCCAGCTAGCGATTTTGAATGACAAATGAAGTTCTTGGCTAGGTTCTCGTCAATGTATTTCTGCAACTCAGCCAACTCTGTCTGCAATAGGTTGTAGATTGGGCCAAAAGGCGGTTGTATTCTTTCTTGCAATTCTATGGCATAATCATATGGTTGATGTTCTGGTAGCATGTCAGCATTTTTTTTTTAGAACACGTCTTGAAAATCCTTGTATTGTTTCGATATTCTTGTTGTTGAAATCTGCTCTCCACCAGTTGGAGCCACATAAATGACCAATGGTGTGCCTTCCTTGTACGATCTTACAAACATTCTTGCTCCAATGAACAAGGATTTTTTGGTTTGGGGTCTTCTTCCAAGCTTGTCCTCAGGTTGTTCTATGGAAAATATTATCCTCCGCAACCTCCAATCTATGGATGGATTATATTTTTCCAACCAAGAAAGACCAAGAATAATAGGATTTGACGGGGTGCTAATAATATTGAAAATAATATAACTACTATGGTCTTTAAATGTCACCTCTATAGGTTCTGATTCATGGGTGACATTATCAGATAATAAAGGTTGTCCATCTATTATTTCTACGTGAATAGGTTTGAATTTCTGTACTAGAAGAATTCTTCCTCGACGCTAAAGAATTCCTGGTCTGTTTAAAATAATCAAGATTCAGTTTCGAAAGATCAAAGAGTTTAAAAGTTGTAGCTGAGAGAAGTTTAAAGCTGATTTGTCTAGCTGCACGATTCCTATTATGGCTAGGCATCCTCGTTTTCCTGAACAAACGCACCTCTATTCTTGATGCTCCATCTATCTTGCTTCTTAGGATAATTTTTAGCTCTATGGCCTTCTCTACCGCAATAAAAATACAAACCTTTTTCGATACACTTCTTCTTTTCTTCTAGAGTAAGGGATATGATACCATATCAATCTGCATGTCCTCTATCTCCGATTGTGAATTTAAGCTACTTACCAATATAATTGCGCCGTGATGACTTGTATATTGTCTGGAGTGTTAGTCTTGGCGACGTTGAAATAAACAATTATCGCATTTCACAGCTTGGCTAATGGCTTTGTTGAGCATTCATGGATCAGGAAGAGATAACAACAAATCCTTCACATCATCCCTTAGACCCTAATAGAATTGATTCATCAATGCTTCTTCATCCCAGTTGATGTCGCATGCTAATTGCATGAAATTTGATGTATAAACTGATGTAGAGCGAGTCTCTTGTCGTAACAACCGAGTTTTTGTTGTAGTCCACTAAGCCTACATGCTTCCAACGCTCGCAACGCCCAAAAGTTTCCAGTTGTTCAAAATCGGTAACTTTTTCAACAGAGAAGAAAACCACGATAAAGTCATTCCTGTAAGAATCGCCCAACTATCCAATATGGATTCCTCCATTTGATAATGTCTACATTATAGAATCAGTTATTAATTTGATTTGATTGATGAAACCTCGAAACTTGGAGCGTATGCCATCAAACTTGTTCATACACTGAGGCTCTCTTTTACAGTTAAGCAATGATTCTCGTTGAACCACAGATAAAGCTGCTTCTTCTAGTGCAGAAGCTTGAGGCTGATGAAGCCCAGAATGTGCTATTTCGGATGCTCCATCATTATGAAGTCTTGCAAAGACTCCTTCTATCACTGTAATTCTCTGTGATAATGTGGCAAGAGCATTCATAATGGCATCCATCTTGGACTCCAAACTTTCACTCATATTAATGTTTTGACCTCCAACCATTCTAAGAGAAAGGAAATAATTGTTTCTATAAGGAAGAAATATTGGTTTAGAAGAGGGTACTCCGCAACCTCTAAAACACCTTAAGACCTTCAAGAAGAGGAATAATCCACTCTCTCCAAGAAGAATAAGACTTCAATATTATAACGAAAAAAATATCAATTTAGAGGAGGGTAATCTGCAACCTCTAAAAGACTAGTGTACTTTCAAGAAGAGGGGTAATCCACACTTCAACAAGAAGGAACTAGCTCTGATATCTCAGATAAGAGTAGTCTCGACAAACTATAATGGACGTTGAACACAAACAAGAAATCCAAACAAAGAGTTAAAGAAAAACTGATAAGAGCTAGATTTTATCAGATGAGTACAAAAACAACACCAGAGAAGTGAGCTAGAGCTCCAAGAGATGTATTATCGAGATTGAAGAACTCTTCAGCCTCGATTCTAATATATACTCCTATGTAGGAAGCTTCTCAAGCAACTTCCACTAATTAGGAAGCTTCTTAAGTAACTTCTGTCAACTAAGAAGCTTCTCAAGTAATTTTTGTCAACTAGGAAGCTTCTTAAGCAACTTCCATTAATTAGGAAACTTCTCAAGCAACTTCTGCTATCTAGGAAGTTTTTTAAGTAGCTTCTATCAACTAGGGAGCTTCTCTACCAACTTGAAAGATGTTAGAAGGTCTTGGAGAGTTCTAGGATCCTTCTAGAACATTCTAGAAAGTTCTAAGAAGTATGCCCTTGACATCCGTACAATTCCTCCAATCTTCAAAAGTGTGATAGTAGGTACAATTTGCACACCTTAACTTCAAGCGCCTACTTCTTTCTCATAAAAACTCCAAATGTCTCAATTTTTATACCAAAATTATAGTCCAAAAAACAAGCTTTCTAACCTTAGTCTTTGATTTTCAAATAGCCTCCTTGAAGTCACCAAAATCCTTGTTCTTATTGCAGGTAGCCTCCTCAAAGCCTATTGGGCATGACCATTGACCAATAGGAATGAAGAACTTCACCCCTTGTCTTCATTCATCCTTACTTTGTCTTCATCCTTCCAAATAGGTCTCTTAATAGTTTAATTTTTCTTCTTTCGATCTCAATTGCCTCTCAAGGCTTTGTACTAAATATTTAGGTTCTATATAATTTAAAAGCCTTAATCAAACTAAGTAAAAATCTAAAATAAATTTTCTTATACCAATCCTCTTTAATTTACTTTACTAATCATTCTAACATATA
The DNA here is from genome assembly GCA_036785485.1 of Physcomitrellopsis africana. NCBI lineage: Eukaryota > Viridiplantae > Streptophyta > Bryopsida > Funariales > Funariaceae > Physcomitrellopsis > Physcomitrellopsis africana. The sequence goes on along the minus strand of JAWRVF010000206.1, from coordinate 154,275 downwards.
TCTAAACATATAAACATATTATGTATTTTGAATGGATTTTACATACTGTAAGCAATTACATTATAATAACGGATTATTATATTTTGAAGACTGACTATACATTCCAAGAAGACCAATTTGACTTTGTATTCTTCAATCTCGACATGACTTCCCGATCGCAGGTCACTTTGGATTCAACAAAATAATGGAGCTTATTTCCCAAGACTTTTTGTGGCCCCATATGTAGAAGGTAGTGAAGAACTTTATCTTATTATAAAACCTTTGTTCAAGATCAAAGAATCCTTGACATCGCCCTTACAAACTTTTACAACCTTTGCCAATTCCAAAGCGACTATGGTCTTCAATATCTATGGACTTCATTACAAATTTGCCACCTTCTGCAACATTCGATGCTATCTACGTGGTGGTTGATTGGTTTATGAAGATAGTACATTTTGTTCCACGCAGAAAGACAACTTCTGGTGAAGAAACAAAAAGATTGTTTATTGATAATATATATCAATATCATGGTTTATCGGATGACATTATTTTGGATAGAAGGCCTCAATTTATATCAAAGTTTTGGAGGTTGCTTTTTGACATATTGAGGGTAGATATCAAACTCTCTTCTGCCTTCCATCTTCAAACCAATGGTCAAACACATCGAGTCAACCAAGTCTTGGAACAATATCTATGATGTGCAATCAACTATTAATAAGACGATTGGACTACATATCTACCATTGGCGCAGTTTGCGTACAACAATTTGATCCATGCTTCAACTCAACAAACACATTTTTTTGTAAATTATAGATATCATCCAAAATTCAATTTGTTGGATAAATCCAAAAATAAAAATTCAGCAATTGAAGATCTTGCAAAGTATTTAATGGAGATCTAGACCACCTTGAAGCTTCAGTTACATGAAGCTCAAGACTCATATAAAGCTTCTGCAAACAAATTTCAGAAGGATTCTCTTACTTTTAAAATTAGAGATAAGGTTTGGCTCTTGCGATAAAACATCAAGACTACTTGACCTTGCAATAAATTGGATTATAGGAGGTTGAGACCATTCTGCATTCAAGAGCAAATCAATCCGATGGCTTATCGACTGAAACTACCGACATCCTTGAAGGTACATCCAATCTTTCATGTTTCTCTTCTAGAAGCTTATAATGAATCAACTTTATCAGGACGGATATAGCCACTACCACCTTGTGTTGAAATTGAGGTCCACGTGGAATATGAGGTAGAATAAGTCCTTGATTTGTGACGGAGACGAAAAAATTAAGATATTTAATTCACTATTGTGGCTATGATATAAATGAACAGACTTGGGAGCTGGCAGAAAATGTAACAAATACACCATAAAAGATAGAAGAATTTCATTGACAATATCCTAATAAATCAAAAGTCGGCCACTGACAAAACGTGAAGATGAAGCCTTCTCCAAAAGAATGTATATAAGCAGGATTCAAGTCTTATCAAAATATAACTTGTTGCATTTTGCTTTCTTGTAGTATCAAGATATCTAATCTTAGAGTGTAATTAGATATGACTACTGATAATGAAGATATTGCACTAGTGATGCCATCTCAATTGAGTAGCTCATGGCATCGACCTCCAGATGAAGAATTAAAAGAACGAAGAAGACATTGAAAAATATCAAGTAGCAAGTCACTTGTGATTGTCTTTGAAGCTGAACCAGCTCATGAAGATAGTAGCGAAATGATATTTTTAGGCCGCTTCCACAATAAAGACAGAGAAGTTCAGACATGGTCTCAAGTGGAAGGTGTTGGTCATTACCAGTGGCTACAAGGACCCATGAATCATTTGCCTTGTGAACGATAAGTTTTTTGGAAGCTTCATATATTTTACGTCCATGATAAGTTTTTTGGAAGCTTCATAAATATAATTTCATCTTTATTCATATCTATAGGTGATTAGTAGATTAGAAACTTAGCCAACAAGTTATCCACATACCGCACATGTTGGTAGCTTGTGGAATAAGCTAATTATGTAGCACACATATAACATACTTATCTTACAAATTTGACAAATGTCTTACAAATTGGACATATATAAGAGATCTTATATATTAATCGCCGCCACATAGTTCTTATATAGATAGTATATATAGAGACAAGAGTGAAGCCTTCTTCTCTCTTGTCAATGCTTTTTTTGTTCCTAGTCTTATTTTAAGAGTCTCTATTTTTTTTTATCTTTAATAATAGTAATTTTAGTTTAATATTATACCATCTTTGATTAATTCTTTACTCCTTCTGAGTGACAGAAGAGTATTTTGATACTTTGATTACTTGTATTGTATGTCCTTGATAGTACGATCTAAATTCTTGCTCTTTTTTAAATTGTTTCTATATATGAATGTTATGGTTTTAAGATCTTCTTTCTTGTTAAATTATAATATTTAAATCTAATATTATTTTATCTAATCCATGGTCTTTTATATGCTTTTTAGATTGATTCTAATTTGCTTGAATTTGAACTATTGTTGTATTGTAATTTGACTACCATATGAAAATAATATATATATATATTTAATATATAATTTATTATACAATTGAATTAAAGCCATATTAGTAGCTTTTATTTAATTATAAAATATAATTAGATTGTTATTTTTAAAAAAATTATTTAAATAGACTACTATTAAGGTTTATACAACTTCAAATTCTTTTTTGTAATAATAAATTTTGAAGTTGATTTTATATTAATAATAATTTTTATATATTTTGAGTCATCTTTGTTAGATATTGGTGATCCTTAAAATTTTATTTTATTTATTTTATTTGATATTTAGGACACATATTTTATAAATTATATTAAAAAAAAGATTAGAAAGTGATTTTTAGTATTAAATAAAGAATAATTAAGCCATCTATGTAGATGAATGGAGATGGATGATAGAAATCTCTATTCCTATTGGCCAAAAATTATACCCAATGGACTTCAAGGAGGCTATCTGAGGCCTTATTATGGATTAGAGTTTCTCTTTTAAGGACATTTAAATATCAAAGATTAAGATCAATAAGTTTAGAATTTCGACTATAGATTTGATATAAATTTTGAAGTGTATCTTAAGCAATTTGATAAGACTTTGGTTCAAAATTTTTGGAATTATGTAATTTCATGTTACAAAGCTATATATCAAAATTATGTAGTATTAAGATTTTGGATTTTAGAGATATAAAAAAAATAGTGTTCAAATATCTATAAACTAGGATTTTAAGCATCTATTAGGATTTTTGAGATATCAAAGAATCAAAATCAAATCTATAGTTTATTTTATTTGTAGCAAAACTTAAGAATATAATCTATATTTCTATAAAATTTGTTAAAAATTGAACAATTGAATCAAGAGTTATTGGATCCTAAAATTTAAGAAGAGATCAATCTTTTTGGAGTGAATAAGGTATTGAAGAGTTTTTCTATAACTTGAATGTTTTGTACAAATTAAAAGGGTTTTTTGAGAGCCAAGACTTTATAGAGGTGAAAAGATGGATATATAGAGCTATGATAATATTTTTGGTATAAAGATGAGTTTTTAAAAAGAAATTATAGATTTTCTTAGAAGTTATTAAAAATCTAACTTATAAAAAATTAGTTAATTATGATTTGGTATAAAAAAGGATATTAAAGATTTTTTACATGCCATAAAAAAATCTTATATACAAACCTACTTAAATATAAGAAATTTTTATTAATATATATATATATATATATATAATATAATATTAAAATATTATTATATTTATTTGTCTTCTTTATTAAAGACAAATCACTTATCAGAGCATGACCAATAAATATTGAGTGAACTTTCTATAGTTAGATACTTAATATATTATGAAATTAAAAATCATATCACACAACATTGTGACAATCCAAGGTTTGATAGTTGACCTCTTCAATGGTTTTTAAAGATTTTTTACTAATGGAATCAGGTTAGGTTGGTATAATATAATAAAATAGTGAATTGAGCACCTCTAAAGGCATTATGCATGTAGCTGATAAAAAATGACTTAACACATTTAATCAATTAATATAATCTATATTCTCAATAGAATTATATTTACTTTAATTTGCAATCTATTTAAGAGAACTTATCCATTAATAAAAAAAAGAAACAAAATAAAAGTAATTATGCTCAAAAATACTTACACAAGTATTATCCTAAATATGGCTATTCTTCTACTTAATACTATATAAAATTTTTTTTTATAAAAATAATTCTAATCAATCCATTATAAAGAAAATTTTGTCACCATGATAATAGAAAATCACTCTTCTTTCTTCTTCCTTTGTAATTGTGTAATTAACAAATTAATCCTCTATGATAGTTAATAGCAAAGTTTTATAATTTAAAAAAAAAATTCTTTATATGCAATTTTATACTATCATAAAAAATAACTCACTTGATGGCATTTCAAGCCAACTTGTTACTTGTCAATGAAGAATTTACTTTGATATTAAAAATCCTCTTCATATTTTATCACAAATCTAAGGTTCAAATTTTTAACTCAAAACTACTAAGCTTCAATTTAAAAAGAATATTTTACCAATTATTAAATTGAAATGATTATAGATTATGTCCTTATTTAACTCTTAGACCTTTATCCTATTAAAAAAAATTGGATGACTTATCCCAATTGCTTCTTCTTCCAACTTCTATATCCACTTGTTTCTGCCTATTAGCAGCTCTTTAAATCACCTAAATTAAAATACTTAAAAAGAAAATTTAAGTAAGTTGCTTATTTGAATAGAAGTTAAATCTTGACTTGATTTTCTTATTTCAAGCTGAAATAATACTAATCTAAAATCCCACATAATGTAAAATTCATAATTGCCTTGCAATCAAGATTAAAATCATTTCTCTCTTAGCAAATGCACCAAAATGTGAGAAACATTAAATGCTGTAAATCAAGTTCATCCACCCTTAATTGCGTTTAGTAGTCAGGTGGATTTACTTCACTTACATGTAGATAAAGTAGTTCTTAATAGTTATGTTTACATATTTATTTGCATTAATAATACACACACATATATATATATATATATATATATATATATATATATATTTTACAAATCATCACACAAGTCATCTCACTAAACTCCAAGTAATGGACTTTTACTTCGTATTAATTGTCAAAATGTTTGATTACTAGGTCAGCCCTCATTAAAGGCTAAAACAGCACCCTTAGACCCTTTAGCTCTAACTTTATCATTTATATTCCATTACTACATCTTAAGAGCTTTCCATAGACATAAAATTCCTACAAAACAGTTAAGAATTACAAAAGTTATGAAACCTCAAAGTTTTGTGGTATTCATTCCTCCATTTCTTTTCATCCAACTCATTAATTTTCATTCATCCTATAACATTCATTCATTTCAAGTTTGATCATCAAAAACCTTCATTTAATATTTAATTTCATCCATCTATTATTATCATCCTTCTATCATCCATCCAATCAACCATCATCCATTCATCTACTAATACATTCATCCAACTTCAATCCCACTTACAATTTATCTCTAAGAAAAATTAGAATTATGTATCCAAATTTTGAAAATTCATAACTAATTCAATTTAACTCGGATTTGAATATATCATATACCATTAGAAAGTTGATCCAATGTACTACAAGGAAAAAATATCAAACTTATATAATTGATTTATGGTTGATGGAAAGATTACTTCTCTAATTTGGTATATAATCCACTTTTTTATAATTTCTCTAATACCTTATGTACATGATGTTCATGTTCTTATTCATTTTTAGAAAAGATCAAGATATTGTCCAAATAAATGATTACAAAGTCATTTAAGTATTCTTGTAAGATATTATTCATCATATGTTGAAAGACTACATATCCATTTGTAAGTCCAAAAGGCATAACATTATATTCAAAATATCCATACCTTATACAAAATGTTGTCTTCTATTGATCTCCTTCTTTAATCTTGACTAGGTTGTAGGTGGCTCTCAAATCATTCTTTGTAAAGATCTTTGCCTGTCTTAATTGTTCTAATAATCCTAAGATTAATGATAATGGATAGTGATTTTTTATAATTATTTTCTTCAGACCTCGATAGTCAATATATATACGTAAAGAACCATCCTTCTTCTTTACAAAGAAGATAGGAGCTCCCGTAGGTAATTTTCAATGTCTAATAAAATTCTTGGCTAGATTTTCATCAATATATTCTTGCAAGGCTATAAAGCTCCGTTTGTGAAAAATTGTAAATTGGACCAAATGGAGGTTGAGTTCAATATTGTAATTTGATTGCATAGTCATAAGGATGGTGTTGTGGTAATATATCTATTTTTTTTCCTTTCAAATACGTCTTCAAGGTTGCAATATTGACTAGGAATATCTTACTTCAAATGTTCTGTTGGATCTTTCATTGAGATAGTATATAATACAAATACAACTCTTTTTTTTTACTACCTGCACAAATGCTTTAACTCTAAGGAATAGAGTAGCATTTCATTTCTTCTTTTGATGTTTAGATCTTAAAGAAATCTTTTGCAAACTCCAATCAATATCAAGATTATGTAGCTTAAACAAAGGGAGTCTAATAACAATAGGATTTGTCAAATATCAAATGATGTTGAAAATAATTTGTGATACTTGATCTTATAATATCACTTTCAATAGTTGGATTTCTTTGATAACATCTCTTGATATAAGATTTTGTCTATCAATGACTTCAACGGGTATAGGATGGATTTTTTTTATAAGTATTAGATTGTGCTTGGTTGCAAAATCCTTATCCATAAAGCATACTGAGGCTCTAATATCTAAAAAGATTTTAGCAAAAATCTCTTGTTTTAGGATTTTTATATATACAAAAATATAAAACAAGATGTCAGATCCGGAGATAAGAAGAGATCTTTTTTCTGGTGCTTTAGATTTGAAGATGTCTAATTGCAAGGTCCCTACTATGGTTGGACGTCTTTGTTTTTTGATCTTTCTAATTTAGATGTTATACCTCGTGCCTTAAATTCTCTAGACTTATTCGGACAGTTTGTTGCCTTGTGATTGGATCTTCTACAATATAGACATAGATTTTTTTGCGGACATTTAATCTTTTCCGCTAGTGTTAATGACTTGAATTGAGTTGCATCAATCTGCATAGGTTCAACATATATTAATGGCTTCTGTGATACTCTTAAAGATGTACTTTGATAGATGTTACAAAAAATTAATTGCCTCTCTTGTCATAATTCAAATAGGCGATTGTCACAAATAATGGCTTAAGCTATGAATTCTTCTAAGCTTTCAACTTTTGATATTGTAATGAATAGATTCTTTACATCATCCTTTAGGCCATAATGAAATTGAGTCATAAATACCTTATCATTCCAATCAAGATCACAAATAAATTATTAAAATTTTGCAACATAAATTATAATTGAACGTTGTCCTTATTGTAGATTTTGAATCTTCCTTTCAGCCACCCTCTCTCGATTATTATTTCTAAATATAAAAATAAATCTTTCCATAAAAGCCTCTAAATTGTATAGGATTGAAAAATTCTTTTCTAATAGCAGAATAAACTATGATTGAATACTTTCTGATAAAAAGATGTCCACAAAAGCAACTTGAGTGAACCCATCTCAATAATGAGAAGGATATAGTCATAAATAAAGTTGTACTTCTTATACAAATCCTCAAAAATTGGATCTTGTTCTATTAAATTTATCAAGCATACTAGCTTTTGGCTCCTTTATGACAATCCTTGGAGCTTCTAGAGGAGTTATGTGCATAGCTTGTCTACCGCCTGCTTTTCTCAATCAAATAATTTCTTGTTGCAAATTATGAATTTCTTGCTTAGCTTCTTAAGGTACTTGCTCCATTTGCATTTTTTTTTTTTTGAGTTACAAAAGAATGCCATTTCATACAATATCTAAAAGAACTCAAAGATCTGCAAGAGTCGCCATTCTATTCTCTGTTTGTAAAGATGTACCTCTATTAACCTGATTTATATCCATACTAACAAAGAAGAAATCAATAATCTGTTAGTGTAATATTTTCTATACTAAAAAAAATATTTAATTTAAAAGAGGATAATCCGCTATCTCTAAAATACAATGATATATCTTAGAAAAGGAATAATCCACTCTTTCCAAAGAAAAAATCAAATACAGCAAGTAAGCATATCAATCTAGAAGGAGATAGTCTGCACTCATCTAGAATGCAATAATATCTTAAAGAGAGGTTATCCACTCTCTACCAAGAGATCAAAGCTATGATATGATTATATAAGTCAATCTTGCCAAATTGTTAGGGATGCAAGATAATGGATTAGTAAAGAAACAAGGAAAAAATTACAGAATAATTTCAAGAACAAAGAATTGAATAGACAAGAATAAGAACTAGATCAAGAATAAATGACTAGATTGATATCGAGAATAAGGCAACACTTTGGATTTCTCCAAGACTTATGTTGGTAAGAGTGAGGTGCTCTTTGGTCTTGCTTCTTATTTATATTACAAGGCCTATGTCTTATTGGACCTTCTAAGGATATATTAAAAGATTTTAAAAGCCTAAAGAAGATTTTGGAAGACTCTAAAAAATCTTCAAGAGATTTTGGAAGGTTGAAGAAGATTTTAGAGAATTCTTGAAAATTATAAAAGATTCTTAAAAGACTAAAGAAGATTCTAGAAGATTCTAGAAGATTCTAAAAAGCTATAGAAGATTCTAAAAAACTACGAAAAGTTCTAAAAAATGATAATTTAAAATATGTCCGTGATATAATCTTTATCTTATTGATAATCTTGATAATTGAATATTTTTCTCAAGTTTTATAAAATTTTTTTGAAGATTTCTCATTTTATATATAATTTCATTAAGATCCATTTGTATTTTTTTTGATATAGCCATTAAAGTTTAAACAATAGATATAGGTTGTATAATAGGTATTTTTACTTTAAAAGCTTATATTGGTTTTTGAATATCAATTCTATATTTTTTTTTTCTTTTTGCAAGCAATCCTATTGCTTCTTTTCCTTTTTTTCAATTCATTGTCAATTCCTATCAAAAATACAAACTAAAACAAATACATAACTTTGTAAAAATTATGTCAAAAGAAAATAACAAGATAAAAATAAAGAAGTATATATATTCAAGAAGAAATTAGAATAGCTATTGCCAAAGACTAGGAAATATATGAGATTCTTAAATTACATAAGAACCAAGAAATGAGTTGACAAGAATGAAGAAGGCTTCACTCTTGTCTCTATATATACTATCTATCTAAGAGCTATATGGTGGCATTCTATAGGACCTCCTATACGTGTCTAATTTGCAAGACACGTGTCAAACTTGCAAGACAAGTTTCCTATATGTGAGCCACGTATTTGGCTTGTTTCAAAAGCTATCAACATGTGTAATACATGGCTAACTTGTTCCACAAGCTATCAATATGTACGGCACGTGGCTAACTTATTGGCCAAGTTTCTAATCTATCAATTATCTATAGATATGTATAAAGGTGATTTTGCATCTATGAAGCTTCTAGGAGGCTTCTCTATAAGATATTATCAAATTAATTTATTTTATCTACTTCTATTAAATAGATAATTATTAAAATAAATCTTATATCTGTACTATTATCCTCCATTTTAGTAGAAACAAGAGAATCTGCCTCAAGAAAGCGCTGGGCTTCTAGTTGCAACTAAACACTCAATCAAGATTCAAAATAATAAAACCTTCAAATTTTTATAATTTTTTTTCTTTTAGGGCTATTATACCTAATACATAAGTCTTATTTCATAAAAACACTCAACTATATCAAAATACTCTAAACCCTCATTCACCCGTAGGAGAGGAATTTTTTCCAAACTTCATTAACCTAGAACTCTTAATCTAACTATTCAAATCCGCTAAAATTTCACATGAAATATAAATATGCTTTTAACAACTAGCACAACAAATTTCAATTTTTGATTGTTTATTGATCTTTAGATATTGTAAAAACCCTAATAGTAGCTTCAAACCCTTGTTTACAAACACCCGTGTATTAAATTCTTCATATCTCACAAATCCAATGTTGAAATGCTATGAAACTTTAATGTGTAGCTTTTTACCACAAAGATTCACCTTTTAAGAAATTTTTAGATAATAATTCATCTAGATACTCAAGATATGGCAAAACCCATCACTATGAATAAAATGGCCTACTTACTGCCTTGGAATTTGAACTGCTGTCTTTGACTCCAAATATCTCCTTTTTTAGGACTCTTATTATAGAAATTTTTCCACATCAGGTGTAGAGCTTAAAATCACCTGTCTAGCCGCACCTTGCGATCTCCAAAAGCTCTCATACAACTCTTCCAATCCTCAAAAGAATGGCAGTAGGTACAATTTGCACACCCTAACTTCAAGCGCTTACTTCTCCCTTATAAAAACTCCAAATCTTTCTATTTTTATACCAAAATTGTAGCCCAAAAAACAAGCTTTCTAATCCAAGTCTTTTTTTTGCATGGTTTCCTTGAAGTTGCCGAAACCCTTATTCTTGTTGCGGGCAGCCTCCTCAAAGCCTATTGGGCATGACCATTGACCAATAGGAATGAAGAACTTCACACCTTGTCTTCATTCATCCTCACTTTGTCTTCATCCTTCCAAATAGGCCTCTTAGTAGTTTAATTCTTCTTCTTTGGTTCCCAATTGCCTATCAAGGCTTTATACTAAATATAATTTGAAAGCCATAACCAAACTAAATAAAAATCTAAAATAAATTTTTTTATACCAACTCCTTTTAATTTACTTTATTAATCATTCTAATACATATTTAAATCTATAAATATATTATATATTTTGAGTGGATTTTATATATTATAAGAAATTATAGTACGACAACGTTGTATTTTGCCATCAATTCAAGGAAAAACATGTCATTCTTAAAGATCTTTATGTCTATTCCATTGTCTTGAAGGTTGTGATAGTCGTAATGTCTTGTCCGGTAAATCAATAAACGATGGTTGTTGATCTTCTATTTTTTTAGTATGAAAAAATTCAAAAAAATAGCAAATAATGATATAAGATAGAATGAAACCTCTATAGAATTTGCTTTGCTTTATAGCAAATATTTTCTTGACTCTTTATCTTGATTTTCATGGATATTGTTGATGAAATGCATTGATTTTTATTGATGCATTTGCTAGATTCTTGGATGGCTCCCATATGCATTTATTAATATCATATCCACGTCAATATACAAGATATTTCAATCGATTTCAATGCCGCCTTGAATCTAAAACCTCTTCTATCTTGAATTCTTCATTATTGTCCATTTCAATAGAAGGCGATAGCATTTATCTTCTTTCTTGTATATCCACTATCTTGTATGACTCGAGTAGTCACATATGGAATACAAAATGAATCTTTATAGATTTTGGTAGGCATAATCAATAAGCAATTAGATTGATTTTTTCACAAATTAAAAAAGGTCTAAGCCTATAACAATCCAGCTTGTCACAAGGACAAATAGTCTTGATATTATAACAAAGTAACCATATCTTATTACTCACATAAAGGCAATGTTATTCCTTACAAGAAATATTTGTATTGATTTTTTGTAATTCTTGAGCTTTTTTTAATTATGCCTTCATTGTTATATGTAGCTTTGACAATTGATTTGTCAAATCTTTTGCCGCAGGATTATCAGCTTTTGAAAAGTCAAAAGTATCAAGTTGTGGATGATAACCGTAATTTACAAAGAATGGAATTTGTTGAGTTGAAAAATGTATCAAATTATTATAAGCAAACTGTGCCAATGGAAAAAGAGTTGTCCAATCATCTTGATGATAATTAATGGTATATCTCAAATATTGCTCCAAAACTTGATTTATTTGTTTTATTTATCTATCAATTTGAAGATGGAAAGCTAAGGATAGTTTTATATCCACCTTCAATATTTTAAAAAGAGTCTTTCAAATTCTTCATATGAATTGAGTTCCTTTATCTGATATAATATTCCTTGGTAATCCATGATAGCGATAAATATTATCAAGGAAGAATTTAATTGTTTCTTTATCTGTAATAGATTTTGCATAGGATACAAAATATGCCATCTTGATAAAACAATCTACAATCACAAATATAGAGCCATATGAACTTGACTTTGGAAGATCCATAATAAAATCCATAGAAACAAAAGACCAAGGTTGTTCTGATATAAGTAATAGTTGAAGAAGTCCATAAGATCGGTGATAAGGAATTTTTGATCTTGAACAAACATCATACAAATGTATAAACTGTATAAAAGCCTTTCACATTTAAAGCCATAAAAAATCTCTTGATATTAGTTCCAAAGTTTTATTATATCCAAAATATCCTACTATAGGGAGATTAGAACAAGCTTCTAGAGCTCATAGTCATGCTACATTTTTTGAAATACATATACATCTTTCAAAATAGAATAAATCATTCTTAAATTCAAACTTGGAAGTATCATGAGACTTAGACAAATTATTCTTAATCTCATGAATAAGAGAATTTGAAGGCATACTTGATTAGATTTACTTAATAAAAGTTGAATCAATAGTCAATGTTGATTTCATTGATCAAAGATGAAATTGCTCTAGCTTCAAGAGGATTGTTCTTTATTGATTAAAAGTTGAATTTCTTTCTTTTTATACAAAATTAGAATGTTTAGAAAGGACATCAGATAAACCTTATTATTTTAGTGGCCAATAAGTGATAATAAACTTGAATCTTAACAAAGACATGCTCTAATGAGCTTAGCAATGATTTGACATGCATATTGACATAAAATATTCAAGGTTCTTGTGATCTGTATATATAGTGACTAGATTAGAAGCGCATTTTAGATAGTGATGCCATCCTTGAAAAGAATCCACAATTGCAAGAAGTTCTTTATCATGGATTTTGTAATTAATCTTTGCTACTGAAAATTTCTTAGAGTGAAAAGCTATTGGATGGAGGTTGTCATCTACTCTTATTTATGAAAATATTGTGCCTAAAGCAAAGTCTAATGTATTTGTTTCCATAAAAAATGCCTTGGAAAAGTCGATAGAATATAAGATTGGTACAAAAGTAAAAGTTGTCTTAAAAGCTTCAAACAATGCTTCTGCTTTCTTATTCCACTCAAATTTGTCCTTACAAGTTAAACATGTCAATAGAGCTGCAACTTAAAAAAAAAAATTGATAAATATTCAATAATAATTAGCAAATCCCAAAAAGCATTGCACATTCTTTACTGTTCTTGGAATCTTCTAATCCATGATTGTTTGAACTTTCTTAAGATCCATTTTGAGACCATCATTCAAAATGATGTATCCTAAGAAGTCAACTTGAGTAGTGTAAAATATATACTTTTCCATCTTGGCATGTAGCCTAGTATCTCTAAGTTTTTATAACACATAATGAACATGAACTTCATATTCTTCTGTATTCTTAGAATAAATCAAAATATCATCCAAATAACAAACAACAAAGTCATCAAGAAATTTACTAAAAACATCATTCATAAGATGTTGAAAAGCAGCTGGTGTATTTGTAAGTCCAAAAGGCATGACATTATATTCAAAATATCCATATCTTGTTTGAAATATGATCTTCCATTCATCACCTTCTTTAATGTGCACTAAGTTGTATGCTCTTCTTAAATATATTTTTGATATATTATCTGCTTTAACAACTGTTGTCATATGGCGTAAATTTCTATCTAGGAATGTACTAGGTACTTGGCTGTAGAGGGTTTACTTGAAATTTATTGGCTAAATTCCAATAAGTAATTTTTTCTTAATAAAAAAAAAAATATATAATAATATTATAAAAGAAAAATTATATAAATAAACCCTCTTGTATTCAAGTAGGTTTGTACAAAAAAGATTCAAATCTCTACCAAAAATTCTTGAAAATTTTATTTACATGCAAAGACTCATTTCTTCTTGATCTTTAGAGTCTAAATATTCTTGATCCAACTATTCAATTTCTATAAAATCTTCTTCAAAGTGTAGACAATCTTCTTAACTTTTATCACAAAAAAGAATCAACCATAAATTCGTTTTCTATCATCTAATATCTCAAAACTCCTAGTAGGTGCTTAAAACCCTAGCTCAAAGACACCCGAGCACTATTTTCCTTATATCTCACAAATCCAAAATCTTAATGCCACAAATTTTTTGCATATAGTCTTGTGACACAAACATATATACTCCTAAAAATTTTGAGGCAAAAAATTTATCAAATTGCCTAAGATATAGCTCAAAATATAACCACTAATTAAGCAGGGTCACTTATTGCCCTTAGCTTATAAGTACTAACTTCAACTCCCAATATCTCCTTCATTCAAGCTTGGATTTTATTAAGCCATGTATAAAAAGTATAACTAAAAAAGTGTTCTTTCCAATCTCAATCGCCAATTTTCTATTGCTCTTTGTACGTGCAGGTTATATCCAAAAGAATGACAATAGATACTATTTCGACATCCTAACTTTAAGCGCCTATATCTCTTTCATGAAAAGTCCAAATCATGCAAAATTTACACCAAAATCATATTCAAAAATCCAAACTTGCTGACCTTAGCTTTTGATATTTGACTCCCTTCTAAAAATAAATCCTAATCCTTAATAAATTCTCACGTAGCCTCCTTGAAGCCTATTGGGCATGATTTTTGGCCAATAGGAATAGAGATTTCTATCATCCATCTCCATTCATCTACATAGATGGCCTAACTACCTTCTTTCATACTAAAAATCCCTTTTTAATCCTTTTTGTTATAAGATTTACATAATATGCATTCTAAATATCAAATAAAAGAAATAAATAAGATCTTAAGGATCACCAATGTCTAACAAAGGTGACTTAAGATATATAAAAGTTATTATCAATATAAAATCAACCTCAAAATTACTATCAAAAAGAAGAAATAAGGTTATATAAACCTCAGTAATAATCTTTCTAATAGATCCCTTCTAAATTAGCAACCTTGCTAATTACATCCTATAATCAATAAAAATCCACTGATATGGCTCTCATTTAACTATATAATAAATTATACATTAAATATATATGTACAATTATTTCACATGGTAGCCAAACCACAACATGACACTGTACTTCTCATTTTGTAGTTGTGTCATTTTTTTGGACAATGTTGGGTAGTGTGCTTAGGATCTCCACAATATAAATTCAATCCTTCTTGACAACGACAACAAGTCTTTTCTTGTTCAGTAAGAGATTTAAAATATATCACATCAATTTGCATGTTTTTTATTTTTGAATGTACATATTGAGAAGCCGTTGATATTGTCATTGTATTATAGTGATGTTGGGGCTCCCTTGTGCGACTCTTGGATCAAAATTCAAAAAGCCAATTGTCACATTTTATAAAAAAATCAATTGTTTGACTCAATGTTTAAGGATCAGATAAGTTGAGCATCAATTTTTTTACCTCACATTGTATTCCATAGAAAAATTGGCTAATAAATGCAACATCATCTCTTTTGATGTCAATTACTAGTTGTCAAAATTATAAAGCATATAATATCATTGATTGATTGTCTTGTCACAAGATATGAATCTTGTTGGTTGTGACACAAATTGCATCATATTTTCCATACATAGATCAAAATTCCATTAAAAATGGCTCCAAATTATCCAATTTTGAATCACGTCATTCAAAAAAGGATGAAAACCACAATAAAGTAGAGTCTGAAAGTAGTATTCCAATAAATCTGACTTGTGATCCTTGGATTGAATAACTTTGGGATTGAAGTTCAATCACCAATTGTATTTGATTGATGAATCCTCAAAACTTAGATCTAATACCATCAAAGTTCTTTGGCAAACTAATTTTTGGCTCTTTGATGCTTGAATGGTATTCAATTGTAGCTAAAGTGGTATGGCTTGAAGTAACTCGAATCATCTCTATATCTTCACTTTCTGCTAATCTTGTTGTTCCTTGTGGTGCTGCATTGAGTTGATGCATTACAAGCATTAATTCTCTCATTTGCTCTTACATTTGTGTCATTGCATTCTTCATTTCAGCAAGCTCTGTCATGATTTCACAATAGAAAAGAAGAAAAGTATCTATTCTCATTATAAAATAAAATATTCAAAGAATAAAGAAAAAATTCTAGAAATATTATCAATTTAGAAGTGAATAATCTATAACTTCTAATATGCTTATGTCTTACCAAGAAAAAAGAATAATCTACTTTTAATTAAAAAAAAGACAAAACTTTGATATTATAATTCCACTCTTGTCAATCTGTCAAGGATACGAAATAAAATAGATACATAAGTTAGTAAAAATTATGTCAAAAGAAAATAACAAGATAGAAATAAAGAAGTATATATATTCAAAAAGAAACTGAAATGGCTATTGCCAAAGATTAGAAAATACATGACATTCTTGAATTACACTAAAAGCAAGAAAGAAATTGACAAAAGTGAAGAAGGCTTCACTCTTGTCTCTATATATATTATATATATAAGAGCTACTTGGCAGTATTGTATAGGATCTCTAATACATGTCTAATTTGCAAGACACGTGTCAAACTTGCAAGACAAGTTTTGTACATATGCACCACATACTTTGCTTGTTCCATAAGCTACCAATATGTGTGACACATGGTTAGCTTGTTCCACAAGCTACCAATATGTATGACATGTGGCTAGCTTGTTGGCCAAGTTTCTAACCTACTAATTAACTATAGAAACATGTAAAGGTGATTCCGCATCTATGAAGTTTTTATGAGGCTTCTCTATAAGATATTATCAAATTAACTTATTTTATCTACTTCTATTAAATAGATAATTATTAGAATAAATCTCATATCTGTGACAATTCTTCATCTTTTTTTTTTTATCTTCAAGTAAAATTTCTAACTTTTCTTACAATTTCCTATCTAATTTTTTGTCAATCTTTCATCTTTTTTTCTATCTTCAAGCAAAATTTCTAACTTTTCTTATAACTTTTTATTTTCTACTTGAAGAAAAAATTCTACTTTATTTGATTCCAATATTTGTCTTTTATTCTTTAATAAATAAAAATATTTTCTTTCAAACTCCATTAATAATTTTATAGCTTAAAGATCCTTCTTATGTTATTTAATCCAATCAAAGAATGATTTTCTTATAATCCAATTATTATCTTTTAAAAAATATTCATTCTTTAATGTATAAAAAAAATTCCTTATAAATTTCTAAAATAATCTATAATGGGCTTTATATGCTTTTTTTTATTTCTAATACAATAGCAAGTTCAAATAATTAAACCACCTCTTTCTTAGAAACATTATTAAATTCTATCTTTGCTACATAATATCTTAAATACTTTATAATGTCTTTATCTTCAAATTAGTCAATTTTATATATAATCACTTATAAGGCTTTGTTTGCTAGATCATCTTTCTAATCCTTATCTTATTATTATTGTATAAATAAAGCAAATGCTTCTAATATGCTTATAAAATTAAAATCAAAATGCATGCTTTATCCTTTAAGAATACCTCTACTTATAATTATTTTTATAATTTCATTTAAAACTCCAATTAAAGCTTCACTTATAATTCCACATTCTTTTTCTATAATTCAAATAACAAGAAAGAAAAACAAAATACATCACCTTCCATTCTAAGCTATTTACATCGGATTCACTATACATATTGTGTTATGTAAAATTTAGATTGGAGATGCACTAGGCATTTAGCTATGGAAGGATTTCAACTTACTTTGAAGTTTTTCTTGTAATAAAAAAGAAATATATGAGGTGTGTAGAAACACTCATCTTAGTAATTATAACCCTTATAAAATCTTCTAGTCAATTTATTTTATTTCTATCAATTTTAAATTATATCCTTGCCATTGCCAATCTTATTCCAAGATGGCATTACTTAGGTAATTTTTAAGGTCATTTATATGCCTTTTATTCATCTCTAAGATAATTGAATGTATTTCAAGCTTATAGATATGGACTCTACTAATACTTTTTATACTACTACCAACCTTAATCAAACATCAAACAACCTTCAAGCAAACTTTAAATAATCCTAAATAGTCTTTACAAAAATCCTAACATAAATCTATCAATCTTTAAAAAATTTAATAAAATCTTTAAAATCCTATCTAAATTTTAATGAAATCTTAATTAAATCCTATCCAAATCATAAGCAAATTCTAAAGAAATCCTAATTTAATCTTAATCAATTCTAAATATATCTAATAAAAAATTAAAATCCTTATAATTTCCTAATTAACCATTGATTTCACTTAAATTTTTTTATAATCTTTAAAATTCTATTTAAAAACATACATAGTAAAAATTTAGAAAAATCACTTTTCAAATTAAAAAAAAATCAAATATTCCACTCAAGGATTAAGTAGCTATCTTTTTTAATCTTGATGTTGAATTCTTAGTTTTAATATCTTCTTCTTGAATAGTAAATTTGCTTTCAAAATTATAAAGATTTTGGTATTCATATTGACTACTAGTCTATAAATTTTTAATTCAATTTAATTGATAGATTTTTATAAATCTTAGAAATTCTTATTAGCCCTCAAATTTCTAATTTCAGATATCCTAATCCACTTGAATTCTAATACGTCATAATTTGATGGTCCAATTGAGTCCAAATTCATGTCATACATCTAGTACAACTATTTTCACAAATCTACAAAATACTACTTATAGATCTGCTACAAATCTCACACAATTTTTTAAAATATGAATCCACTTCATTTCTTAAAAATCAAAGTCATCCAAATCAAACCTTGATTTTGCAAAGCTTTCATAAAGCTATTATAAATTAAAACCCCTCCAAACTAATTTTTATAGAAACTCCTTTAAATTTGCTCTCTAATCCCACTCTTTAATCAAACCAAAAAACCTAGCATCTATTGTAGGTAGACAATTTTATGCCTTGGATTTTGGTTTTGACCTTGGTTCACAATTAGTCCTTTCTAAGTATCATTTTAAAATTTTTTAAGATAATTTTTATTAAAAACTATCCTTTATTTTGACCTAAAGATTTTTAAATTATTATTTTTGCTAATCTATCTTATTTTGCCTTATTTTTAGCTCTATAATATAAATATGATCCCTTTTAATAAAAAAATAACATAGATATTATTTTTTTACTTCCTCCAATCTTTTATCTTTGATTTTTAAAATAATTTTTTATTATATTTTTAATAAAGTTCTTCTAAATTATTCATCTTTATTTATTTTTTTAATTAATAGCTATATTATAATATAACAACAAATTTATAAAGAATAAGCAAATCTATATAAATGGATAATATCAATGGCTATGGAAAACCTAAGTATTTTATAACATAGATATACTTTGAGATATGTTACCATTCAAAAAAGAGGCTACATGTCACAAGTATAGTAGTTTTGTCTATGAGATTATGTCTACTTTTAACAAATTATATAGACTACTTTGGATGTAATAATAGGATATATAATTTTATATATATGGGAGGTTCTCAAATTAAGAATGTTTCTTCTAGTAGATCACAATAGAAGGACTTGAAAAGATCATACATTGGCACAGACATAAGATTTATTCTAATAATTATCTAATTAATATAAACCAATAGAAGTAGGTAAAATAAGTTGATTTGATAATATCTGATAGATAAGCTTCCTAGAAGCTTCATAGATGCGAAATCACCTTTATACATGTCTATAGGTGATTGATAGGTTAGAAACTTGGTCAACAAGCTAACCACATGGCACACATGTTGGTAGCTTGTGGAATAAGCTAGCCATGTGTCGCACATATTGGTAGCTTGCGGAACAAGCTAAATACGTGGCGCACATATAAGAAACTTGTCGTATAAGTTTGACACATGTCTTGTAAATTAGACACGTATAGGAGGTTCTATAGAATACCGCCTCGTAGCTCTTAGATAGATAGTATAAAAGGAGACAAGAGTGAAGCCTTCTTCACTCTTGTCAACTCCTTTCTTGCTTCTAGTCCAGTTTCAAGAGTCTATAGTTTTCTTATCTTGTGGCAATAGCCATTCTAGTTTCTTTGAATATACATACTTTTTTACTTCTATTTTGTTATACTTCTTAATAGAAGTTTCATATGTTTATTT
This sequence comes from Physcomitrellopsis africana, assembly GCA_036785485.1. NCBI lineage: Eukaryota > Viridiplantae > Streptophyta > Bryopsida > Funariales > Funariaceae > Physcomitrellopsis > Physcomitrellopsis africana. Next base: position 134,187 of record JAWRVF010000206.1, on the reverse strand, counting down.
GCTTTCATCGAGTTCTTGTCTTTGACAAATTGACAAGAATACACATACAATATCAAAGCTTTGTCTTTCTTGATTAAGAACCAATTATCCCTTTCTCTTGATAAGACATAAGCATAATTGAAATTGTGAAGTATCCACTTCAAAATTGATATTGTTTCTAGAATTTTTTCTTTTGAATATGTTATTTTATATTTCTTGAAGTGAGAGTAGACACCTTCTTTCCTATTGTATTAGATTTATTAGAATGTTACTTTTTGATTCTATTTTATCATAGTTTTCATCTTTTTTTGAACAACGTGATCTAATATTGGATAATTTGAAGGCATTTTTAGCAGAATTTTGATCTATGTATGGAAAACATGATGCAATCTGTATTGTAACCAGTAAGATTTGCATCCTACGATAAGGCAATTGATCATTATCATTATACGCTTTATAATTTTGACAACTAGCGACTAATATCAAGTGGGATGATGCTGCACTCATCAGCCAATTTCTCTACGGATTATAATATGAGATAAAAAAATTAATGCTCAATTTATTCGATCCTCAGATATTGAGTCAAATAATTGATTTTGCTGTGAAGTATAATAATTAATTTTTTGAATTTTGATTCAAAAATCATACAAAGGAGCTTTAATATTATTATTCAATGGCAACATCAATGTCCTCACAAAACATACATTCAGAAGTAGAAGACATGCAAATTGATGCAATACATTTTAAACCTCTTACTGAATAAGAAAAGATTCAGTGTTGTCAAGGAAGATTATGTTTATATTGTGGAGAATCTAAGCACACTGCTCAACATTATCTAAAGAAATGACACAACTACAAAATGAAGAGTATTGCAATAAAAAAAGACAACATATCGGAAAACAAATTTGTCCTGCTACAATAGGGACCGTACAGCTGGAACCTTGTATAATTCCTAGTAAAGGTCCTATTCTCTCCTCAAAACCCTCTTCTTATTTTATAATAGATATATATTTAGGATCAAAAAACTACATAGCCTTTGTCTTATTAGATTCAAGAGCCTAAGCATGTTTTTTAGATGAATAATTTATTAAAAATCATAAAATACCTTTTGTATAGAAAACTAAATCCGTACATGTAGAAGTCATAGATGGCCATCCATTGTCTTCTCGAGATGTCACTCATGAAATCTGTCCTATAAAAATAACAATAGATGGTCATAATAGCTACGTAATTTTTAACATAATTAAATTTTCATCTAATCTAATTAATTTAAAATTTATCATGGCTAAAAAAATATAATCCTCAAATAGATTGAAATTCTTGTAGACTTGATTTTTCTCAAAATATTATTAAACATCCTACCGACCAAGTGAAAAGCTATAAGTCTAATATAGTAAAATTTGTATTTATAGGTACAAAAGTTTTTATATCCATAGCAAAAGAAAAGATCAACTTTTTCTATTTATGCCACATCCGTTTCTGATGGTCGAAAGATTTTAAGTGGCATTCCAAGCCAATATCTGAATTATTAGGACATTTTTTAGAAAAAGAATGTAAATATTCTTTCGAGGCATTGTCTATATGATTATTCAATTGACCTTAAAGAGGGAGCTCAACCTCTATTTGGACCAATCTATAGCTTATCACAAAATGAGTTGGCTGAATTCAAGGAATACATTGATAAAAACTTAGCCAAAAATCTCATACATCATTCAAAATTTCCAATAGAAACTCCTATCTTACTTGTAAAGAAAAAAGATGGATTACTATAGATGTGTGTAGATTATCGAGGGCTCAATAAGATTACCATTAAGAATAAATATTCTCTACCATTGATATCTGGACTTTTTGATCAATTAAATCAAACTAAGATCTATACAAAAATAGATCTACAAAGAGCATACAATTTGGTCCGCATCAAAAAAAGAGATGAATAGAAGATTACTTTTCAAACAAGGTATAGACATTTTGAATATAATGTTATGCTTTTTAGACTCATGAATGCACCAACTATTTTTCAGCATCTCACGAATGATGTTTTTTATGAGTTTTTAGATGATTTTGTTGTCTGTTACTTAGATGACATTTTAATCTACTCTAAGGATCTAAAAGAACATGAATTATATGTTCATCATGTATTACAAAAACTTAGAGATACTGGATTATATGCCAAGATAGAAAAGTATGTATTTCACACTACTCAAGTTGATTTCTTAGAATACATCATTTCGAATGATGGTCTCATGATGGATCTTAAGAAAGTCTAGACAATCATGGATTGGAAGATTCTAAGAACAGTAAAAGACGTGTAATGCTTTTTGAAATTTGCCAATTATTACCAAATCTTTATCAAGAACTTCTCTCAAGTTGCAGCTACACTTATACGTCTAATTTGTAAAGACAAACTCAAGTGGAATAAGAAAGCAAAAGCATGGTTTGAAGTGTTGAAAATAACTTTTACTTCTACACCAATCTTATATCACGTCGACTTCTTTAAGGCATTTTGTATGAAAATAGATGCATCAGACTTTGCTTTGGGTGCAATATTATCATAAATGGGAACAAATAACAAACTCCATCCAATAGCTTTCTATTCTAAGAAATTTTCAACAATAGAGATCAATTATAAAATCTATGATAAAGAACTTCTTATAATTGTGAATTCTTTTCAAGAATGGTGCCACTATTTAGAAGGCACTTTTAGTCCAGTCACTGTGTATATAGACCACAAGAATCTTGAGTACTTCATGTCAACATGTATGTTAAATCATCATCAAGCTCATTGGAGCACGTCTTTATTAAAATTTGAGTTCATCATCACTTATCGGCCACAAAAACAATAAGGTCTGTCTGATGTTCTTTCTACACAATCTTATCTTGTACCAAAAGAAAGAGATATAGCTTTTCATTAACAAAGAACAATCTTTGTGAAACTGGAGCAATTTCACATTTAATCAATAAAATCAATATTGGCTGTTGATTTAACATTTCTCAAGCAAATCCAGTTAAGTATGCCCTCAGATCCTCTTACTCATGATACTAAGAATAATTCTTCTAAATTTCATGATATTTCAAAGTTCAAGTTCAGAGACAACTTATTTTATTTTGAAGGATGTTTATATGTCCTAGAAGATGAAGCACAACTACGTGCTGTTGAAGCTCATTACAACTTCGCCGCAGTTGGACATTTCGGATACAACAAGGCCTTGGAGCTAACTTCAAGAGATTTTTGGTGGCCTCAAATGTGGAAGGCTGTTAAAGAGTTTGTGCAGTTGTGTGATATTTGTTCAAGATTAAAAACACCTCGTCATCAACCTTACAGACTTCTCCAACCATTACTTATACCAAAACAATATTGGTCTTTTATTTCTGTGAAATTCATCATGGATCTTTCAAATTCAAGTTCATATGATTCTATATTTGTGATCGTAGATTATTTTACCTAGATGGTATATTTTGTACTATGTACAAAATTTATTACAAGTGAAGAAATAACTAAACTCTTCCTTGACAACATCTATCGCTATTATGGATTACCAAGAAATATTATATCCAATAGAGGGATACAATTTATGTCAAGATTTTGGAAAACGCTTTTTAAGATTTTAAAGGTGGACATGAAGCTATCTTCAGCTTTCCATCCTCAAACTGATGGACAAACGGAGTATGTAAACAAAGTCTTTGAGTAATATTTGAGGTGTACCATCAACTACCAACAAGATGATTGAACTCTCTTACCATTGGCAGAGCTTGCTTATAATAGTATGATACATTCTTCTACGCAATAAATATTTTTTTTTGTCAATTATGGTTACCACCCACAATTTGATACTCTTGATTTTTCAAAAGTTGATAATCCAGTTACAGAAGATTTGGCAAATCATTTACTAGAGCTACATGCAATAATGAAGGTGTAATTAAAAGAAGCTCAGGAATGACAAAAAATAAATGCACATGCGTATCACAAAGAACAACCATAATTCAATATGGAGGACAAGGTATGGTTATTTCATTGCAATATCAAGACTACTCGTCCTTATGATAAGTTGGACTATCGTAAGCTTAGACCTTTTCCTATTTCTGAACAAATCAATCTAGTTGTATATTGATTATACCTATTGGAGTCCATTAAGATCCATCCTATATTCCACATATCCCTTCTTAAACCATACAAGATAGTGAATATACCAAGAAGATGATAAGTGCTACCTCTTCCTATCGACATGGACAATAATGAAGAATTTGAAGTAGAAAAAGTCTTAGATTTGAGATAGAGCCAAAATAGATTGGAATATCTTGTTCATTAGCATGGATATGATATTAGTGAATGCACATAGGAACCAGCAAAGACTCTTATAAATGCAGCAAGGAAAGTAGTGGCTTTTAATCAATGACATCCATCAAAACCAAAATGAGGACCTTCACTATAAAAGAAATATGATCTAGACAAGATAATATTCTACTGTCTATCCTTGTTTGTAACTTCTTTATATTTGTGACATTAAGAAGATAGAGAATCAACAACTAGTAGAATGAACTCAAGAACCTTCATTTGTTGATTTACCGGATGAGACATTATGACTATTACAACCTTCAAGACAACAAAATAGAGATGAAGACCATCAAGTACGATATGTCCTTCATTGGATTGATGGCGAAGTATAACATGTTTGGTATCACAACCTTGGAAGAGATTCTTGATATTTAGTGATACTTTTAGAGGTAGGAACTACTCTTGATAGTATTCCTAATGTTTTCTTTTAAGGCAGTTATGAAGGCCTCAACAATAATCAAATAACAGGGTGGTCCTCTCGCCGTGGTATGGGATATTACCGATGGCTGAAAGGACCTATCAACTACCTTTGAAGGCAACAAAGATCAGAGTATATAGCAAGCACAATTCGAAGTATTCTAGACTTCCTCAACATATAATCACCACTTCTCGTGGAACTCATCCCTAGAAGGGGGGATAATGTCACGGACATAAGATTTATTCCAATAATTATCTAATTATTATAGACCAATAGAAATAGATAAAATAAATTGATTTGATAATATCTGATAGATAAGCTTTCTAGAAGCTTCATAGACGCGGAATCACCTTTATACATGTCTATAGGTGATTGGTAGGTTAGAAACTTGGTCAACAAGCTAGCCACATGGCGCACATGTTGGTAGCTTATAGAAGAAGCTAGCCATGTATTACACATGTTGGTAGCTTGTGGAATAAACCAAGTATGTGGTGCACATGTGGGAAACTTATCATACAAATTTGACACGTGTCTTGTAAACTAGAGACATGTAGGAGGTCCTATAAAATATCACCATGTAGCTCTTAAATAGATAGAATAAATAGAGGCAAGAGTGAAGCCTTCTTCACTCTTGTCAACTCTTTTCTTGCTTCTAGTCCAATTTCAAGAGTTTATAATTTTTTTTATCTTGTGGCAATAACCATTTTAGTTTCTTTGAGTATACATACTTCTTTACTTCTATTTTGTTATACTTCTTAATAGAAGTTTCATATGTTTATTTGCTTTCATCGAGTTCTTGTTCTTAACATATATACAATTGAGCACCATGTCAATTATAACATATTGATGGTAGAATTGATACTAAGTTATTATACATTTCAATTAGATTGAAATGTGTACTATATGGAAGTGCTTAAGGTATTACTTTTATGATTTTGTGTAATATTTGTTTTACATGGTGGCATATGGATTGTTTGAATCCACCATTCGAAGTAATTTCAATTGAAAATTGGTTATGTCTAAAGTGTGTCAAGAATGGCAAGCATTCAAAACACTTGTAATGGCATTTACTTAGATTATTCTTTAATCTTGTGAATTGGATATTTAAAAGTTTGCTAAGGTGAAAGGAGCTTCAATATAGGCAAAAATAAAATAAAATAAAGGAGGTATTTTGAATCCACTTATTATATTTTGTATATAGTTGAAGTCTTAGGTATTTTATTTCTTTTAATGTATCTTCTTTGTTTACATATTAGGATAATAATAATATCTTACACATTTAATTATTATATATTGATATTATAGTTGTCACTTATATTCTAACTATATATTATAAATGTGTATGGTTGAGATATACTACTCAAGCCACATGGTGTATAAAGTGGTTGTAGCTTATTGTCACAAGTTACATAAATATGATGGCAATGTGGTAATTACAATAATTTACTTAGTATGGAATATATATAATCATTGCTAGTTGTTATCAATGATGCAAATGGTACGATAATACACATGGTACATACAAAATATTTGCTTTGATTGGTCTTTAGATTATCAATTCTTGCTTGATTATATGATGTGGTATTTGTATAATATATTTGTGTATAACATTATTATTAGTTTTATGTTGGTGGTTTACTTGCATCTTTAAGAACAATAAGGAATGGAGATTGGAGCCCTACTTCAAATAAAAACAAATTAGTAAAAAATAAACTTTGTAAGTATAAAACCTTAACTTGTGAATTTTAATTTTAAAATTTTAGGTCAAAGATAGAAAGGAATACGGCTTGGAGAACTAAGTGGATTTTAAACCTTAGCTCTTTATTTTTATTTAAATTTTTAGTTAAAAGCAAGGAAGAAGCATGGTGTTGTGATGTAAATAGGTCTTATATGTGTAATAAGATTGTATCTTATTTTTGCTAAGGATTTAAATTAAGTAATAATTTAGGTTTTTATTCTTAAATATTAAACCTAAATGTGGAATAAATATCAAACCTAAATGTGGAATAAGATTTACAGAGAGCAAAAACCGCGTACAGAGAGCAAAAAGAAACCAGAATGAACATTTTCAAAAATTGGAAACAATCCAAATCTAAAACGAGTGTTTCCCCGCACTGAAACCTCCGAAAACCCTTCTCCGCTAGTCCTGATCGTTGCTACCCTTTCCTTCTCCTAGCAAATACACAAAAACGCCCCGACCCGAAAACTCCTCTCGTGACTATTCTCCCTCGCTAGTTGTGATCCTCTAACTCTCCCTTCCGTCGTAACTCATCAAAAAAAAAACAACCCCCAAAAACCTCCCATTCGTGACTCTTCCCACATCGTGACTACTGTCTCTCGCTAGTCATGAACACCTTCCGCCTCCGTCAATACTCCAAAATGCAACAAAAATAAAACTTCCCTCCTGATCGTTCCCCTCTCCTTGCTTGCCATCCCGCTGTCATCCTCATCCGTTTGCCACTGCAAGCCGTTCAGTTCCTCCGCTCTCTCGTTCCTCCACGATCTCTCCATTCTTCATCCTCCTGCCACTAGTTCCGTTGCCGATTTTATATTAAAGTAAAATATTAAAGTAAAAATATTAAAGTAAAATATTAAAGAAATAAAGAAAAATATTAAAGTAAAGTATTAAAGAAATAAAGAAAAATATTAAAGTAAAGGTGAGAACCTAAGGCAAAGCCAATTGATATATCTTTCTAGGTTCTAAAGTAGAAAATTTGATAAAGCAATTTTCACAAAAAAAAGAACAAAAATGGAAAAAAAATTCCAAGAAAAACAAATATATATATATATATATATATATATATAAATCTTAAAGTAGTAAAAACCTACATTGTTTGGTTTGGTTAGCTTCAGGGCAGGTTTTTCACCAGCCACTATTCGACCACTATTGTTTTAATTAGGATATTCAGCGGCATACTTCGATGTATGACACGCGGGCAGAATTTCACCTGTTTTTGACTTCAGTTACTCACGCTCACAGTGCTGGCAGAGGAAGACAACAAAGGTGATTGAGTCATGGATGTCGGGGAGGGGGGGGGGGATCTTGCTGTGAACGGAGAGACGAGGGGAGCGGAGACGCCATTCTGAATTATCTTTTGATTTTTGTCATTGGCGCAAGATTGGAGTAGAGGGGCAGATCACAAGATTGAGCAGATGGTAGGCGAGGACTACGCAGTGATTCAGAAATGTTTTAGATTGGGTCAGGAGTGGTGGTAATGGTTCTTGTGTTGTCCGGAGATCTCGATACACATGATACTAGTTATATTACGGTTGTGCTCATTGGATCAGCTTTGAATCCATACATTGCACAAGCTGAAGGTTGTAAATTGAATATCGTGAATTGCTGCGTGAGTTGAACTTGACATGAGGCTGGCACGAGTGCGTGGGCTTGTGTGCATGTATGAAAGGGTTGGAAAGATAAATGTTCCGCAGGTAGTGGTGACTTAGTGCGCACCGCATGGCAGCGTCGTTTGCATATGCAGGAAACTTTAGCATTTCAATTACTCGATTGCGGTTTGAAGGTCGTCAAGCTTGTATCGAGGGGATAAAGAGGCAGCACTGGCGGGACATGGAGGAGATACATGCAGGGGAAGTAGAGCGATTTTGTCTTGGTGATGGACGCACAGCATAGCATTCTGGCTGAATGCGGAGTAAGATCGATTTGGAGTGTGGACCTTGGCGGTCACGTTTACTGAAAGACGGCAGCGGTTGAGATTAAATTGTTTAGAGATGCGGTGGTTTTGAATTTTCTGCCTTCTTGCGCCAGATGTTCAATCTGATTCAAGGGTCCTAGTAGTTTGTTGGCGAAGTGTTGAATGTAGCCGTCGGGGTGGGGAATCTTGCTGTTGACGGAGGCTGAAACAAAGTATGCATGGGAGGATATTACACAGACAGAAGAATAAATGTCTGTCTTCGTACTCAATCGACACGGTGAGGCGTAGGATGATGATGACTTCGGGAGAGGCAGTGAAGTAAAACGAGTCGATGAACGCATTCAGGCAGATCGAGGCAAAGGAGAGAACGAAATCGCTGTTCAAGGGTGCAGGTGCAAGCATATTGCGTGCGGAGGCTGGAGCTGAAGTGTCGATCCCCTGGGCAAATGAAAGTTGAAGAGACGGATTGTATCAATTGATGGGCGATTTCAAGGAGGACTCGACGACTAATGAGTTTACCGTTGTCTAGATTTTGAGTTGAGTAGAAATGTCGGTGTGTGAGGTGAGGTGTGAATGCTGAGGAGATCGCGGGAGCGAGCATCCACTTCACGTAACAAACAGGAGGGACATTGGGTAATAACCGGGGAGGGAGGAGCCGAACTGGGTGGAAACGGGGAAATGCTGTTGAGAGCAAACAGTGGAGTGTGAGTTTCGGACTGGCACGGACTTTGCGAGAAGACAAGAGCTGTGATGCGGTGTGGCGACAGAAGAAATTGAGAGGCAATGCACCTGGAGGCTAGAGCCGCGGATGGCACTGGGAAGGTCGGGTGTGTGGAAGGTTAGCTTGGGGTCGAGTTCATGTCTTCTTTACACAGCCATTGTTAAGTGAGTGCTGGTTTGGGTGAGCGGTACGTTGAAGGTGTCTAATCCCAGGAAAATTCGGAGATCTAGAAGGAGTCGGGGGCACTGGAGCTGCATGTTTCTGGTGGAAGCTGATTTACTGAAGCCTAGGTCGTTTTAACTTATTGCTAGTCCCCCTGAACCGAAGCGGTGAAACCAGCGTTATTTATGATCTGTTGGGAGTCGGATCCCGTGAGGTTCTCTGGAGGTTTTTCTGGTGCAAGCCATCACGAGCTTGCAAAGCTGCTCCTGTCGGCACCAACTAACTAGTTCCTTTAGGCAAGGAGAGAGCATACGGTTTATTCTCCCACTGAATCCGCTATACCGCTAGGCTCATTTTATTTTTATTTTTTTTGCTGAAGGATGAACCTAGCGGTATAGCGGATTCAGTGGGGGAAAACATTCGCGATCAGGAAAAGAGTTCGGGAGAGGAGCCTCAAGATCCTTTGGTGAACCAGAAAAGGAGGGAGGATACGAGGTGATCAAGAAGGCCATCGGGAAGTTGGAATGGAGACACAATGAACACATTGCCTCTTACGTTGAAGGCAACGAGCCGGAGGTTGACTGCATAGCACGAGACCTCTTGTTCTCGTGGGTGGTGGCGAATAGGGGCGCATCAGTGCGTGTAGGGCGACACACTGAGAAGGATGGCAAGGGATATTTCAATGACAGAAGGCCGGCGTCGAACATGGACTCGTACGTGGTGACGGGAATGATCACAGACATGATGATCTTGTGGAGTTCCGAGGAGCAGAAGCGAAGAGGGAGCGAGACCAACGAGTGTGAGTTGGAGACAAAGATTGGTGTGAAGAGGCAGCGATTAGGGCCTGGGATTGTAGGATAGTGGCATGTTTGATAAAGTAAGTGAAAGGCGGAAGCTGGACGCAGTAGGTCGAGTACAGCATTAGGCTTTGGTGTGCGGGACGCAGACAAATATATTCCAGTGGAAAGGCTTTGTTAGATAGAAGAGCTGAGGGGTTTGGGATGGAGAATTTTCTCCTATTAGGAAGGAGTGGCTGACGAAGAAACCTTTTTCATTTGAAAGCTACGTTGATAAACATGGCGTCTTGCAAGTCTAAGGATGTGTAGGGTAAAGGAGATGCAGCAATATTTTCATGTGTAGCATGGGTTTCAGATCAGGAGATTGTAGGATAGCATATTGTAAAGATTGTAGGTGAAGTGAAATTTTTATAAATATTATCCAATTTAATTGTAAATAGGGACTTTGTGTCTACCCGAAGTGAATTCTCTCGAGGACAACAGTTTGGAGAATCTAGTTGGATTCTAAAACTTAGTTTTCTACTTTCAATTAAAATTTTAAATATACTTTAGGAAAGAGTATGGCAAGACTTGCTATTCTTATATAAGACTTGTATAAAATCTTTCTATTCCCTTGTATAATTGAATACCATAAGTATTTAATTACATGCATCAAATTTCTCTATTCAATTGGTTGTGTTTATGATAGATTCTTGATTTTTTAGATGTTTTTATAGGAAGTGAAGTCAGATTGATAACTACCTTGATTCTTTTTTGTCATTGAACCTATGCTTGTAAGAAGTGATGACCCCCACAATGCATAGTTAATTATTGTAGGTTGTTCTATAAGTTGTTGTTTATCCAGTTCATCTTTACTTTGTCTTAAAAATATTTGGTTATCAAATTACTTTTTGAGGTGCCCTTACTTATACCTTTTTCTTGGCTGCAATTAATCTATGCCAAAAGCTCTTTCATTATTGCACACAATTTATACAATGAATTATTTTTTTATTATTGAATTTTATTTAATTCAATCATCATATCTTTGTAATTTTTTTTTTTTTTTTTTTTTTTTTTTTTTCAAAAAACAAGAGAGCTTTTGGAAACACCTTCAAATTTAATTTCTCCTTATTATTCTAGGTTTCATATCAATAGATAGCTCTAATCTTTAGATGGATGAACAACAACTCCAGCAAGCAATTTTGAAACCCTATTTTATTTTATTTTATTCAATTCTTATTTTTCTTCATCCACCTTGAAGGACTTCATTTGTTAGTTTTGACAAGCTAATTAAAAGGTGGAAAGAAAGTATATTTAGTTGCCAAACTAAGGAATCTTAATAAATAAACAATAAATAGGATATAGAAAAAGGATTTAGAAGGTTCTTCATGAAGAGAGAATGGAGGTTTTTTTTAATTTTATCTTTGGAGAGAGTTAGTTTCTTAAATTCAAAAAAATATGCAACATTATTATTGTATGGGCTTGAATTATAAAAAATTGGCTACACATAGAATACATTTATTGCGTTAAATGCATATTTAATTCTCTCATACATTTGATTATTTTTGTTATTTTAGAGAACATAGGAAATACACAAAATTGACTATGCTAGTGATCCTCTTTGTATTGTATAACTTTGCTAAAGAGAAGTAGAAATAGAAGAATTCTAAATAGAAGATTGGGATTATTTTACCTCTACTAACATATCTTTATTCCAACCTCTATTTTCCAATTATATATGCTTAAATTTCAAAAAAAAATTAGTTGAAATTAAGTTCTTGACTCTATCAAACATTGGTATTGATACAATCATATTCAACTTCTATATTAGATTAAGTTGCATGTTTGGTTTTTTTAATAAAATTATAAAAACTAAAAACTAAAACAATTCTAATTATTTTTTAATATTAATATTATTAATTTATTTACTAATATCTTATCATTCTTAAGAACATAAGATATGTCAATTTATTTGCTCATGTCTTCTTATTCCTAGACACATGGACTATGTCAATTGTGCTTAATTCCACCTTTAATATTGATTCTATCTTGCAAAGCTGCTTTAGATCCTTAATATTAATCTTATAAAATCTAATAACATCTACCTGTAGAAACATCAAATCTCCAACTATGAAATATATATATATATATATATATATATATATATATTTATTGGATATTACTAATCAATCTCCATACAAAATATGAGAACTAAATATTCTACCAACTTGCATCTATGTTTTATGTACGTTAAAAATAATAAAACAATTCAAATAAAATAAAATAAAATATAAAGATTATACAATATGTTTCCACACGTTAGCACTATATTAAAAATATGAGTTGTATACAAAACATTACTTATGTATTTTTTGCAAATTGTGAATAGTTTATTTCTAATTTGATTGAAGTAAGTACAAATTCAATTTAAGAACTATTATTTGTTGAATTATCAAATGAGATATTATGACTACTACAACCTTTAAAATGATAGAATAGAGATAAAGATCCTCAAAAATAATATGTTCTTCTTCAAATTGATAGCAATGTCAGAATAGAGAGGATTTACTTCAAAAAAGCACTAAGCTGCTAGTTGTCACTAATATCTCAATCAAATATTAAGATAGATAAAAATTTCAAATTTATATAAATTTATTCTTAAAAAGGGCCATTATATCAAATACACAAGCCTCAAGTGCTCTAGAATCTCTAAAATATAGCAAAATATACTAAATCCTTCATTAATCTTAAAGGGGATTTTTTCCAAATTTCAACAGTACATATCTATAAATTAATCTATCTACAAGTACTCAAATTTTACATAAAATACTAATGTACTCTTAGAAACTATCACAACAAATTTCAATTGTTGATTCATTACCAATCTTTAGATATTACCAAAATCCTAACAGTAGCTTCAAACCCTTATTTACAAACACTTATATGCTAAATTCTTCATATATCACAAATTAAATGCTTAAATGCTATGAAACTTTGATATATAGCTTTTTAATATAATAATTCACCTTTTTGGAAATTTTTAGATAAAAATTCATCTGGAAGCTTAAGATATAGTAAAAATCATCACTATTAATAAAATGGTCTATTTATTGCCTTGGAATTCAATCTATTATCTTTGACTTTCAACATTTTCTTCTTCCAAATTCCAAATATAATAATTCTTCTATATAAGATATAGGTCTTGAAATCACATCTTCAATTGCACCTTCTAATTTCCAAAAGCTCTTGTATAATTCCTTATATTGTCAAAAGAGTGATAGTAGATATGATTTATACACCTTAATTTCAAGTGCCTACTCCTCTTTCATAAAAACTCCAAATCTCCTAATTTTTATACCAAAATTGTAGTATAAAATATAAGATTTCTAACCCTAGCATCTGATTTTCAATTGCCCTCTCTAAAGTTACCAAAATCCTTATTCTCATCATAGACAACTTGCTCAAAGCCTATTGGGTATAACTATCGACCAATGGGAATGAAGATTTTCACCTCTTACCTTCATTTTTCCATACTTTGTTTTCATCCCTTCAAATAAGCCTCTTAATAGTTTATTTTTTCATCTTTGGATTCTAATCTCCTCTCAAGGCTTCATATTAAATATTTAGGTCCTATACAATTTAAATACTATAATCAAAATAAGTAAAAAAAAACCAAAATAAAGTTTCTTATATCAACTTCTTTTAATTTAATCTACTAATCATTCTAACACATACTAAAATTTATGAACATATTATGCATTTTGATATGATTTTACATATTGTAAGCAATTATAGTACAATAGTGAGATACAATGTATTTGATATTACAACCTTAGAAGAGATTCTTAATGTTTGGTGATACTTTTGGAGGTAAGAACTATTCCGGATGGTGTTTCAAATATTTTGTTTAAGAAAAGCTATGAAGGCTCCTACAATGATCAAATATCAGGGTGGTCCTCACGCACTCGTATGGGATACTATCAATAGTTGAGAGGACCTATCAACTGCATTCAAAAGGAACAAAGATTAGAATATGTAATAAATATAATTCAATGCATCTTAGACTTCCTCAATATATAATCATTGCTCCTTGTGGAACTTGCCTCTAGAAAGGAGAATAATCTCATGGACATAAAATTTATTCTAATAGTTATCTAGATAATATAGATAAGTAGAAGTAAGTAAAAATAGATTAATATGATAATATCTTATAGAAAAGCTTTGTAGAAGCTTTATAGACGCGGTTTCACCTTCATATATGTCTATAAATGATTGGTAGATTAGAAACTTGGCCAACAAGTTAGCCATGTATGGCACATATTGATAGCTTGTAGAACAAGCTAATTACATGGAATAAGCTAGTTATATGGAACAAGCTGTAAAAAACTTATCTTATAAGTTTGATATGTATCTTGCAAATTGGATATGTATTGGAGGTCTTATAGAGTGTTGCTGCGTACCTCTTAGCTAGATAATATATATATAGAGACAAGAATGAAGCCTTCTTCACTCTTGTTAACTCCTTTCTTGCTTCTAGTCTAATTCAAGAGTCTTTATATTTTCTAGTCTTTGGCAATAGCCATTCTAGTTTCTTCTTGAATATAAATACTTTCTTATTTGTATTTTGTCGTTTTCATTTGACACATATTTCATTGATTTATGTATCTTCTTTTAATTTGTGTCCTTGATAGGTGACCATAATAAGAAAATCTTTAGAAGAAAGTATCCATAATAAAGGTGGATAGGAGCAAGAAACTATGACCAAGAGGTAAACAAATTGTGAAAAAAAAATGTAAAGCTAAACAATTTGGTTTCACAATCACGTACAGAGAGAATTTGCAACCCATCTTGTTCATGTATTTGTTTTATAGTGCCCAAACTTCCTTTTGGTGAGTACATGGAGAAAGACAAATGTTTTGACCTAAAATAAAGATTGCAACAATTAATTAGAAACAAAGCAAAACAATTTGTATAGTAGGACCAATCTTCTAATAGATTGGATTTTGGAATTTAGGTGTGGATTTCTAGTTGTAAATAAAAAAATTATTGTCACAAGTAGTTTAAAATTTTGTATTGGTAATTTCACTTGCCTTCTAAAGCTTTTATGATGTAGCCAAAAAATCCTGTGTATATTCCAAGAGGCTCTCCTCTGCAACATCATGCAAAATATAGGGTGTGGATAAGGGGTGAGGTGCTTTGAGAGGGGTGGGGGAGTGAAGGGGGCAGGCAGTGGGGCAAAGAGGAGCAGAATGGAGGCGTCTGTGATGGAAATGTGAGGGAGAGAGCACAAAAGCGTTGGGAAGGTTGGCAGCGGTCCGGCGGGTTTGCAAAACGACGGAAGGGGTGGAGATGGAGAGAGATGCCCTGGAAGCGCTAGAAGGAGGGGTCGAACCTCCGACCTTGTGGTTAACAGCCACACGCTCTAACCAACTGAGCTATTCCAGCTGACGTGGCACTCTGCACCGGCCGGGAATCGAACCCGGGTCTGTACCGTGGCAGGGTACTATTCTACCACTAGACCACCGGTGCCTCGCAGCGGTCCTCGACTTCGCCACCGCCCCGCGGCGCCCGAGAAACCTGCCCGCTCCCACGACCGCCTACGCGCCTGCCCCGCATTACACCCTCTCGAAACTACCCACCCCCACGCCCACCACCTGCCCGCGCTCGCGCCTCAACACCCTCCCTCCCCCGATCTCTTCTCCAGAATGGGGAATCCAGCCTTCGCTTCACCGCAACCCAATCGACCCCATCAACTCACTCACCCCCTCATCCACGCCAACGCCCCAGGTTCAGCCCCTTGACCCACTCTCTGTGCACGCCCACCCCTTCCGTATCACCAAACCACACACCACAAACCACAAAAATGCTGTTTCCATCCCCTCCCCTCTCCTCGCTCCCCTCCACTCCTCTCCACTCCACGTGCAGTGCCCCTCGTGCCTGCCGTCACCCGTTGCACAGCAGCATCCCCCACCCATTGCAGATCCTACTCACACACTGACACTCGTACTCGCATACAAAGGTTGACTTTGATGATGTATGAAATTCAAACAGAGTAATGAAAATGCAACCAAACCTACTGATGCATCAAAATACAAAATGTAAATGCTCTTCATGGTGTTGATGTACACTGAAAGAAATTTTCATGTCCATACCAATGAATTAGATGTTGCAGTAGGAGCAATCTTGGCACTAAATCTCTGAAGGAAAATAAATCAGCCTGCTGCCTATGTCTCATGACTTTTTGATTTTGCCGAAGGAAACCTCACAACCAACAAAATATTACATAAACATATACATATCTATATAAGCCAACCTTTAGCAGCAGTGTTTGTCATCATTATGTTCATTTTTCTATTGTTCTTATGGCCTTGGCCTCCTCAATCAACAAATCTAAATTTAGTGGTCAAATTTGTATGATGGCTCTTCTTATTCATATGGTACAACTTTACAATTGTCTACAAATCATGGAAAAACCATAAAGTAGCTGATGTAAACTTAAGGATATCCAAAGACAAATTACCTTCTCAAATATTAGACCAATTAATGAATATCAAAAGATTTGTTCAAGGTACAAATTGGCTATTATAAATATAAACTAAATGGAAATAATTATCTTTCTTAGAAATATGGATCAAATAAATAAAAGAGGCTTGTAAATGTGGTAATGCTTTTTGTTATGATTGACAAACAACTACATTGTGAAAGACTAAACATGGTCTTTTTAAAATGCATATGCTCAAAAGAAAGCATGAGAATCAATAATAAATAATACCAAGGCAATTTAGGTGAATATTTCTTTTTAAGATGCAAGTATTTTTAAAAATTGGATATTGAACATTGGATATTGGTGGCAAATGTCCCACTAAGATGAGTACCAATTCAAATGTAATTGCAATACTTATGAGGATATTGAGAATCTCAAACAAATTAGCATGGCATCTTTAAAAACAAACCTTTATAAAAAAAAATATGTTTTAAAGCAAGAATTTATATTTATTAGATTCTTTATATTTAATCAAATGATAAAGAATTTATATATATATATATATATATATATATATACATATATATTAGTTATTTATTATTTTACAATAAATTTTCTTCTTTAAAATTTTATTTTGTCTTGGGTGGCAAGACAAAATTCTTTTTGATTGTAGTCTTATTGATTTAGTAGTATAATATTGTTTTATTGCTTTATTTATTTATTTTTTATTTCTTTAATTTTGATTTATTGGTTTTTTATTTTTTTATTTATTTTTTTATAATTTTTCAACTTTTTGCTTATTAGTGCATTATTATGATTATTATTATTATTTTTTTATTTTTCATATTGTGTCTTCTATCAAGTCTCTTCTAAATGGTTATCTTTGTTGACTATGACATTTGCGATATCTCCATGATCTGTCACCATAGAAAAAAGTTGAAAAAAATATATATATATTTTCTTTCAACTTTTTCATTCTGGTATGAAGATGCTGCAATTGGCAACAAGTCGATTATGGCATGATATTTGGCAATTAAATATTTTATTTGAATTAGAGATTTTTTATTTATCTATCAATTTTAGAGCATCTTTGTCTTCTTCATTCTTTGGTCTTAATAATAGTGGTTCTTTGATTTGTGATTTAAATTTAAGCACAAAAAATAATCCAAAATATTTATAATAATTATAATTATAGTTACAAATGACAACTATGGATTATAATAATTTTAATATAGATAAATAATAATTATAAAATATAATATAATAAGTGAGATTTAAATATAATAATAGTAATTTATAACAAATTAACAAAATTATTAACAAATAATATATTTGTCTAAACTAAGGCCTTGATTAAATTTAATTCCTTTCCACTTCTTTATTTTGGAATAGTTTAGAATTTACTTTGATTACAATTTTCTTCCTAAGTGTTGGCATAGATTAAAATAATAGTTAGATTGGATTAAATCTTGACATAATATCTTAGTTGCTAAATTAATATAAAATTCTATTTATGTGATATGTAACAAAAATCTTATATATTTTAATACTTTTTTTTTTTTATTGATATTATTTTTAGATAGGTTGGATTATAATATATCTTTTTTAATATCTTGTTAATATAAAATAGTCTTATATCAAAGTTTGTCATAAGGATCCATCTAAAAAAGATTTTGAAAGGTCTTTGATAGCTTTAGAGAATTCTTGAAATTTTTTGATAGTTTGAAAACATCCTCAAAGATTTTTGATAGCTTTAGAAGCTTTAGATGGATGCTTCACATTAAAGCAACATAAAAGCTGCTTAAGAGGTATTCTAGGATGACTTAAAGGTGAAGTCTTTTATAAAAAGCTACTTAGAAGCTTCTTAAATCCTAGTATATATGGATTTTGAGATTGAAGGATTCCTTAGTCTCAACAAAACATGTCTTATAGTCTAATTTAAACCTTCTAGTCTTATTTTTATTCTTATATTATATTATATTATAATAAGACTCATATATTTTATTATTTTATTATAATCTTGCATAGTCCCTTGACTTTGTCTATGATAAAGTCTTATATGTGTATCATTATAAGAGCAAAATTCATCCTTCAATCCAAATTATAAGATGACTTGATTTAAAAACTATTTATAATTAGTGGTATAAAATAAGAAGTACAATCAATAAGAAACAAGGAAATAAGAAGAAAAAAATAAATAAAAGATAAATAATTAAATAAATAAATACTCCAAATCTTATCAGATTCTATTTATTAGATAGCTATTATATATATATATATATATATATATATATTCTATAAATATAAGAAATATGAAATTTTAAGTACGAAGAATAAATAATGAAGGTTTAAAGATAAGAATTAAACAATAAAAAAAATTAAATAAATGGATTTTATTTTGAAAAAAAAATTCTTAACAAGACAAAGATTCAAGTTCCACTAAAGCTCAAAAAGTGGTATATATGATATTTTAGAGAGGCCACAGGGCCTTTGTTTTTGTCTTCCTACCTATATCTAAGGTGCTACACTCCATATAGGTATTAGGAACATATACTTTAGAGGTTCAAAGAATCTTCTAGAACATTCTAGAAGCTTTTTGAATTAGTGAAAGTTAGTTGAGACACTTTTTAGTTGGTGGAAGTAGCTCAAGAAGTTTCCTAATTAGTGGAAGGAGCTCAAGAAGCTTTCTAGTTAGTGGAAGAATCTCAAGAAGCTTTCTAGTTTGTAGAAGTTGATCAAGAAGCTTCTTTGTTTGATGGAAGCCGCTTAAGAAGCATCCTAGAGATGAGTACATATAGGGATCAAGGCTGAAGAGTTCTTCAGCTTTGATAATGCATCTCTTGGAGTTTTAGCTCACCTTTCTTGCTGTTGTTTATATACTCATCTATTTAAATTGACTTCTTATTGGTTTCTTCTTGAAACCTTGTCCTAGTTTAAGTCTCTTACTTTGTATTCTTGAGTCTTTGATAGTTTTTGGAAACTGATTTTATCTTCAATATCAGAGTTGGATCTTTTTTGTTAAAGAGTTGGTTATCTCTCTATCCAAAAGTATACCAACACTGTCATATGACATGTTATTTTGTTCGGAAATGCACCGGACACTTGGTTGTGGAAGGTAAAGTTGTATTTGCAAATAATCAAGAAGCTCTAATAGGTTTCACCTATATATGAAGAATATAATTCAAATTTTAATTTAAAAGTGTCTAAAAACACTCCTCTTAGTAACACCAATCATACATATATCCCAATTGCCTCATTTCTTTTATAATTAAGTAATTTTTATTTTTCTTTGCAAGCCCTAATCTTAATCAATGAAATTTGACAAGTTATAACTTTTAATCCAATTTTTCACTTAGTGTGAAATTTTTCACACAAATATTGGTATATGCCTTCTACATGCTAAAAAAAATTCAGCCCAACCTAATATATAGATTGCGAGAAAATGGCCAAAAACCGCATTGATGACACTTGGCTGCCAACTTGAAAATTGATGCAAAAATTCCAGTGGTGATTTCTCCTTCTTCAATTGTTAACTTCAGCTCAAACTTGGTTTGTAGCTTGATCTCTAACTCTTCTATGACCATGCCAAAATTTATATTGATCTAATTAGTAGACCTTTAGTTATCACAAAAATCCTATCCAATCCTAAACTGCCAACTTCTAACAATCCTTTGTATCAAAGCCCAAATATCTCCTAATTACATTGTTAGATTAATACAAAATTTTTTTCTCACTTAACACATCCAATAATCCAAATAATATCAAATTTTGAATTGTAGATGCTATATAAATTGTACAAATCAATCAAGAATGCAAGCCATCATTATCTTATATAAAATCCAAAATACTAATACAAATATTGACTTTGAACAACGATTGTAAAGTCATCCAAAATCCTATAGCAACAAACTTCACGTCTTTGAAACAAGCTTTGAGCTAGCTATCCAACTCTAATTGCTGATCTCCAAAATCCCCCGTACTTTGTCTTAGATCATTGATTTTGTGGCTAGAAGTTTGATTTTGATCCTGTTCCACAAATGGCCAACCCCCGGATATCAATCTAACCTATCTTAGGGATTTTATAGTCCAATCCTACCCTCAACTTAATTCTAGTATCAATCATACTAATAATTTATCTTTTTTATTATATTTTTACTATTTTATGGCCTTTCTAAGGCAGTAAAAGAATTACTACAACCTAGAAGGTAAAATTATTAACTAATTCTTATCTACTAGCTATTAAGTGAAGAAAATAAACTAAGAAGCTTTCATAAAAATCTTGTTAAAATATGTTGAATTCTTGTTGAATTAAGATAATAGAGTATTAATTGGAAAATCATTTTTAGTCACAATTTCACCATATAATCATGTCACAACACAACAATACTTTAGAGGTTGTAGATTATCTTCTTCTAAACTGGAATTTTTTGTATCACAATATTGGAGCTTTGTCTCTCTTGTGAAATAGTGGATCATCCCTTTCCTTAAAGGCCTTAAAGTATTTTAGAGGTTGTGGATTACACTCTTTTAAACTGATATTGTCTACTTATAGATTTTCTTTTTTCTTTTTTTTTCTTAAAATGGCTGGAGGTCAAGACATTAGTATGATCAAATCTCCTGAGTTCAAATTAGATACTATTATAAATACTTTTATTACTTTTTCTACTAGAATTACGGAAATTGAACGGATTATTGCAAAACTTTGTAATGATGCAACATCCGGTGTCGTATTACGTGTTGCTTGATTTAGGAATGCAATGGGCACTTGGCTATAGAATATAAGGTTGTGTTTATAAAAATATAAGAAATCCTAACAGATTTCACTCTATATAAGAAGAATACAATCTAAATTTAAATAAAAAAGTATTTAAATCTGATATAAAGTGCTTAAATTTTCTTTAAATAAGTTGGATTAATACCCGAGGGATGATCAGGTATGAAAT
This sequence comes from Physcomitrellopsis africana, assembly GCA_036785485.1. Classification (NCBI taxonomy): domain Eukaryota; kingdom Viridiplantae; phylum Streptophyta; class Bryopsida; order Funariales; family Funariaceae; genus Physcomitrellopsis; species Physcomitrellopsis africana. The sequence continues at coordinate 112,718 of JAWRVF010000206.1, read as the reverse complement.
TGGGTTGATATGAGACCTCCTGCTACAAAAACGACCACCAAAGGCACAAGTTTGTGACATTCGAAGATTCGCAAGTAGATTGGAAAGAGGGTTTTAAACTCATTCCATAGGCAAAAAGTTTTTTTTTTTTTATAAGATTTGTAAGGAGGGAGCAATGATTATTCAAAATCAGGGTTTTTATTGACAATTTGGATTTTATGTAAGAAAATTAGGGCTTGTACTTTTAATTGCTTTGTCAATTTATTCAACATCTATAATTGCAAATTGGATAGTGTTTAGTTGGTTGAGTGAGCTAAGAATACAAAAACCTAGTGATGTAACTAAGAGATATTTGCCCATTAGTGCGACAAGATTTAAGAAGTTAGCAGTTTGAAGTTGTTTAGGGATTTTTCAATATCTAGAGATCTATTAGTCAAAATAAGGCAAAAATTAGTACAGTGTTAAAAGACGCAAAGATTAAGCTACATGCCAAGTTTGAGCTAGAGTTAATAGTTGGAGAAAGAGAAGTTGTTGCTAGCATATTTGCATCAAACTTTGAATAAGAGGCCGAGAGACACCAGTGCAAAATTTTGGCATTATCTTATAATTTGTAAGTTGGATTGAACTGAAATTTTTTGAGCATGTAGATAATTTATAGTGGAATTTGTATAATAGTTTTTGTATCAAGTGAACTATCAAATTAGAAGTTATAGCTTGCTGAGACTCACAGATTAGGATTAAGGCTTGTGAAGAAAATCTAAATTGATTTATTGTGAAGGTAAAAAAGCAATTAGAGTTATGTATGGTTAAAATTACTAATAAGAATATTTTTGAGATCTCTATATCAAATTTAAATACTTTTTTATTTAAATTTAGATTGTATTCTTCTTATATAGAGTAAAACCTGTTAGGATTTCTTATATTTTTATAAACACAACCTTATATTCTATAGCCAAGTGCCCATTGCATTCCTAAATCAAGCAACACGTAATACGACACCGGATGTTGCATCATTACAAAGTTTTGCAATAATCCGTTCAATTTCCGTAATTCTAGTAGAAAAAGTAATAAAAGTATTTATAATAGTATCTAATTTGAACTCAGGAGATTTGATCATACTAATGTCTTGACCTCCAGCCATTTTAAGAAAAAAAAAGAAAAAAGAAAATCTATAAGTAGACAATATCAGTTTAAAAGAGTGTAATCCACAACCTCTAAAATACTTTAAGGCCTTTAAGGAAAGGGATGATCCACTATTTCACAAGAGAGACAAAGCTCCAATATTGTGATACAAAAAATTCCAGTTTAGAAGAAGATAATCTACAACCTCTAAAGTATTGTTGTGTTGTGACATGATTATATGGTGAAATTGTGACTAAAAATGATTTTCCAATTAATACTCTATTATCTTAATTCAACAAGAATTCAACATATTTTAACAAGATTTTTATGAAAGCTTCTTAGTTTATTTTCTTCACTTAATAGCTAGTAGATAAGAATTAGTTAATAATTTTACCTTCTAGGTTGTAGTAATTCTTTTACTGCCTTAGAAAGGCCATAAAATAGTAAAAATATAATAAAAAAGATAAATTATTAGTATGATTGATACTAGAATTAAGTTGAGGGTAGGATTGGACTATAAAATCCCTAAGATAGGTTAGATTGATATCCGGGGGTTGGCCATTTGTGGAACAGGATCAAAATCAAACTTCTAGCCACAAAATCAATGATCTAAGACAAAGTACGGGGGATTTTGGAGATCAGCAATTAGAGTTGGATAGCTAGCTCAAAGCTTGTTTCAAAGACGTGAAGTTTGTTGCTATAGGATTTTGGATGACTTTACAATCGTTGTTCAAAGTCAATATTTGTATTAGTATTTTGGATTTTATATAAGATAATGATGGCTTGCATTCTTGATTGATTTGTACAATTTATATAGCATCTACAATTCAAAATTTGATATTATTTGGATTATTGGATGTGTTAAGTGAGAAAAAAATTTTGTATTAATCTAACAATGTAATTAGGAGATATTTGGGCTTTGATACAAAGGATTGTTAGAAGTTGGCAGTTTAGGATTGGATAGGATTTTTGTGATAACTAAAGGTCTACTAATTAGATCAATATAAATTTTGGCATGGTCATAGAAGAGTTAGAGATCAAGCTACAAACCAAGTTTGAGCTGAAGTTAACAATTGAAGAAGGAGAAATCACCACTGGAATTTTTGCATCAATTTTCAAGTTGGCAGCCAAGTGTCATCAATGCGGTTTTTGGCCATTTTCTCGCAATCTATATATTAGGTTGGGCTGAATTTTTTTTAGCATGTAGAAGGCATATACCAATATTTGTGTGAAAAATTTCACACTAAGTGAAAAATTGGATTAAAAGTTATAACTTGTCAAATTTCATTGATTAAGATTAGGGCTTGCAAAGAAAAATAAAAATTACTTAATTATAAAAGAAATGAGGCAATTGGGATATATGTATGATTGGTGTTACTAAGAGGAGTGTTTTTAGACACTTTTAAATTAAAATTTGAATTATATTCTTCATATATAGGTGAAACCTATTAGAGCTTCTTGATTATTTGCAAATACAACTTTACCTTCCACAACCAAGTGTCCGGTGCATTTCCGAACAAAATAACATGTCATATGACAGTGTTGGTATACTTTTGGATAGAGAGATAACCAACTCTTTAACAAAAAAGATCCAACTCTGATATTGAAGATAAAATCAGTTTCCAAAAACTATCAAAGACTCAAGAATACAAAGTAAGAGACTTAAACTAGGACAAGGTTTCAAGAAGAAACCAATAAGAAGTCAATTTAAATAGATGAGTATATAAACAACAGCAAGAAAGGTGAGCTAAAACTCCAAGAGATGCATTATCAAAGCTGAAGAACTCTTCAGCCTTGATCCCTATATGTACTCATCTCTAGGATGCTTCTTAAGCGGCTTCCATCAAACAAAGAAGCTTCTTGATCAACTTCTACAAACTAGAAAGCTTCTTGAGATTCTTCCACTAACTAGAAAGCTTCTTGAGCTCCTTCCACTAATTAGGAAACTTCTTGAGCTACTTCCACCAACTAAAAAGTGTCTCAACTAACTTTCACTAATTCAAAAAGCTTCTAGAATGTTCTAGAAGATTCTTTGAACCTCTAAAGTATATGTTCCTAATACCTATATGGAGTGTAGCACCTTAGATATAGGTAGGAAGACAAAAACAAAGGCCCTGTGGCCTCTCTAAAATATCATATATACCACTTTTTGAGCTTTAGTGGAACTTGAATCTTTGTCTTGTTAAGAATTTTTTTTTCAAAATAAAATCCATTTATTTAATTTTTTTTATTGTTTAATTCTTATCTTTAAACCTTCATTATTTATTCTTCGTACTTAAAATTTCATATTTCTTATATTTATAGAATATATATATATATATATATATATATATAATAGCTATCTAATAAATAGAATCTGATAAGATTTGGAGTATTTATTTATTTAATTATTTATCTTTTATTTATTTTTTTCTTCTTATTTCCTTGTTTCTTATTGATTGTACTTCTTATTTTATACCACTAATTATAAATAGTTTTTAAATCAAGTCATCTTATAATTTGGATTGAAGGATGAATTTTGCTCTTATAATGATACACATATAAGACTTTATCATAGACAAAGTCAAGGGACTATGCAAGATTATAATAAAATAATAAAATATATGAGTCTTATTATAATATAATATAATATAAGAATAAAAATAAGACTAGAAGGTTTAAATTAGACTATAAGACATGTTTTGTTGAGACTAAGGAATCCTTCAATCTCAAAATCCATATATACTAGGATTTAAGAAGCTTCTAAGTAGCTTTTTATAAAAGACTTCACCTTTAAGTCATCCTAGAATACCTCTTAAGCAGCTTTTATGTTGCTTTAATGTGAAGCATCCATCTAAAGCTTCTAAAGCTATCAAAAATCTTTGAGGATGTTTTCAAACTATCAAAAAATTTCAAGAATTCTCTAAAGCTATCAAAGACCTTTCAAAATCTTTTTTAGATGGATCCTTATGACAAACTTTGATATAAGACTATTTTATATTAACAAGATATTAAAAAAGATATATTATAATCCAACCTATCTAAAAATAATATCAATAAAAAAAAAAAAGTATTAAAATATATAAGATTTTTGTTACATATCACATAAATAGAATTTTATATTAATTTAGCAACTAAGATATTATGTCAAGATTTAATCCAATCTAACTATTATTTTAATCTATGCCAACACTTAGGAAGAAAATTGTAATCAAAGTAAATTCTAAACTATTCCAAAATAAAGAAGTGGAAAGGAATTAAATTTAATCAAGGCCTTAGTTTAGACAAATATATTATTTGTTAATAATTTTGTTAATTTGTTATAAATTACTATTATTATATTTAAATCTCACTTATTATATTATATTTTATAATTATTATTTATCTATATTAAAATTATTATAATCCATAGTTGTCATTTGTAACTATAATTATAATTATTATAAATATTTTGGATTATTTTTTGTGCTTAAATTTAAATCACAAATCAAAGAACCACTATTATTAAGACCAAAGAATGAAGAAGACAAAGATGCTCTAAAATTGATAGATAAATAAAAAATCTCTAATTCAAATAAAATATTTAATTGCCAAATATCATGCCATAATCGACTTGTTGCCAATTGCAGCATCTTCATACCAGAATGAAAAAGTTGAAAGAAAATATATATATATTTTTTTCAACTTTTTTCTATGGTGACAGATCATGGAGATATCGCAAATGTCATAGTCAACAAAGATAACCATTTAGAAGAGACTTGATAGAAGACACAATATGAAAAATAAAAAAATAATAATAATAATCATAATAATGCACTAATAAGCAAAAAGTTGAAAAATTATAAAAAAATAAATAAAAAAATAAAAAACCAATAAATCAAAATTAAAGAAATAAAAAATAAATAAATAAAGCAATAAAACAATATTATACTACTAAATCAATAAGACTACAATCAAAAAGAATTTTGTCTTGCCACCCAAGACAAAATAAAATTTTAAAGAAGAAAATTTATTGTAAAATAATAAATAACTAATATATATGTATATATATATATATATATATATATAAATTCTTTATCATTTGATTAAATATAAAGAATCTAATAAATATAAATTCTTGCTTTAAAACATATTTTTTTTTATAAAGGTTTGTTTTTAAAGATGCCATGCTAATTTGTTTGAGATTCTCAATATCCTCATAAGTATTGCAATTACATTTGAATTGGTACTCATCTTAGTGGGACATTTGCCACCAATATCCAATGTTCAATATCCAATTTTTAAAAATACTTGCATCTTAAAAAGAAATATTCACCTAAATTGCCTTGGTATTATTTATTATTGATTCTCATGCTTTCTTTTGAGCATATGCATTTTAAAAAGACCATGTTTAGTCTTTCACAATGTAGTTGTTTGTCAATCATAACAAAAAGCATTACCACATTTACAAGCCTCTTTTATTTATTTGATCCATATTTCTAAGAAAGATAATTATTTCCATTTAGTTTATATTTATAATAGCCAATTTGTACCTTGAACAAATCTTTTGATATTCATTAATTGGTCTAATATTTGAGAAGGTAATTTGTCTTTGGATATCCTTAAGTTTACATCAGCTACTTTATGGTTTTTCCATGATTTGTAGACAATTGTAAAGTTGTACCATATGAATAAGAAGAGCCATCATACAAATTTGACCACTAAATTTAGATTTGTTGATTGAGGAGGCCAAGGCCATAAGAACAATAGAAAAATGAACATAATGATGACAAACACTGCTGCTAAAGGTTGGCTTATATAGATATGTATATGTTTATGTAATATTTTGTTGGTTGTGAGGTTTCCTTCGGCAAAATCAAAAAGTCATGAGACATAGGCAGCAGGCTGATTTATTTTCCTTCAGAGATTTAGTGCCAAGATTGCTCCTACTGCAACATCTAATTCATTGGTATGGACATGAAAATTTCTTTCAGTGTACATCAACACCATGAAGAGCATTTACATTTTGTATTTTGATGCATCAGTAGGTTTGGTTGCATTTTCATTACTCTGTTTGAATTTCATACATCATCAAAGTCAACCTTTGTATGCGAGTACGAGTGTCAGTGTGTGAGTAGGATCTGCAATGGGTGGGGGATGCTGCTGTGCAACGGGTGACGGCAGGCACGAGGGGCACTGCACGTGGAGTGGAGAGGAGTGGAGGGGAGCGAGGAGAGGGGAGGGGATGGAAACAGCATTTTTGTGGTTTGTGGTGTGTGGTTTGGTGATACGGAAGGGGTGGGCGTGCACAGAGAGTGGGTCAAGGGGCTGAACCTGGGGCGTTGGCGTGGATGAGGGGGTGAGTGAGTTGATGGGGTCGATTGGGTTGCGGTGAAGCGAAGGCTGGATTCCCCATTCTGGAGAAGAGATCGGGGGAGGGAGGGTGTTGAGGCGCGAGCGCGGGCAGGTGGTGGGCGTGGGGGTGGGTAGTTTCGAGAGGGTGTAATGCGGGGCAGGCGCGTAGGCGGTCGTGGGAGCGGGCAGGTTTCTCGGGCGCCGCGGGGCGGTGGCGAAGTCGAGGACCGCTGCGAGGCACCGGTGGTCTAGTGGTAGAATAGTACCCTGCCACGGTACAGACCCGGGTTCGATTCCCGGCCGGTGCAGAGTGCCACGTCAGCTGGAATAGCTCAGTTGGTTAGAGCGTGTGGCTGTTAACCACAAGGTCGGAGGTTCGACCCCTCCTTCTAGCGCTTCCAGGGCATCTCTCTCCATCTCCACCCCTTCCGTCGTTTTGCAAACCCGCCGGACCGCTGCCAACCTTCCCAACGCTTTTGTGCTCTCTCCCTCACATTTCCATCACAGACGCCTCCATTCTGCTCCTCTTTGCCCCACTGCCTGCCTCCTTCACTCCCCCATCCCCACAACACATGGATTCCAGCTGTCACGCTTCTCAAAACACCTCACCCCTTGCCTGCCTTGATTATGTAGACAAACCCCTTGCCTGCCTTGATTATGTAGACAAACCCCTTGCCTGCCTTGATTATGTAGACAAACCCCTTGCCTGCCTTGATTATGTAGACAAACCCCTTGCCTGCCTTGATTAAACCCCTTGCCTGCCTTGATTATGTAGACAAACCCCTTGCCTGCCTTGATTATGTAGACAAACCCCTTGCCTGCCTTGATTATGTAGACAAACCCCTTGCCTGCCTTGATTGTAGACAAACCCCTTGCCTGCCTTGATTATGTAGACAAACCCCTTGCCTGCCTTGATTATGTAGACAAACCCCTTGCCTGCCTTGATTATGTAGACAAACCCCTTGCCTGCCTTGATTATGTAGACAAACCCCTTGCCTGCCTTGATTATGTAGACAAACCCCTTGCCTGCCTTGATTATGTAGACAAACCCCTTGCCTGCCTTGATTATGTAGACAAACCCCTTGCCTGCCTTGATTATGTAGACAAACCCCTCATTTCAATCTATATGTGATTATTGCCTAGTAGAATATTTTTAGTGGGTGGTTGAGTGTGGGTAGACTGTTGTACGTATGTGCATACAAGCATTGTGTGTGGATATAGAACTCTCTCTTTTAAATAAAGTGATGTTTAGGAGGAGATTATGTTCAAGAGGGGCCCTTCTGTATTCTAATGGTGGTTCTACCAAGACCATTGCTATTCAAATCATTATGAAGGCAACAATTGTAAACTATCCCAACCAATTATTTCTGAAATCGAACAATATTATTTTGAGAGACTGTTTATTTTCTCAGGCTACTTTTATCCTTGGCTAGTTTCTCTTCAACTTTTTTAATCACTCTTGAGCTACTCTTGTTGTCTTTAGGGTATGGACTACTAAATTAGGTGAGTTCATTAAAAATATAAATAAAAAAATAAAAGCAAATTGAACTTGCACATGTTCTTCATTTAAATAAATATTGCTTTTTAATGTTCATTAACTCTAGTGCCAAGTGTAAGAGTTGATTCTTTGTGGTCTTGCTCACAATCCATCCTTCATTTCACTTATTTTGCCATATAGAGAGAGTTATTATATCTTTTAGTGACTTTTAGAGCTCAAATATTTTGTAGCTTTGTTAATTTTAAGATTTCCATTTTGTTTGGTTGTTGCACTTTCAATTGTGAGTGTTTTCTCTTGAGGCCTTTTGCTTTATTATAGATGTGCATTTTATCCTTGTTCAATTTGTATTTATTTTGTTTTTTTATATTATTTTATTTTTTATTATTAAAACATCCTTTATATAATTATTTATTTATTTTTATAAAATATTATATTTTTTCATATGATTGAAAAATTTAACTTTTAATGATTATTTTTGTAGATGGTTTTTGTCTATTCTCGTTATGTTAGAGTGATCTTGCTTCAATCATCAATTATTTTTTGGATCTTATTAAATTAGCTCATTATGCATTAAAAAATCTAACTAATAATTTTTTTTATCTAAATATAGTAATATAGAGCTTGCTTTCACTTCAAAAAAACTTCTTTTAGATCACAATTATAAGGTTTTTTAGCCACATCCATTTTAATGCTACATATTCTAAATATTGATTAAAATTTATAAAAAATTACTTCAAGGTTTAATCCATAAGTTAATCAACCATCTCATCTTTCATTTATTGAAGCTAGAGCCTTTATACAAGCAATCAAGAATAATATGATATTTTCACATCATGCAATACCAATGGAATTATTAATAAAATATGAGCAAAGTTGCATCTTATATAAGCAAAGTTGAAGCTTGAGAGAACTTGAAATAAAATATGAGAAAAATTGCAACTTGTGTAAACAAAGCTACATTTTGAGAACTTATGATAAAATGTGAGTGAAGCTATAACTTATATAAGCAAAGTTGTGACTTGAGAAAAGTTCTTAATGAGTATCTATTAATAGATTGGAAATCTTGAAAAATATTTAATATTACCTACAATTCTTGGAATTGTCTAATATATGATAGTTTATACCTTCTTAAATTTAAAATGGTCATATGTAATATAGAATGCAATCTTACATTCATCTCCTTCTTTAATACATAATAAATTATAGATTCTTTGTAGATTTATCTTAATATAGATCTTAGCTTCACTTACTTGATCAAAGATCCTTAATATTAAAAATAAAGGATATTAATTTTTAATGGCTAATTTGTTGAATTTGTAATAATCTATACATATCTATAAGGATCTATCTTTTTTTTTACAAATAAGATTGGCACACTTATAAGAGATTTTGAATATCAAATAAAATTCTTTATAAGATTTTTATTAATATATTCTTTCAAAACAGCCAATTTTTTCTGTAATAAGTTATAAATTAGTCCAAATGGTGGTTGAACTTCTTCTTGAAGATCAATTGTACAATCATAAGGTCGGTGCTTTGGCAAAATATTAACATTCTTCTTTTCAAAGACATCTTAGTATTCTTTATATTATTCTAAAATTGCACTAGAACTCTCATTTGAATGAAGACTTGATATTGTATAAATGACAAATAGATATCTTTTTTTTGCAACTTGCATAAATATTTTAGCTTCAACAAATAAAGATTGAAATAGTTTGTTGGTATTTGAATTAGATCTTGAAATAATCTTTTATAATTTTTAATTAGTATCAAGTATCACGGACATACTTCAAGTCACCACATTCTAAAACCTTTTGTAGTTTTTTAGAATCTTTTGTAGTCTTCTAAAATCTTTTATAGTCTTTTAAAATCTTCCATAGTTTTTTTGAACCTTCTTTAGGATCTTCTATAATCTTTTAGAATCTTCTTCAATCTTCTTCAATCTTCTTCAATCTTCTTCAATCTTCTAAAACCTCTTTTAGCCTTCTAGAATCTTCTAAAATCTTCTTTAGTCTTTTTGAACTTGCCTCATTCTTCTAGAATCTTCCTCAGTCTTCTAAAATCTTCTAAAATACTTTAAAAAGGTTCAATAGGATATATATCTTATACTATAAATAGAAAATAAGACCTCAATCTTACCAATATAAGTCTTGGAGCAATCTAAAGTGATGCCTTGTTTCTTGGTATCAATCTAGTCCCTTATTCTTGTCAATCATCTAGTTATTTATTTTTGTCAATTTAGTTCTTTGTACTTGAAATAATTCTATTCTTATAATCTTTTCTTTATCTCTTTGTCGACCTACTATCTTGTATCTCTGATAGTTTGGCAAGACTATCTAAGTAATCATATCAAACCTTTGATCTCTTGATAGAGTGTAGATTACCCCTCTTCTTGAAGATACTATTGCATTCTAGAGGAGTGTGGATTACCCCCCTTTTAAATTGATATGCTTACTTATTGCAATTTGATCTTTCTTTGGAAAGAATAGATTACTCCTTTCTTAGAATATATCACTACATTTTAGAGGTTGTGGATTATTTTCTTCTAAATTAATATTATTTAGAAATATATTTTTTTAATATAGAAAATATTATATTAATAGCTTATTGATTTTTTCTTTGTCAATATAGAAGTAGATGAGGTTATAAGAGGTGCATCCTTATAAATAAAGAATAGAGTGGTGATTCTTATAGAATAATATCTTGTTACGATACAAACCAAGATTCAATTCTCTACTGGTACAAAGTGCCATGTCAGTTGAAATAGCTTAATTGGTTAAAGCGTGTTGCTGTTCACCACAAGGTTAGAGGTTTGATCCCTCCTTCTAACACTCCCAGGGTATCTCTCTTCCTCTATCCCTTCTAACATTTTACAAATCCATTGAATTGCTGCCAACCTTTCCAATGCTTTTGAGCTTTTCCTCATATTTCCATCACAAATGCCTCCATTCTACTCTTTTTTAGCCCACTACATACTTTCTTTATTCCCCCACCCCTCTCAAAGCACCTCATTCTTTATCCACACCCCATATTTTGCATGATATTATGGAAGAGAGTCTCTTCCAATATACACGGGATTTTTTGGCTATATCATAAAAGCTTTAAAAGGTAAATGAAATTATCAATACAAAATTTTAAACTACTTGTGATGATAATTTTTTTATTTACAACTAAAAATCCACACTTAAATTCCAAAATCAAATCTATTAGAAGATTGGTCTTATTATAAAAATTATTTTATTTTATTTTTAATTAATTATTATAATCTTTATTTTAGCTCAAAATATTTATCTTGCTCCATCAACTCATTAAAAAGAAGTTTGGGCACTATAAAAAAAATACATGAATAAGATGGGTTGCAAATTCTCTCTACAAGTGATTGTGAAACCAAATTGTTTAGCTTTATATTTTTTTCACAATTTGTTTACCTCTTGGTCATAGTTTCTTACTCCTATCTACCTTTGTTGTGATATTTTTTTGCATAGATTCTCTTATTATGGTCACCTTTGTAATATCTTGCTACATTAGATTTACAGAACCAGTAGGTGGACATCCTTCTTTTATTGTCTAGATACCTTCCATGCTATATATTAATTTAATAAACAAATATAATAAATAATCATCATTTGACATTGTGTCTAAAGATTCTTATACTATCTTTGTTACTTAAATTTCAATATAAGAAAAATCAATTCTATTAGCACCCATAAACATATGATAAAATATAAATTTTATAAATAAAATAAAAAAATCTTATTTATATAAAATAAAGTTGATTTTTTTTATATTAAAATTTAAATAATAAACATAATATAAAAATATTCAAATATAATTTCAAATGATAATCATTTATTTTATTTGTTCATTAAATTAATATGTGATATGGGAGATATCCACGCAATAAAAAAAAGGTGTCTACCCAATATATGGTTTTTTAGATTTATATAAGATTTGGATTTGATTTTTTATTATACTTTTATATAAGTTTCTATTTAACTTTTCTTTATTATCTTCAACATTCCTATGTTCTTATTGGTTTTAAATTAGCTCATTATTCTTCATTCAATTGCTTCCTTCTTTTCCATTCTATCAATTGCTTTAAATTTGATTTTTACTAAAATCTTTTTTTGTTCTATCATGATGTTAATAGCTCATATGTATGTAAAATGGTTGTATTTTGTCTTATCAAGGATTTATATTAATTAATAAGGTGAGACTAATTCTTATATTTTCTTTTTCTTTTTCTTTTTGAAACTCTTTTGTTATTTGACCTCCAATTATATTTTTATTTTTGTTGTTTTCTATCTCTTGTACTTTGGTTTTTTTTTCTTCTTCTATATTTTTGCTCCTTCTTTAATCTATCTATCACTTATAATTGGTTGCCAATGCAAAATAAGACTTTTTGTTTTATTTTTATTTTAAACTTACTTAAATTTTATTTTGATTTTGTTGTTTTATTTTTGTATCATTTGATTGGATTTGATTAGCCTTGTGTGCATAATATTTGAAATATATAGCCATTATATTCTATTTAGTTTATATTATAATTTATAGTTTCTTGATTTTTTATTTGGTTTAGAATATGCATGGCTTTTAAGAAATGAATTGCTTTATTACTGATAGTTGTTTCTGTAGAATGCTAAAGTCTTATGCTAAAAGGTATAACTGAAAAAAGATGGCTATTACAATAAAGATTATTGCTACTTCAATATTGTCAATTGATGTTAGAACCATTGTATGTGTATCTAGACAATCTATTGCCAATGCCTCTTCTTTAATAAGCTCATTCCAACATGGTGTTATGTTGTGATTTGGCTATCATGTGAAAATAATTTACATGTATGTTTAATGTACAATTTATTTTATCACTAAATGAGAGCTATATCAATTGATTATTATTAATTATAAAATATAGTTAGATTATAACTTTGAAAGAAATCTGCTTTCAAAAATTGAATGATTTGAAATTTTGATAAAATAGACATAGGCACTCAAAGTCAACATGTTGATTTTGAATCTACTATCATTTTTTGGGATATAATATACTTGTAAAAAATGCAATATAAGATCAATAATTGAGGTTGGAGAGAATACTTTCTTTTATATATATAATTTAATAAATTTTTAATTATTTCAAGAAGATATTAAGAGTTGAAGGTAGAGCTTGCAATTGAAGGGTAGTTAATAACCCGCTTAACTAATGGTTGTGTTTTGAGCTATATCTCAAGGAATTTGATATTATTTTGGCTCAAAATTTTTAAAAATATATATTATTATATTAAAAAGCTATACATAAGATTTTATAGATTTTAAATTTTGAATTTTTGAGATATGAAAAAAATAGTATTGAAATGTCTATAAACTAGGATTTTAAGTACCTATTAAGATTTTTGACATAGCAGTTGATCAAAAGATAATCTATGGATACATGTTTTTAAACTAAAGCTTAAAAATATAAGCTATAATTATAAGAAATTTAACAAAAATTGAATGGTTTCATATGGCATGAATTTTAATTTGAAAATACACTAGATATTTAGCTATAGAGAATTTACTTATAATTTATTGGCTTAGCTTTGATAAATGATTTGTTCTTAATAAAAAAGACAAGTAAATACAATGATATTAAAAAAAAATATTATACTAATAAAAATCTCTTATATTTAAATAGGTTTATACATAAGATTTTTTTATGGCATATAAAAAATCCTCAATACCAAATCATAATTAACTAATTTTTGATAAGTTAGATTTTTAATAATTTCTAAAAAAAAATTATAATCTCCTTTAAAAATTTATTTTTATATCAAAATTATTATCATAGCTTTATATATCTATCTTTTCACCTCTATAAAGTCTTGTCTTCTAAAAAATCCTTTTAATTTATACAAAATACTCAAATTGTAATATAACCCTTTTAATTTATACAAAATACTCAAATTTTAGGATCCAATAACTCTTGATCTAGCTATTCAATTTTTATCAAATTTCTTAGAAGTGTAGGTTATATTTTTAGACTTTATCACAAGTAAAATAAACTAAAGATTTGATTTTGATCGTTTGATATCTCAAAAATCCTAATAGGTGTTTAAAACCCTAGTTTATAGACATCCAAGCAATATTTTCTTCATATTTCTAAAATCCAAAATCTTAATGCCATATAATTTTAGTATGTAGCTTTGTAACATGAAATTACACACTTCTAAAAATTTTGAGCCAAAGTCTTATCAAATTGCTTAAAATATAGCTCAAAATAAAACCACTAATTATGTGGATCATTTCCTATCCTTAGATTATAAGCATTGACTTTGACTCCCGATATGTCTTTTATCTTAGCTTAAAATCTTTCAAGCCATATATAAAAAATATAGCTAAGAAAGTGCCTTTTCTAACCTCACTTGCCAATATTGTGTAATAATATAACCATTAGATGAAAGAAGAAAGGAATGATTATATTATAGAAGAATTTAAATGAAAATATTTTAATAAATTATCATAAAAATATAGATAATAAAAAAAGAGATAGTAAAGTTTTAAAAATACTAATATTGTCTTTTTGTTGTAGAGGCTTTTATTTCCTTTGTATGGCCATAAATAAGGCAAAACAAAGTATATTAGAAAAATAAATGATATAAATATCTTTAAAAAAATAATAAAGAATAGGTTTTAGCAAAAATTATCTCAAAATTCTAAAAATTGATATTGAAAGAGAACTAGTTGTGAACTTGCATCAAAATCAAACTTCAATGCACAAAACCGCATGCCTATGGCAGATAAAGAGTTTTTTGATAGATCAAAGAATGAGATTTGAGAGAAAACTTTAATAGGTTTTTTTAAACATTTATTTTGAATGATTTGGATAAATATTGCCTTTGTAAGAGCTTTACAAAGTTAGTGTTGATTTGGGTGACTCTAGGTTTTGTAATTTAAAAAAAGATTTTTATTTTTGAACATATTGTGAGTTTGATTATAGATCTATTAGTGAAACTTTTTAGATTTGTGATTATAATTGTGTTAAATATATATTATAAGTTTGATCTTGATCAAATAGTTTGATTAGAGGTTATTGTAGTTCAAGTGGGTCAAGGTCTCAGAAATTGGGTTTTGAGGGTTAATAAGGATTTCTAAGATATCTACCAATCTACCAATTGGATTGAAGTAAGAATTATTTTTGTGATTGGTACACTTGATTTTCTACATATTTATAAATTTAAAAAGTAATTGAATAGTGCAAAAAGAAGATATTGATATTAGAAGATTAAAAATAATTTGTTAGGATTTGTTAAAATTATTAATTAAAAATTTAATTGAATTTTTTTAACGGTTGAATCCACTTATTAGTCTTTAATTATAATTTATATATAATTCTATTAGAGGTGTTAGGACTTATTATTTCAATTTTCTTTTTATCTTCCACAACTAGGTGTCTCATGCATTTTCAAACAAGATTTCATATAATACAACACCAATTCTTTATTGCTTTCAATATACATGAAGTATATCTCAAAGAATGACAATAGGTATAAAATCAATACTTGGACTTTGAGCTCCAATATTTCCTTCTTAAAGACTCTAAATCACTTAAAATTTATACCAAATCCATAGCCAAAATCTTAAACTTATTAATCTTGACCTTTGATATTTGAATGCCCTTGAAAGAAAAACCCTAATCTATAATAAGGCCTTAGATAACCTCCTTGAAGTCTATTGGGCATGACTTTTGGCCAATAGAAATAGAGATTTCTATTATCCATCTCCATTCATTCACATAAATGGCTTAACTGCTCTTTTTGATATTAAAAATTACTTTCCAATCCTTTTTGTAATAAGATTTATAAAATATGTGTCTTGAATATCAAATTAAATAAATAAAATAAGATTTTAAGGATTACCAATATCTAATAAAGATGATTCAAAATATATTATCAATATAAAATCAATCTCAAAAATCATTATTAAAAAAAAAAATTAAGGTTGTATAAATCTCAATAGTAGTTCTTCAAACAAATTTCTTCCAAAATAAAAACTAGCTATATTTTATAATCAACTAAAATCTATTAATATGGCTCTTATTTAATTATATAATAAGTTATATATTAAATATATATGTACATTATTTTTACATGGTAATCAAATTACGATACAACAACAACTTGATCAAGAGATATTTGATTTTAAAGTTCAAGAAAAAAACAATCATTTGTGGATGAATAAGGTATTGAAAGGATTTTGCTACAATTTGAGTATTTTGTACAAACTAAAGGGATTTTTTGGGAGCCAATATTTTATAGAGGTAGAAAAATGGATATGTGGAGCTATGATAAAATTTTGATATAAAGATGAATTTTTAAAAAGAGATTATGGAATTTTTTTTGAAGTTATTAAAAATCTAACTTATTAACAATTGATTAGTTATAATTTGTCATAGAAAAGGGTGTTAAGGAATTTCTAAATACCATAAAAAATCTTATGTATAAATATATTTAAATATAAAAAATTATTAATAAAAAATATTTCAATACTATTATATTTATTTATCCTCTTTATTAAAGATAAATCTTTTATTGGAGCCTAGATAATAAATTAAAGATAAACTCTCTATAGCTAGGTATTAAATATATTTTCAAATTAATAATCACGCCATACAATAATAATAGAAGAAAGGACTTTAAAAGGTAACAACAACAATAATAGTAGAAGAAAGGACTTTAAAAGGTAACAACAACAATAATAGTAGAAGAAAGGACTTTAAAAGGTAACAACAACAATAATAGTAGAGGCTTGTAAAATCTTACAACATTGTTGCTAGATCACCAAATTAGCTGTTGAGGTAGATTAAAAAACTAAGTGGATTTGTATTCTTTGGCATTTTTGTTGAGACTAAAGAAAATTTTAAAAATTTAAATGAAGTGATGGCACTAGATTCATAAAAGTTTTCATGAGCCAAGATGGCATTATTCTTGGTGACCTCATAATAAAAGAGTAGGTCCTTACTAAAGCTATAAAAGAGTTTGATATTACATTTGTCATAGTCAAGTTTAATGGTAATTTCAGCCTTGGCTTCAAGAAGATTTGTGTTGATAGAGTAACCCTTATATGATACAACATATAAAATCAGGAGCTTGTGAAAGAATCTATCTTTTCTTTTTGGTTGAATTGAGACAACAAATTTTAATGAGAAGTTGAAAAAAACACCAAAGGATGAAGAGAGTAACAAAACAAGAGGCAAAGCTAGATAAAATAATAAAACATGGCTGGAGAAGGGAGAAATGAGAGATTTTTCAAAGATTAAAGTTTATAAAGAACACAAAAAAAATTGTTAAAATATGGCAAGGTAGAGTTTTATTTTATTTTATTTATTTTTATGATTGAATATTGGATTTTTTTTATTAGTATTTTGTGATGTGAGTATTTACAAAAAAAAATCAAGAATGATATAAAATTCTATATTACAAAAGTAATGAGAATCAAGATTTATTAGAATTTTGTGTCATTATAGATTAGACTAAAGAAATTATTCAAGGCTATAATAAGATAATAGTATAAGTAAATCTTATTACAAAGCGACACAATACAAGAACAAGAATAAGAACAAGACTAGAAGATCCAAACTAGACCATAAGACATGCATTGTTGAGATTGAAGGATCCTTTAACTTCAATTCTTAAAGATACTAGGAATTGGAAGCTTCTAAGTTGCTTCTTACAAAAGGCTTTGCTTCTAAGTCATCCAAAGATGCTTCTTGAGTGGCTTCCTTGTTGCTTTATTGTAAAGAAATCTTAAGAATATATTTTTTTGACTTCTAATATAATTTGAAAGTCAAGCAACTTAGAGAACCTCTTCTAATAACTTCTTAGAATCTTTTAAAATCTTCTAAGATCTTCTAAATTCTTCTAATATCTTTTAAGAAGTATCAAGATTTTCTAAAACTTTTTCTAGTTGAATGTCTATGACATCACTTCTTTTTTTAGCTTTGAGTTCCTCAAGAAGCAATAAAGTTAAAATTGCTCAAAGATGTAAAAATTCAAAGATGTGCCTCATGGTCTAAGTAACATACTCAACTTATCTTTTAGAAGTCAAAAGTCTCATTGCTCCTTGCAACCAATAATAATAATCAACATGCTTTATTTAAGTCCAAGCTTACACTTCTATATCTTCATTGTGAAAATCTTATTTGAATACTGTTTTTGGACAATCTTTATAAATAAGTTTTATTTCAATGACAATTACTATTGATTGGCTATTAAATATTCTTTGATGTCTTTGTGGTCCAAATAAATCTTCTTCTTAAAATTGACAATATAAACTACTTAGTTCAGATGGTTTAACTTACAGGGTATCATTTTCTTGACTGTCTATAGTTGAATTACTAAGCTAAAACAAAGACAAAGTATTAAATTTAAGGTGAAATAAAATAAATTTAGATTTGTTATTTATATGATAATTTTAAAACTTCTACAATTCTTTTCCTTCATTCTATAAAGAAATTTATAAAACTTTGGAAGCATTGTATTTATCCTTCTAAACTAGATGTCATAGCAAATATAACCGGGTAATGATTACACATGTTGCTTTTGATTTAGAAAGATGTCATTGATGAAATTCTTATGTCTATTGAGGCACATTGACTATATTTTGGATTGGCTACCATATTTATTTATTAATGGTATAATGTCTCTAATGTATAAAGTATCCAAGCTATGCTTGCTTCATTCTTGAATAAAATATTTCTTCTATCTCAAATTTTTTATGATTATTTATTTCAATAGAAGGCAATAGCACTTATATTCTTTTTAATATGCTTGATTTTTTATAAGGCTCTAAAAAAGAAATATAAAAAATATAATGTATTTTTATAGATGCTAATAATTCTAAGCCATACATAATAAGATTGATTGGCTTTTGAATAAGAATTAGTCCTAGCCTTTCAATCCAATTTGTTGTATGATTAATTAATCTTTACATTATAGCAAAGGAGCCACACTTTTTTACCAACACCAAAAGAAGATTATTCTTTTTAAAATCTAATTATCATTATTTTATATTATTTTTGAAATTTTTTTAATTAAAATTTTATAATTGAATGTAGCTTTGCCAATCTTATAATAAATTTTTTAGCCATTAGATTATAAAATTTAGGAGATAATAATATATTCAATTGAATATATCTATAATTGCCATAGAAAGATATTTTTTGTGTAGAAGCGTAAACAATATTGTTATAAATAAATTCAACAAGTAGCAAATAGAAAGTCTAATCATCTTGTTAATAGTTGATATTATATCTTATGTATTATTCTAAAATTTATTTGAATCCCTCCATTGGGCCATTAGTTTATAGAAGGAATGTTGAAGATAGCTTAATATTTATTCAAATGATTTTAAATAGTAATTTTAAAAACTTGGATAAAAATTAGAATCTTTGATTTGATATAATATAATCTAGCAATCTATAATACCAATAGATATTATCAATGAAGTATTTGGCTATTTCTTCACCTATAATTATCTTTTTATAAGAAATAAAATATGCCATCTTGATAAACTAGTCAGCAATCACAAATATGGTATCAAAAGAATTGGATAATAGAAGATCTATAATAAAATTTATAGAAATAAAAGACCAATGTTGCTTTGGAATAGGTAGTGGTTGAAGAAGTTCCTATGGATAATATCAAGGATTTGTCATGGATATAAGATTTATTCTAATAATTAGACATATATTGGAGGTCCTATAGAATGTCGCCATGTAGTTCTTACATAAATAGTATATATAGAGATAAGAGTGAAGCCTTCTTCACTCTTATCAATTCCTTTCTTGCTTCTAGTCTAGTTCAAGAGTCTCTTGTATTTTCTAGTCTTTGGTAATAGCCATTCGAGTTTCTTCTTGAATATATATATATATATATATATATATATATATATATATATATTTCTTGATTTCTATCTTATTATTTTTCTTTGACATAGTTTTTACTAACTTATGCATTTGTTTTAGTTCTTGTCCTTGAGAGATTGATAAGAATGAAGTTACAATATCAGAGCTTTGTCTTTTCTTGATTAAGAGTGGATTACTCATTTTTCTTAATAAGACATAAGCATATTAGAAATTGTAGATTATCTACTTCTAAATTGATATTGTTTCTAAAAAAAATTCTTTATTTCTGAGTGTTAAAAATCATAGAATACCTTTAGTACAGAAAACTAAATCTATATATGTAGAAGTCATAGATAGTTGTCTATTATCTTTTGGAAATTTTATTCATGAATCTCTTCTTATAATAATTGTGTAATTTTTAATATAATTAAATCTCTCTCTAATCTAATTATTTTAGATTTATTATAGCTAGAAAAATATAATCTTCAAATAGATTGGATTTCTCATAGACTTGACTTTTTTCAAAGTATTAATAAGAGTTTTGTTAGTCAAGTATCAAGCCATAAGTCTAGTATAATAAAACCCGTACTTATAGGTGTAAAAGCTTTTATGAATACATCAAAAGAAAGATCATCTTTTGTTATTTATGCTACATCCATTTTTGATGGTGGAAAGACTTCAAGTGGCAATCTAAGCCAATATCAAGATTTTAAAGATATTTTTGAAAAGAAGAATGCAGATATTTTTTCAGAGCATCATCCATATGATTATTCAATTGATCTCAAAGAAGGAACTCAACCTCCATTTCGACCAATCTACAATTTATCGCAAAATAAATTGGCTGAACTCAAGAAATACATTAATGAGAACTTGGCCAAGAATTTCATATGCCATTCAAAATCTCCAACAGAAGCTCCTATCTTATTTATAAAAAAACAAAATAGGTCACTACGAATGTGTATAGATTATCAAGAAATCAACAAGATTACCATCAAGAATAGATATTCTCTATCTTTGATATTTGGACTTTTTGATCAATTGAATCAAGCTAACATCTATATAAAAATAGATCTAAAAAGAACATACAACCTAGTACGCATCAAAGAAGTTGATAAATGGAAGACTGCATTTCAAACTAGGTATGGGCATTTTAAATATAATATCATGTCTTTCGGACTTACAAATGTATTTGTTATTTTTTAATATCTTATAAATGATGTTTTATGTGAATTTATTAATGATTTTATTGTCTGCTATTTAGACAATATTTTGATCTACTTTAGGAATACAGGAGAATATGATCTTCATGTTTGTCATATATTACAAAAACTTAGAGATGTAGGATTATATACCAATATGGAAAAGTGTGTATTTCATACTACTCAAATTGACTCCTTAGGATACATCATTTCAAATGATGGTCTCAAAATGGATCCTAAGAAAGTTCAGACAATCATAGGTTGGAAGATTCCAAGAACAATAAGGGATGTGCAATACTTTTTGAGATTTATCAATTACTATCAAATCTTTATCAAGAATTTTTTTTAAGTTACAACTCCACTTACAAGCTTAACTTATAAATACAAACTTGAATAGAATAAAGAAACAGAAGCATTGTTTGAGGCTTTAAAGACAACTTTTACTTCTATACCAATCTTGTATTGCATCAATTTTTTCAAGGTATTTTTTATGGAAACAGATGCATTAGACTTTGCTTTAGAGACAATATTGTCACAAATGGGATTAGATGACAAACTCCACATAGTAGCTTTTCATTCCAAAAAATTTTCAGTAGCAAAATCAATTACATAATCTATGTTAAAAAACTTCTTGCAATTATGGATTCTTTTCAAGAATGGCATTACTATCTGGAAGGTGCTTCTAGTCCAATCACCGTATATATAGATCACAAGAATCTTAAGTATTTCATGTCAACATGCATGTTGAATTATTGCCAAGCTTATTGGAGCATATCTTTGTCAAGATTCAAGTTTATTATCACTTATTGGCTAGGAAAACAACAAGGTTTGTCCAATGCTCATTCTAGATGTTCTTATCTTATACCAAAAGAAAGAGATTCAGCTTTTGATCAACAAAGAACAGTTTTCTTGAAGCCAGAGCAATTTCATCTTCAAGCAATGAAATCAACATTAATTGTTGATTCAACTTTTGTCAAACAAATATAGTTAAGTATGTCCTTAGACCTTCTTGTTCATAAGATTAAGAATAATTCATCTATGTCTCATGATACTTTCAAGTTTGAGTACAAGAATAATCTATTTTATTTTGAAAGACACATATATATTTCAGAAGGCGCAGCATGACTATATGCTTTGAAAGCTCATCACAACTTCCCTACGGCATAACATTTTGGATATAATAAGACTTTCAAACTAATATCAAGAGATTTTTGGTGGCCTCAAATGTATAAGATTGTTAAAGAGTTTGTACAGTCGTGTGATATTTATTCAAGATAAAAAATTCCTCGTCATCAATCTTATGGACTTCTCTAACCATTACTTATACTAGGACAACTTTGGTCTTTTATTTCTATGGATTTTATCATATATCTTCCAAAGCCAAGTTCATATGGCTCTATATTTGTGATTTTAGATCGTTTTATGAAGATCGCCCATTTTATATTGTATACAAAATCTATTATAAGTAAAGAAATAGCTAAATTTTTTCTTGATAATATCTATTACTATTATGGATTATCAAGGGATATTATATCAGCTAAAGGAATATAATTTGTATCAAGATTTTGGAAGACCCTTTTCAAAATATTGAAGGTGGATATAAAACTATCTTCAGCTTTCCACCCTCAAATTGATAGACAAATGGAACAAGTAATTCAAGTTTTGGAGTAATATTTGAGATCTACCATCAACTATCATCAAAATAACTAGACAATTTTTTTGCCATTTGTAGAGTTTGCTTATAATAATTTGGTACATTTATCTACTCAACAAACTCCATTATTTGCAAATTATGATTATCATCCACGTTTAATATTTTTGACTTTTCAAAAGCTAATAATCTTGTGGCAAAAGATTTGGCAAATTGATTGTCAGAGCTACATGCAACAATAAAGGCACAATCAAAGAAAGCTCAAGAATGACAAAAAATCAATGCAAATGTCTATCATAAGGAATAACCTCAATTCCATGTGGGCAATAAGTTATGGTTACTTTATCATAATATCAAAACCATCCATTCTTGCGACAAGCTAGATTATTGTAGGCTTGGATCTTTTTTGACTTGTGAACAAATCAATCCAGTTGTTTATTGATTATGCCTATTAAAATCTATAAAAATCCATCCTATATTCTATATGTCATTACTTGAGCCTTATAAGACAATAGATATATAAGGCAAAAGACAAATGCCACCGCCTCTTATAGAAGTGGACAATAATGAAGAATTTGAGGTAGAAGAGATTTTAGATTTAAAGCGGCACAAAAATTGACTAGAATATCTTGTACATTAGCATGGATATAATATTAGTGAACGCACATGGGAGCCATTTAGGAATCTAGCAAATACATCAACAAAAGTTAATATGTTTCATCAACAATATTTATCGAAATCAAGATAAAGAGTCAAGAAAATATTTGCTATAAAGCAAAGCAGGTTCTATAGAGGTTTCGCTCTATTTTGTATCATTGTTTGCTATTTCGCTGAATTTTTTTGTGCTAAAGAGATGGAGGATCAACAACTAACAAATTGCGCTCAAGAACCATCATTTGCTGACTTATTGGACAAGACATTACGACTATCACAACCTTCAAGATGACAAAATAGAGATGAAGACCTTCAAGAATGACATGTTTTTTCATGGATTGATGGCGAAATATAATATATTTGATATCACGACCTTAGAAGAGACTCTCACTGTTTGGTGATACTTTTACAAGTAAGAACTACTCCTGATGGTGTTCTAAATATTTTCTTTGAATGAAGTTATGAAGGCCTCAACAATGATCAAATATGAAGGTGGTCTTCTTGCTTTGATATGGAATACTATCAATGGCTGAAAGGACCTATCAACTACCTTCAAAGGGAACAAAGTATTAGAGATATATACTCCGGAGGTTCACAAAATTTACTAGAACATTCAAAAAGCTTCCTAATTAGTGAAAGTCAGTTGAAAAGTTTTTTAAATAGTAGAAGGAGCTCAAGAAGATTTTCAATTGGTAGAAGGTGTTCAAGAAGCTACTTAATTAGTAGAAAGAGCTCAAGAAGCTTCTCAATTGGTAGAAGTTGTTGAAGAAGCTACTTAGTTTGATAGAAGCTATTCAAGAAGTGCCTTACATAGGAGTATATATAGGAGTCAAGGCTGAAGAGTTCTTCAGTCTCGACAATATATTTTTTGGAGTTCTAACTCACCTTTCTTCGTGTTGTTTGAATATTCATCTATTTAATTCAAGTTCTTGTTGGTTTCTTTTAGAAACCTTGTCCTAATTTTAAGTCTCTTATTTTGTATTCTTCTGCCCTTCATAATTTGTAAAGACTAACTTCATCTTTAATATTAGAGTTGGATCCTTTCTTATTAGAGAGTAGATTACCTCTCTATTTGAAGGCATACCAGCGCTTTAGAGGTTACGTATTACTTTCTTCTAAACTGATATTTTCTTCAATACAATATTAGAGCTTTGTCCTTCTTATAAGAGAGTCGATGATCCCTCTCGTTGAAGGTCTTAAAATATTTTAGAGGTTGCGGATTATCCTCCTTTAAATTGATATTGTCTTCTTATAGATTCATTTTTTTTTCTTCTTAGAATAGCTGGAAGTCAAGATATTAGTATGATTGAATCTTTTAAATCCAAGTTAGATGCCATTATAAGTACTCTTACTACATTATTTGCTATAACTGCGGAGATTGAAGAAATTATTGCAAAACTTTGAAACAATGCAATAATTAGAGTATTATAATATAGAGTGCATCCACCTCTAAGTTTTGTACTTGAAGATGTAGTACTACCTATGCTTATGCTATGCCAAGAAAATCCACCTATTCAACAATGTAAGGAGCCCCAAGTTAGTCTTCTAGAGAAATATAATGATATGTATTCAAAATTCTGAAGGTTTGTCAATCAAATTCGATTGATAATAATTCTACAACTTGATATTTAACTGATAGAAGAATCACGGATTGGATTGGTTGGTACCTTGCTTCAAAATAAGCACTATCTTGCTTTGCTCCTTTGTTTGAAAAAGGATCACCAATTTTGAGCAAATTTAAAGTTTTCATGGAAGCATTTGCGGAAGCATTTGGAGAACTTGACAAGATTCAATGGACAACAATTAAGATCCAAATATTATGTTGTCGTATTGTAATTGTTTATAATATGTAAAATTCGCTCAAAATATATAATATATTTATTGGTTTAGATATGTTTTAGAATGATTAGTAAAGTAAATTAAAAGGAATTGGTATAAGAAAATTTATTTTAGATTTTTACTTAGTTTGGTAAAGGCTTTTAAATTATATAGAACCTAAATATTTAGTATAAAGCCTTGAGAGGCAATTGGGAACCAAAGAAGAAGAATTAAACTACTAAGAGGCCTATTTGGAAGGATGAAAACAAAGTGAGGATGAATGAAGACAAGGGGTGAAGTTCTTCATTCCTATTAGTCAATGGTCATGTCCAATAGGCTTTGAGGAGGCTGCCTGCAACAAGAAGAAGGATTTCGACAACTTCAAGGAGGCCATTTGAAAATCAAAGACTAGTGTCAGAGAGCTTGTTTTTTGGGCTACAATTTTGGTGTGAAAATTGAGAGATTTGGAGTTATTATGAGAGAAAAGTAGGTGCTTGAAGTTAGGGTGTACAAATTGTACCTACTACCATACTTTTGAGGATTGGAGGAGTTGTATGAAAGCGTTTGGAAATTGCAAGATGCGGCTAGAGAGGTGATTTCAAGTTCTATACATGATGTGGAAGAATTATTATATTTAGAATTCTAAAGAAAGAGATATTTAGAGTCAAAATAGCAGTTTGAATTCTAAGGCAATAAGTAGGTCGTTTTATTTATAGTGATGGGTTTTGCCGTATCTTGAGTTTCTGGATGAATTATTATCTAAAATTTTTTAAGAAGGTAAATCTTTATGCTAAAAAGCTATACATCAAAGTTTCATAGCATTTTCACATTGGATTTGTGAGATATGAGGAATTTAGAACACATGTGTTTGTAAAGAAGCGTTTGAAGCTACTGTAAGGGTTTTTACAATATCTAAAGATGAATAAAGAATCAAAGGTTAAAATTTGTTGTGCTATTTGTTTAAAGCACATCAGTACTTCATATAAAATTTTAGTGAATTTGAACGGTTAGATTAAGAGTTATAGGTTAATGAAGTTTGGAAAAAATTCCCCTCTTACGGGTGAATGAGGGTGTAGAGTATTTTGATATAGTTGAGTGTTTTTGTGAAATAAGACTTATGTATTGGGTGTAATAGCCCTAAAAGAAAAACTATTATAAAAACTTTGAGGGTTTTATTATTTTGGATCTTGGTTGAGTATTTAGCTGCAGCCAAAAGCCCAACACTTTCTTGAGGTAGATTCTCTCTACATTATTGGTGCTTCCACTGAGAGAGCCTTAAGGCATTAATTATTCAACAAGCCAAAATATGAGATCAAAATCTTGTGTTTAGATTACCAGGGGGAATAGGTGCGTAAGATTTATTTAGGGCATTTGCTCAATTCATGGATGAGAGGCAACGTTGTCATAATACGTGCAATTTTGCTCAAGAATGCTCTGGACATCTGGCTATGGAAGATAAAAAGGAAATACACAACATCAAGATCCTTACAACTCTAATAGAATCCTAAACAATTTCTATTAAATTTTAACAATATTAATCAAACTTTGATCCAATCTTAAAGTAATTATAAAAGAAGAATAAATGAATATTATATTAATCATTAAAAAAATAAAAAATAAAATACTAATTTTAGAAAATATTAAAAATAGAAATCTTAAAACCCTAAGTCATATCTTCTTCAAATCCTAGTCAAACCCTAATTAAATCCTAAATCAAAATCTAAATCAAATCCTAAATCAAACCCTGATCAAAACCTAAGTCAAATCCTAAATCAAACCCTAGTTAAAATCTAAATCAAATCCTATGTCAAATCCTACTCACACCATAGATTAAATCATAAGTCAAAACCTAAGTTAAATCCTAAGTCAAACCCTGGTCAAATTCGAAGTCAAACCCTAGATCAAATCCTATTCAAACTATAGATTAAATCCTAAACTGTAAACCAAATCCTAAATCAAACCCTAAATCCTAAACCAAACCCTAAACAAATCCTAAATCCTAAACCAAATCCCAACCAAATCTTAAACCAAATTCTAACCAATTCAAATCAACCCTAGGAAAAATTAGAACCTAAATATCTGATGATTAGACTGTTGATCTTACTTAAAACTTTGTACACCTTTCAATTTCTTAGTCAACAATAAGTACATCAAATTTGAAGGAAATCAAACTTACCAAATGGAAGAAAAATCCTAAAAACTTCTCGGGTGTTGGCCAGCCTCCTTCTCCAACCTTGATGTTGATCTTCTAGTATTGATTTCTCCCTTCTTCACCATTCAATCAGTCTCAAAGCACTCACGTGTATAGAAAAACAAGTCTACTATCTATACAAATAAAAATTACTTGAATCCAATTGGCAAATTGCTCAAGATCTTAAAACCCTAATTGACCCTCAAAACTTAATTTCTGAGACCTTGACCCAATAAAATCCCAATTACGTACAACTAAACTATTAGATTCACCTCAAATTTTTAGCACATATTGACAACAACAATACCCAAAAATCCACAAATTTTCAGCTATGGATCTATTGCAAAACTTCTGGAATTGCTTAAAACATCAATCCTATTTTATTTCACAAAATCTCAAGTTGCCAAAAACAACCCTGACTTTGCAAAGCTATTACAAAGTCATTTCTTATCCAAATCACTTGAAACCAACTCCTATACAAAATTCTTTAAGTTCACTCTCTAATTCCAATCTTTGATTTGCAAAAGCCTCCCAGATCCGCCGTAGGCACGTAGTTTTGTGCCTCAGGATCTGATTTCAACCCTAGCTCATAACTGGTCCTTTCTAAGTATCTATTTTGAGATTTTTGTAGTAAATTTTTTCTGAAACTTCTTCTTAATTTCCTCTTATATATGCCTATATTATTTTATTTCCCAATCTACTTTGTTTTGCCTTACTTATGGCCCTACAAAAGTAAATAGAAGCTCATTTGTAAAAAAGGCAGTATTAACACTTATTAGTTTTATTCCCTTTTTATTATTATCTATTTTTCTAAGATAATTTGCTGCAATATTTTGAACTAAGATCTTCTATAATATACTATTTCCACACTCTTTCACCTAATAGTCACGTTACATCATGACAATGTACTCAAGGAGATGATAGGAGCACTATCAATGCTTTACATGTAATGGTAGATAAGGCTGGGAGGTTTGATGGAAGAAACATTACCAAGTTCTTGAGGGTTTATATATATGAAATAGAGATACATCAAATTTTAGAGGTGAGAATGATTACCATTTTTGATTTAACAATGATACTTGAGATTATGGAGAGGGTGCAAGAGTTGCGTGAAGAAATTACATCGTGGAATAGATTTGAAGAACTTTTGAAGGATGAGTTTTTTGAAGAAGACTCAGAGAGGATGACCAAAAGATCATTTTTGGAGTGGATTTAACAAAGGCCAGGGAATGAAATGACTCCAAATGAATTGATTAGAGAATTTGAAAGAAAGTTTGGCCAATTACCATAGCAAGAGAGGCAACTATTGGACACTAAGAAGACTGAGTTATTTTTACAAGCAACTCATGAACATTTGGAGGACAAGTTACTTTTTCATCTTGCAGACAGGACATTTGAGAGTGGATTTACAAATAACTGGAGGTTGGTGAAAGAGACAGTAGGGCTTGTGGCGAAGCAGCAAAAGATTAAGACTCGGGGGTCATTATCACGGTTGGAGCGAGTATCTGCAATCCCAAGTTCAATACCACTGCAGAAGACAAACAAGGCAGCTCATGATGATGCCATTGAAGAGCTGGTTAAGGGTATATGGGATCTTAGGATAGAATTGAGTGAACTTAAGACATCTCAGAAGGCCAACTCATGGAAGACAATTGAAGGCTCGAAGGGATTTGTAGAAAGATGTATGTGGTGTGACAATCCAGACCACAAGCAAGGCGAATGCGAAAGCTATAGAGTTGCAATTAGAGAGAATATTGTACATTTCAAAAAAGAAAGGATAAGACTAGTAGGTTCTGATGAGCCTTTAAGGACCAACTTTGAAAAGGGAGGTATGAAGAAGTTGATAGATGAGCAAACAAGCAAAGGTGGTACCATGTATAAGAAGGGAGCAGAATCTTATTCTATTACAGTTGAACAAAGTGCAATTAAGATTGTTTCTCCACCAGCTATGGAGGCCATGATCAGGGGAGCTGAAGCCATCAGGAAGATGATTGATTGGAATAATCCAATTGATATTATTAATATCAAAATATTTTTAAATGAGAACCAACATAATGATGATTTCAATGATGCTATGGTTGAGGAGAAGAGAGGCAGAGCTGCTCATGAAGAAGATGTTGTTGAACCTCTAAGCAAAAGGAGGTCTCCAAAGAACAAGGAAGCTTCTCAAGGAAAAAAATCGGAAAAAATGCCTTCTTTTGTCCATCTTAACGATGCACCATTACCAAAAGATTGGTAGGAGAAGGACAAAGAGAAGGAGAAGGATGGCACAAGCAAGCCTAAAGGTAAAGGTCCTGTTTATAAGCTTCAATCTGATATTGAAACATCAACAGATATGAAGAATATCTTAGAGGAGAAGATTTTGGATGCCAAAATTGAATTCACTTTAAGAGAGGCTCTTGGTATTGCAAAGAGAGATTTTTATGAATTAATTATTGATGTGATAAAAAAAAAAAGACAAATGATAGCTGAAGCTATTATAGTAGAGGCATTGGATACTCGTGTGATCAAGGATGAAAAAGAAGAGATAAGAAAAGTGTTTGCATAGACTGTATTACCAGAGTTTGAGAGCAAGGTTGATATAGAGAATACAATCCAAATCAATCATGCTAAGGATTTGAAAGAGCATCAAATAAAAGACATACTTGTGAAATTTGATAAAGAAAAGAAGATTACACATGAAGCATGACTTATCTGTTTTTCAAAAAGAGATAGTCATGAGAAAGAAAGTGATAGCTACTTAATTTTGTATTGGGCTAGGGCTACTACAAAAATCTTATAAATAGGAGAAGAGTAAAGAAACAAGAGAAAAACTTTAAAAGAATGGGATTAGTTTCAAATGATGAAGCTATAGTTGGAATATTAGAAGAAACTAGATTGGAAGATAGATTGATGCAAGTTATAGAAAATTTAGTTACAATGATGGATGAAGATGTTATTGTGGAGATACAATCAAGAGAGGCTTATGAAGAATTATTTTTCTTTGTTACAAACATTCACTAATATAGATACAAACAATTTAGAGGCATTTGTGTGATACAAAGGAAAATTCTCAAGACCTTAATTCCTCTATACAATGAAGTGCAAATGATATTACAAAGAAGTAAATGAAAATTACATCCATTTACACAAAAGCTATACTAACATTATAAAAAATATATAATAGTAATATTTTATAATATCGATTATTCATTCCATTATGCAAACTACATGACCAATGGAAAAATTTGACTATTATAAACTAAGCCCCTTCCAAATTATTGACAAAATCAATGAAGAAGCATTCAAGTTGAAACTTCCTATAACTATATAAATCCATCCAATATTTCATATTTCTTTACTTGAATCATATGTTGAATCATATGTAGCCAATAACATTTTAGACTAAGTTGTATTACCACCTCCCAAAATTCGAATTGATAACCATGAAGAATATAAAGTTACAATGTCTTGGCACAAATATATTTATATATAGAAACTATGCAAAAAATAGGATTTTTGTGATGTTTTTCTACCTTTTTTTCTTTATTTCTTACTTTCTTTAGATTTTCCCCTTTTCTCACTCTTTTCTAGACTTTCTACTAACTTTCTTTTGCTACAAAAATGTTAAAACTAATGTCCTACTTTTATCCTAATTTTTTTCAAATTTTCTGAAGTTTTTCCTAATTTTTCTGAATTTTTTCCTATTTTTCTTGAATTTTCTACACTATCTAATGTAAAGTTCTGGTTTCTTTTTCTTAAAAGTACAGCTGGACTTTTATATTTTATTTTAATCTGTCTTTACTTTATCTTTATCTTTTCATTTACTTCAAATTTAAACTATAATTTTATTTTTTTTGAAATTTTACTTTTACTTTAATATTTTCATTTGAAACTTTAATTTTAATATTTTTACTTTAAAGAGTGAATTCTGAATTTACTTATATTCTATTTTTAGATTTTTACTTGAACTTTTATTTTAATTTAAAAGCCACTATATCTTTTAATTTATTTCAATTCTACTTTTACTTAGACTTTTACTTAGACTTCATGGGTGGCTAACTTTCCTTTATTTTACTTTTTAAAAATTTTGTTTTTAACATTTAAATTTTTTTTAATTTACTTTTGACAATTTTTTTCCTCTTGTTGAAGAGGGAAGGCGATGATGGAATTGGAGTTTGAATAGGTAGTTGACACTGAAGGCCAAACATAAGGAGAGATGAGAGGAGGTTTGGAACTTGACAAAAGGAGGAGGAAAAAAAAACTACAAAAAAGATAGAAGCTAAAGAAGGTTTAGGAGAAAAAATGAAGAGAAATTGAAAGAGGACCAAAGGAGGATGATGAATGGGAAACACAAGTAAACAAAGAGAGCTCCTAAGACCAAACTAGGAGGAACAAGAATGATTAAGAAAGAGAAGACCGGAATCAATTTGGGAGGTTGATGGTTGATTGACATGCCATACAAGGAATTGAAGTTTGCAAAGGTTAGACAAGATGGAAAAGCTAAGAAAAGAATCAAGGGTGTGATCATGGACGACACAAGAAAAAGAAGAGGAAAGAAGTTGCCAATAGGGAGTACAATACAAAAAGGAAGAACTTAGAAGATGAGGACAACCAGGAGATTGGAAGTTGAAGGAGTGGAAAAATAACAATGAATGAAGGAGACATCGGCTGGAAGGAGATACTACACCTAAGAAGAGACCTTGGCTGGAAGGATACATTGGACTAGAGGAAAGATTTAAGTATGAAGGAAATTAACTAGAGAAGGGAAATGCAAAGATATGACAATAGGCTTGAATCCAAAAAGGAAGGCACATATGATAGATTGAACTCGAAGATGGAAGACTTTAGAATCTAAAGAAAGAATATCAAAAAAATAAAACCTCTTTTTTCCTAAAATGCATGAGTTTATTGAAAAATAAAACATTGTCACTATACTATCATCAAGAGAGTAAAATTCCATTATTTGAAATAAAATCTAAGAAAAAAATGTTAACCATCTTAACTGTTGTTGAGTAACAAAAGTTTGCCTTGGAAAAACACAAGGTTTCTAGTTGGAATTAATTTGATCAAAACTTGAATAGACTTTCAAATCACATCATCTTTAATATCCCATTGTCCAAGAAGTTATAAATCCAATTCTCTCTCAATCAATATTAAGTCAAACAAATTCATGTAAATACTATTTCATATAAGCCTTGATACATTTATCATTATATTTAAGCTTTATGAAAATAAGACCAAGTACTTTCCAACCTTAAATTTCTTCTAACAATAACCTAAATCCATGTTAATTGTCAAAAAATCCTTTTAATAAACCCAGATGGTCAGCTTAAATCGCTCAATTCATCCAACTACATGTCACTTTTCCAAACTAGGCCTACCCTTGAGCCTGATGCAATTCTCTTTATTCAAGATCTATCCAAAAATCAAGTGGGACTAACCCAAACCAATTCATCATATATATAGACACCAAAGCTCAACTTCAACTTTACACACGGACACTAATTTTCAAACCATGCCTTTATACAACACTTTAGTTTGGTGAAAAATTGACAGCACTTTTGCCTCAACTTTAGATCTTGAAACCTCAAATCTCAACCTCTTTTGCAAGTCAATCTTTCTAGAAACCAACTTTCCTAAAAAAAATCTAAAACACTGAAAGTTTGCTTTAAAAGAACTTTAAATCAATCCTCAAAGCCCTTACAAAAAACTCAAATATAAATGAAATAAAATAAAAATGAAAAATCAAATAAAAATAAAACTCATTGAACCTCCCACCCCCCAAGTACTCCTTTGAATCTCGATTTCCCAGCAGCTCCAGCTCTTGGCCCCTCACCTGACCTCCAGCCCTTCAGCCCTAGCTCAGATTCTCAAAGGAAAATAAAATAAAATAAAATAAGAAACTATACTCAGACCCAGACTCCCTGCTCAGAGCCCTCCTTCTTTTGGCGCCCTCCCTGTGATTGCCTTTCTCCTTGCAGCTTTTCTTCCGAGGTTGACTCAGCCAGCCTTCTCCTTCTCTCCTCAAAAATAAAACTCTCCCTCCAGCTTGAACAAAAACACACAGACTCTGACACTCCCAAAAAATCCCAAAATCCTTCTACACTCCTGTTCAAACCCTGAACTCAACATATACACTGTCCAGCCCTTCTTCTCTCCGCAACTTGTATTCCTTTCTTCTCCACCATTTTTTCTGCTTGTCCAAGAAAACTAAAAGGGAAAAATTTAGCAGTCAAGCACCCCCCATGACCTTAACTTTGGGTTTTCAATCAACTCATTTCCCTCCTTTTTGTCCATGACTTCTCTCCATGCACACCCCACCATAACTTTGTTAACTTGCCTTTAATAATTCTCCATGAACAAAGGCAACATTGTTGATTTAATTTTACCACCAAACTTTTAAAATAACTCAAAACCCTTTTCCTTTCACACTCACTTCTTATTTTCAGCCTATATCCTTGTCTAAAATTAATTGTAAACCTTCCAAAGAGACAGCAATAAGAGAAACTAAAGAGAATTCTGTAAGAAGAATGGAAAGTTAAAGAAATGAGGGAATAATCAAAACAGAAAATTAGAGGAAAATGGAAACAAAACAAAACAAACACTATTAAATCTTGCGGATATATAAAATGGCTGCCAAGTCACAAGCTTGGTTGGCTAGTTAAACGTGCGATGTCATATAAAGCCAGTCTAGGTTCGAATCTCATTGGGCTTGTTGAGTGGCATGTGTGGTGTCATATTGTAAACAATGACATCATATAAAAAGATAGTAAAAGTGGAAAGAAACTTTTGTTAAGCTCAAGTGGTGATAAACACTTGAATTGAGTTAGAGATTATGATCACTATTTATCTTGGGTCTATGTACTACATCTTGTCACCACTCAAGAGATAAGGCTATCACTTGGTTGTTACAACTTTTTTGCCTACAACTCTTGTTAACAATGCCAAACCATGTGCCATACATACCACTCACCAGGTCCAATGGGATCCGAATCTAGACCAGCTCTATGCACTGCAACACGCTTAATCACCCAACCAAGCTTGTGACTTAGTGATCCTCTTACAAGTTTGCATGGTTTTATGGTGGTTGTTTCACTTTATTCCTTGTTTTCCTCTATTTCCCTATATTATTCTCTTATTTATCTAATTTTCTATTCTTCTTATGGATTTTTTTAAAGTTTTTTTATTTCTATCTTTTTAAGGGATTTATGATTATTTTTATACAAAGGAATAAAGCTAGATATAGGAAATTAGTATGAAAGGCCGAGAGAAATTATGTTTCAAAATATTTGGTGGTAAACACAAGTCAATATCGCTGCCTTTGTCCATGAAGAAAAAATAATGATGAATTGGCAAGAATGTGGCGGGACGTGCATGGAATGCATGAGGAGAAATCAAGGATAAAATGGAGGTAGATGAGCTGATTGGGAAAAAAAAAAATCAAGGTCATGGAGGTTGCTTCACTTCTAATATTCTCCCTATTGATTTTCTTGGACAAGTGGGGGAAATTGTGGTGGAGAAAGGAATATAAGTAGGGAAGAAAAGAAGGACTAGACAATGTGTAGTGAGTGTGTATTTTGAGTGTTTTTTTTTGGTGTCCTTTGTTAGTGTATATATTTTTTAGTGTGTTTTTGTTGAGTTGGGTGTAGTTTTTTTATGAGAGTTTGAGCTGGGAATCAGGTAGGCGGGGTGAGGAGGCTGACCATGCGGATCCAGTGTCAGTTACAAGACTGACAGTGCTGGGACTGAAGGAAAAGGGAGTTGCAGCACTAGTAGGGACTTGGAACAGGGTCGGGTCTTGAGAGTGGGGAGGAGCTGGCAGGATCAGAGCCAAAATTTTGGATTTTATTTGTTTTTTTATTTCGTTTGGGGGTTGGGGAGTTTGGGCCAGGGAAAGCTGGAAAGTCATGCTGTAAAGGGAGGGGATTTAATGAGCTTTTTCATATTTTTAATTTTTAATTTTTTCTTATTTTTTTAATATTTTATATTGAAAGGTTTGATTCAGAGTCATCTTAATTGGACGTTTTTAGAAGGATTGGTTCCTAAAGAAATGGGCTTGTGAAAAAGGTTGGAGTTTGAGGTTTTGTAATTTGAAGCTAGGATGGAAGTGCTGTCAAACTTCCACCAAAATAAATTGCTATGAAGAAGCTTGATCAAATAAGGGAAATATTTGGAGTGATGTTTGGGTGTAGCAATGGTGGGTATTGTGATGTATAAGCAGACATCAAGCCAGTAAATAGTATGTGTTTAAGGTAATGTTGAAAAATTTAGGGCTAGGTGCAGAGGTTTTAAGGAAAGTTTAAGGTTTGGAGTTCTTGATCATGTTTTCATAAAGCCTAGGCATGGTGTTAAATGCGCAAAGGCTTATGTGAAGTAATGTTTATGTGAACTTGTTTCATTTATTATTACTAAAGAAGGTTTGATTTTATAAACCTTGAGTGATGGAATATCAAATGTTGGTTCATTCTAGAAGTTCATTTATGTTATGATCAAACTAATTACACCTAGAAACCCCGTGTTTACCCAAAGCAAACTCTTGTTACTCAACAATAGCATATGGTTTAGCATTGCTAAAAAGAGTTGTAGGCAAGAAATTTATATAGTCAGCAGGCACCTTTTACCCCTTGAACAGTGACAAGATGTAGTGCATGGATCCAAGATAAAATTACTAACCCAGTTCAAGTGGTCATTACCGCTTAAATTCAACAAAAGTTTTTTGCTACTTTTATAATCTTTTTACACGCTGCCACCATTTATGGCCCAACATTGTATTTTTCCATATGATTTTTTTTTTAATTTTTTAATTTTTTTTAAAAAAACTTTAGATCAAATAATATGATACTATTCATATTAAATGGACAATGTAATAACAATCTTAACACAACAAAAAATGGCACTCATAATTTTCCCTCAAATGTAAATTAAAACCTCTCAAATATTATCAACTGTAAAAAATTCATTACTATTCCCCAGAAAATACACCATAAGAACAGAGTTTTAAAATGAAACAAGAAAGAACAATTCTGAAGGTCTTTCAAATATAACTTTCTTAAATCATAAAAACCTTCTTTGGGAGATGCCTTTGCTTTGTTTAGTTCTATTTTTTTTTAAAATTAAAAACTAATTTAATTTAATAAATTTTAAGGCTAATCTCAACCTTGCAATATAAAGGTCTCTCAATATCGTGCTTTCAGAGAATGGGATCCATCACGTACAAAGGATGGACCTGGAGAGGAAAAGAATCAATGAAATTATTTATATGAGGTTCACCTTTTTGAAAAGGCGAATTGGATCCTCACATGCACATGCACATGCACAGTTGCTTCACTACGCTCTTGACTTTCATACTAGAGTACCAACAATGTAGTACACACAACCCATTTCACTGCACACATGCCATTGGTGCCAACATGAGTCAACTTTCTCTATGGCTTGTGACACTTAAAAATTTATTTAATAAATTTTTATATTTAAAAAATTTTAATTTTTGAGAGATGTATATATATATATATATATATATATCAAAAATATATTTTTGATATCATCTAATATATTTTGAGAAGTATTAAAAATAAACTTTTAAAAACTTCAAATAATTATTAAAAAATAAAGAATAAATCTTCTTTTATTAAGAGTAATTTAATTAAAAAAAAGATTCAAGAGAAATTAGATAAATGAATAAAAAACTAGCTTGGCTTGAAGCTAGTTTAAATGATTTAGATAAATGGAAGTAATATTATTATTTTTCTTTCTTTTTCTTTTGAAAAATGTAGAAAATCCTTCATTTTTTTTTGATTTCAAAAAATTACTATCACTACAATGGCTTATGAATATAAAGGTCTTTTACCCTATATAATAACTTGTACTCTATTTAGATTTCAAGCAGAGTTAATAGGACAATCAACTTCATTAGTTTTTCAAGATTTTCAAATAGCTCAATATTAAGAAATATGAAAGAAATACAACCACAAGATCTTAATATAGAAATCATAAAAAAAAAATCAATTAGTAAAAACATGTAATGAAAATAGTTTAAATACTCTTTTTACTTATTAACAAAAATTATTTGTTTTATTATTTTAAATATTGTTTCAAATGGGTAGATATTGAAGTTTTTCACTTTGTATTGCCAAATATTGCATTTGAGGTTGATGTTAAAATTCCTTATAATACACAAAGAAAACAAGCCCTTGCTAATGGTAAAAAAGGGCTATAAAATGTAAAAGCTGTATTATTTTACCTAAAAGATTTGAATTAGCATCTTTTAGACCATGTTCCTCTTGAAATGGAAAAAAAACATATGTAATATTTATTTTCAACCTTGTAGTTCTGATAAAAAAAACATAATTGTAATTGGTCTTAGTCTTGGTATAAAAATTATAGTAAAATTATATTTCCTATTCTTTCACCAAATCTTCTTATTTATAAAGAAGCCATTTTTTGAAATATCCTATATATGTAGAAGCTAATAGAAGAAGAGGACAATTTTATTCTAATGGAAGTGAAGGTAATAATACCGTTTATAATATATCAACAATAGATAAAGTAAAATTTTACAGAAGGAAAAAAAGACTATGAGATAACTATCGATGGTTTAGGTGGCCACCTAGTTGTTGATATTGTACCTTCTGGACACAAACTTATAATTTTAGAAGATGAACTAATTAAAGCAAATCAAGTCTTCATGTAGGTGGATTTGGACAAATCATACTTCAAAATCAATCACGTTTTCAAGGTCTTTTAGTCTTTTTTGCATCAATTATATTAGTATAGATATATGTGGTACTTGAAAAGAAACAATTTGAAAAAGTTCAACTAGCAGATATGAAGGTTTATTTTTAAATTAATAAAAGAAACTAAAGCATTTTACTAATAGAAATTTCTTCTATTAAGGATGACTTTGAAATATAACTTAGGCTTCTTAGGCTTATACAATATGATAAAAATTCTTTAAACATTGGATATTTTTAATATTATATTGTTTTATTAAAATAAATTCTCTATTATCAAAGATATACATTAAAATTTAAATTTTTTAAAAATTTGGCTTAGTAAGTACTAATAATTATATTTCAACTGGATAAATGGATATTTTCTAAAAATTAATTACAAAATTTTAAGATTAATAATTTTCTATACAAAATAAAAAAATATAGATATAAATTTTATTTTCAATTAAAAATCTATGTAAAATAAATATAATCAATATTGTAGCTGTAGGGCAACTTTGTACAAAAATAATTCCTAAAATAAAATTCGAATTTATTTGGAAATTATTGCGTAAAAAAGACAAAATTGCAAAAAATGGTTTATTTACAAAATGGTTGCTTTACAATGTATCAAGAGTATCTAGGCTAGTGTAGAAGGTTGAAGTTGGTTTGTGGTGGAGAAAATGAGTGAGTTGTTCCCCTCCCAACCATGAGGTTGGCGTTTCAAACCCCACAGTTTGTGAAAATTGCAAAACTTTCAACAAGACAACCAAAATGTAGTTAATTATTTTGCACAAGACAAACCCTATTTCCAAACATGTATTTCTAAATCCTATTAGCAAAAGGGTATTTTCTCGTATTTCCAAACATGCTTAGCTCCATATATACTTCTGAAGGCTATAATTTTTTTTATAGTATGAAAAGTATATTAAATTAATATACTAAATTGAAGTATATTAAATTAGTATATCTAGGGTTGCTTTAACTTACAAGACAAATCAAATTTAAAAAAAAAAGATAATTTAACTGAAGTAATTGTATCATTAAATTATTTTTTTGTTAAATACTTTATTAAAATATTCAATTACTATATAGATTATAATTTTTTTTACAATATCATTCTTATTTAAATAATGATGATTTTACAGATTAATCACAAGTCAATTATTTTGTCTAAATAATATCTAATGAATATTAGCATTTTGAATAAAATAAATTTTAAAATATTTATATTTTGAAAATATTTACAATTATTATCATTTTGATTTATTTACTTTTATTAATAGTAAATTGAAAATGAAATAAATTCTTCAAAGTAAAGAAGTGAATGGTAAAATTAGTTAAATCAGCAATAAAAACAATACCTCAAATAAAATCAATGTTGTGTGTTTACCAAAGATATTTTTCATTAATAAGAACCAAATACTACAAATTTTAGGAAATTATTTTACAGAGATGTACACTGAATTTATTATATCGTGATTAGGATTTTTTTCATTCTTGATATAATTAGTTATTTCATATTTTTATTTGTTTAATTTCAGTATTAGTTTTATTTGTTGGTTGAATCATATACAACTTATTTTTAAAAAGCTAAAAAAAGCATCACAACTTTTAAGGTCGAATAAACAAACTTCATTGTATTTTTTAAGGTAATTATGAGTTTAATAAATTTTGTTATTTTATATTTTAAAATATTATTATAGTTTAAAAAAATGGTTGATGCATTATTTTCTGTAATTGTACTAGGATTAATTCCAATCACTTTAGCTAGCTTATTCATAACTGCTTACTTAAAATATTGCCGTGGTGACTAATTAGATCATTGATTATATATAAAATATTTTTAAAATCTTTATAAAATTTTATAAACAAATTTAAATTCATCTATAAGCCTGCTAGGTTAATCTTGTGAACGTGACCATCCTGTTGTGAATCCCAAAGATGTGATTGCATTTATGTAGACAGTTATCTGTGTCATTGCCCTCGGAGTTATCATTTTTGAATATCAACAAATCTTCCTTCTCCCATGTTGCAGGTAGCCCAATAGATTCCTCTCAATCATGAACAATACATAAATATTTTCATCATTCTCTCCAGAGCCTAAGGTCTAGAGATAGGAATTTACGCTAATCTCGAATCTTACTCTTATTATCCTATTCCCTTCTATAGTCGTATATCTAGTAACCTTATCAACTTTACCAGATATGACACTTTTTATTATAATCTTCTCTATACTTCGTGCCTTGTCTGATATTATGAGCTTGGAAGCAATGGTATCCTTATCCTTTATCTCCTGTCCTACTAATACTATACCATCTTTGTCACGTAGTACGTCTCCGTGTGGAATGTAGACAAGGGTTTCATTCATATATTTATTTTCTACAATTTCGACAATCTCATATTTGATATTGGAGAATAATCCCCTGTCTATTGCAGATTTGTTGAACAATAGAGAGTCCTCCTGATTATATCCGGAATATGATAATACAGCAATCACTACATTCACTCCATTGTATTCTCTTATTGCATTTGATACTATAGTTGTGCATATTGGTTTCTGAGCATATGTGAGCACCTTCGAGTTAGAAATCATATTCATCATTACATAAGGAGCAAGAGACATAGACTATTTACTCATAGATGATTGGAATACTATTCTTGATGATTGGTTGAAGTTTGCATAGGGAGTCATGAATGCAGACAGTCCAAACATGAACGATGGGTGTATCTCAACATGGGTGTGATCCTTATCGATAGTGTTCCTCGTAGTTGCAATATAGCATTGCATCTGCTCCATTACATCTATTATCTCTACCGCTCCTCTGCAGTACATATCAGCCATCGAAGTATTATTGCATATTGAGGTTGAGCCATTAGAGCATGTTGTAAGAGGTCTAGCATATCTACCTCTAATTGTTTGTATGTGAATCTCTTTGTTAGAGGAGAAATAGATAGATACGAACGCTGCAACCTGGCTGCTCCTTCTGTATGCTCTTATGTCTCTGAATACCTCATCTTTTGACGTTCTTGCAATGAAGATACTGTTGACAAACAGGGCATTCTTTCCGTTGCACAATGGACTAATACAGCTCAGTATGCTGCCCTGATCAACATAAGGTGTTATAACACACGTCGACGATATGTACTTTACAACACCTACGTCGATTCCCTTTGGTGTCTCACAAGGACATATGTAGCCAAGCTGGGTTGGATGTATCTGTCTCATCACAACATTTGCTCTCTCTTTAGAACTAACCTCGATCCTTCTTATATGAGATAAGGAGTCAAGAATGGACTTTGTTGATAGCGCCTGAGATATCGTTCTCTTATCTTCAGATCATGAGTATCCGTCCCATATCCCTGTTTTGAAGTTACCTCGGATGTCTTTTCATATCCTGTTTATTGCAGTGACCATGTATGCCTTTTGTTTGCTGATACTACCCTTTATCCTTTGACAATCGATGTTGCTGATTCTCTTCGTTATATATTTTAATACAATATCTGCCGGAGTATGTACATGCTTAAAGCTTAAGCAATCTCTATCATCTTTTGATCTGAGCGACAGTAAGGTCTCTATAAGTCTGCAGATCATAAGAGATAGTGTTATTACTTTTCCGTTGTTATCGAGAGCTTCTAATAATCTTTCCGTTGGAATCTCATCGTCACTGTTGATCGTAGACATCTCTGATTGTGGTTCCAAGAGGAGTCTTGACACTTGCTTCGAATGTTCTGTCCATGATAGTATCATATTCTTTGCCTCTACAACAGACTTGCCAAGGCTCTTCATAACAACGAATATGTTAACAAGATGCTTTTGTGACAATATGACTTTTAGTACTTCTTTGTCCATGCATACTTCACCATGGCACCTAGGAAGTCTCAGCTTGCACTTATCTCTTCGTGCAAGATACCGAAAGGTATGGTTCTTCTCTTAACACATTAGGACCTTACTTCTGCCCTCTATGACAAATGACCCTTTTATGACAGAAGTACCTTCCAGTGGTTTGTAACAGCAGCCAACTGGAACTGGAACAGACAAGATAGTACTACCATCTACAATAATATTGCATTCATATGTACTCAATGTATTGGTACAGTTCTGATAATCTCTCTGATTTGGAACAATATGTACTTCTTTAAAAATATTATTATTATCTATTGTTATTTCTTTGATTACCTTGACAATGTCTAATAGCATATCATCATATAGTCTGACAATACTTCCATCTAGACCTATGTTTCTTGTAAACATTGAGAAGTCCATTACTAAATTTCTATTGAATTTAGTGCCTAGGGAAGAGTATGCTTCTAGACCAAGATGTTCATAGGAATCTTTCAGTTCTGTGCTGCCCTAATAGGAGCGTACTATGTTCCTTTTTGATTTCATATAATACTGTCATTATGTCTGCTCAGGCTAGGATTATTTTATTTTCTTATTATTCTACAGAGGAGCTTATGCAAGTCTAATCGTTGTAGATCAAAAACAAATATGACATCGATTCTCCTGCTTTGGGAATGGGAGCATCTATGTACTGTTCAACATGCTCAGACCCAAAGAATTGTCCAGGGCACATAGGATCTATACTACTTGATACACCTATCTTTAATCCTTTGTGCTTAAAAGACATAGTAAAAATTGCAGAGATGATATGCTTTAGATGCATGTCGTTCGACTCCATCACGAAAGTTAAGCAAAGAAGGATATGCAATAAATGTGGTGATCATGCAAGAACATACAGTTTTGATCCTAAAAGAATGTGCCTTGTTGATAAGAAGGAATCGGGTTATACTGTGTCATCTTCTACTGTAAAGAGTATGTTCTGCACTCTAAGTTCTGAGCAGTTGCGTACGCTAGACTATGAGTATTCTAATCCCAAGGACCTTGTAATGGACTCTATACCTGTTGCCCCAAACTGCATTAGACTATCATCGGGTCCTGATGATAGTCTATACAGACTCTATAATTCCATTCTAAGAAACAACAATAATGCGCCTACTGTCTACAAAGATTACTGTAGAATAATAGGCAAGGACGTTCAAGCAATAGATGACGAGTCTTTAACAAGTAGAATATGTGGAAAAAATGGTACATTTAGAAAGTATATTCTAGGTAAGAGAAACAAGTACTGTGCAAGAGCCGTTATAACTCCAAATCCAAATCTGAGTATTAATGAGATAAGTATAGCTGAGGTATTCTCCAATGATATCAAAGGAGAAAAGGATGGAGACAATATACTGCTCAACAGACAGCCATCTCTTCAGACAATATCTCTCATGAGCTTCAGAGCAAGAGTAATGAGAGATTCCTACACAATAAGGATTAACCCGTTCGTTTGTCCGGCATTTAACGCAAACTTTGATGGAGATGAAATGAATATATTCTGTACCTCTTATTATCCATCAAAAGCAGAGTGTAGAACACTTCTAGCTGTCGATAAGTGCATATTGTCACCCCAAAACTCCATGCCCATAATACATGTAATACAGGACATAGCTATAGGATCCTTCATGATGCATAAGGTAAATAAGGTACTAAAGAAATCAACACTTCATGACTGTCTCGTAATATCTAGTCTCTATATCGACAGTACTAACATACACACCTCGAGGGATCTTATACTCTCTCTTGTGCAAACAATAAGAGGTAAAAATGAACCATTACCTTCTTCTGTTACATCTAGTGAGGTAAAAAGTATTATAAGAGCTGTCTCTATAAACGGTAGCAAAAAGAATGTTATACCATTTCTTGAATCATTGCAAAAGATTGTAGACAGATGGCTTCTTGAAGAGGGGCTGAGTATAGGGTATGATGATTGTATATGTGATGTAGGAGTCATTAACATACTTGACGTAGATGAGGATGATGAGGATATATGCACTGTTCTTAACAATCTCAGAAACAAGAGCCAGAGAATGACAAAGCAGTCTCTTAGTAGTAATAATTCATTGCTTACAATAATAGAGAGTGAATCTAAAGGAAGCCTGGTCAACTTAGGACAGATAGTATCGTTAGTAGGTCAGCAATGGATAAGAAGAGAGAGACCAAAGAGGGTACTGCCAGATTGTAGAACATTAGCATGGTGCAGTCCGTACACAAGCTCTCTCGAAGGACAAGGCTTTGTTACTAGTTCGTACTCTCAAGGTCTCAATCCCATAGAATATTTCTTTCATTGTCAAGGAG
The DNA here is from genome assembly GCA_036785485.1 of Physcomitrellopsis africana. NCBI lineage: Eukaryota > Viridiplantae > Streptophyta > Bryopsida > Funariales > Funariaceae > Physcomitrellopsis > Physcomitrellopsis africana. The sequence goes on along the minus strand of JAWRVF010000206.1, from coordinate 68,540 downwards.
GCAGCGAAGGTTTAGTCAATACTGGTGTTAACACGTCCGGTGCTGGATACATATAGAGACACCTTTCTAAGTCAATGCAAGATGTAGTTGCTCAGTACGATGGGACTGTAAGAGACGGTGAGGATATCATACAATTTTGTTATGGAAAGGACAACTCAGACAACAGCCAAGTGTAAAAATTTTTTTATACCCGCTGTCTACGATAGTAATTAGAATATTCAAATAATAAAGTCATTCTTTCATCGACTGGTTCCTTGTGGGTGTCTGTAGACACAGTCCTTCCTCTTCTATATACAAGAAAAGCTTTTGTACTCTCTTGTACAGCAACGTTGTTTTATCTCTTTTGCTCGAGAAAGGACTTGTTATTGATATCTTTAGACATTTTCGGCAACTTGACACCCTTCATAGCCATACACTTAGCATTGAATCTATATTGTCTTACCATGATTATATTATTGCCCTCTAGATAGGAAGAGCTTATGGTTTCTATGGATAATGAACCAAATGAGATAGTACTTGTACCACAAAGAGATTGGCAGAAGAGTTGTTATGTTCCTGACACTAGACAATGTGTTAGGAGCCCTCTATGAGGCACCATTAAATAGAGTAAGGATTGTAGTGCTTGAAAAAGAATCCTATAAAGGTGTTAGTAGGGCTATGGATTATCATTCTCTGGTAATAAGGAATGTCCTACTCCTCTATTACTGGTAAGTATATTCAAAGAAATCTCTGAAGAGGTGTAAGGGTTTATTACTCCTTCTCATGGTGATCTTACCAAATGGTACAAGCAGAGGAGTACTGTTATTAAATACTGTATTGATGACTAAGAGTGTTTCCAACAGGAGCCACAATGCTCTGTGGCACTGCTTCATAAAGATGTGTATAAGACTGTGTTCTTCAAAGAGACAAATAATACTTATGCTATGTGGAAAGATAGAACCAAGCTTTGATAAGAAAATAGATACATCGAGAAATACAATTCTTGTTGTTGCACACCCATCTCTGTTTAGTGCAAACGAAGAATCCTTCGAATACAACCACTTCAAACTATAAATGTTACCCTTGGCCCTCCTATAGATTGGAACCTATGATTAGCTCATCGTCAGATGAAGAAAATGTTAGAACATCTACAGGCGTGTTATCGTTTTTCATAAAACACTTTGACATTAAATCAAGAATAAAAAAAACTTGAAATAGTACTATCAAGCATCTAGGCACGTGATATGAATATAGCGCTTGTTGTTGTTGCAGCAGCGGTATTAGTAGAGTCTGAAGGGAAGATAGACAAAAGATTTTCTTTTCTCTGTGTTAAGAATATGCTCTAGTGATCGCACGTGTAAGTGGTGTGAGTTCCAGAAGAACAGTGCAATATGAACAAAGAAGGGCTATCTTGTGACGGGATATACCATAGGATAGTAGTGCAAAATATTGATATAAAAAAATAGCTGCAATGACTTCTTTTATGGATATTACACCTCGGTCTTAATAGACTATGGATTCTTTCTATGTATGAGAGGTGACTCTAACCTGGCTGATCACTGGCATAGATGCAAACATCCTTTTTGATACTATATGTGTATCAGAAGAGGTTCCTATCGTTGAAAGATGTACTAGAAATTATCAATGGTATAAGTACTTTAATCCTGTCATAGAGACTGCTAATGTATCAAAGGGTGACAATATTCTGATTGTACGGTTTATGATTCTTCTTTTGAGAGATGATAATATAAGAGTTCCTGTAAGAGTTGTCTTTGATTTTAATCTGAAGCTAATGAGAGTACGACATATGTCATCATATGCTGTGTCTGATATCCAGCTTATCAACATGATCAGCAATACAATCTCTGTAGATATTGCAAATAGTGTTGAAAGCGCAGACATAGAACTATCTGCTGTTATAAGCAAAGAAAAGCCAGATCTTGAGTTGTTGTGTAATATCATAATGAATGAGCCTAAATTATCTAGTATGTTTTTTCTCAAGAAAAGGAATATTCCAGTGTCTATGAAAGCAAATTATTCCGTACATATCGACCTTGCAATAATAACATTTAAAAGAGGAGAAAGCAGAGATATCACAATATGCAACATCAAAAGAGAAGAGTATATAAATGTTGTTATAGATCAGGTCTTATTGCTACTTAGTGTTTACAAAGAAGCAAAAGATGAGTTTATTAAATTGTACAGTGTTATAGCTGACGATGAAAAGGCCTCTAAGCATCATACACGAATGTTTGCTCTCAAAGAAGAGGTACCAGAACTCTTTGTAGCAGGATATGCAAGAGAGTATTCTATTAAGCCAATAATAATTGCGGAATCGGAAGAAGAAAGATACAGGTCATAAGGAAGGTCTACTATGTGATACCCTAAAGATGGTCCTTATTCAAGAGTATACACCTGTGATGTAGGACTCTTTCTCGGACTCAGAAAGAACAGATTACCTAATAAAGATGTGTTTGAATTTCTCCCGTGTTGTTATACCACAGATCACCTGAAACGACCAGAATCCAACTATTATAAGTACGTTCATAACATACTTGACAGTAGTGGAGGTGGTAAGAAGATAATACGATTTAAGCCATTATACCCCTTGAGAGAGGGTATTGTTGGTAGGGCTCCTAAGAAATTCTAAGAACTCATGTGCTCTACAGACCTGGTACGAGTAGGTGTTAAAAGAAGTAAATCATCATTACTCTCTTGTTTGTCATCTCTTATTTCTAGGGAGCAATTGATTTTTCCTCCTCAAATATGTCTTCAAGATCTGTGGTACTTGACGGAAGAGGAGATATTGCTTAATGCTAGAGACACTAAGATATTCTTGGATCCAACACTTTACTGTAGAGCACTAGAGTATGTGTTCTCAACAAACATATATGTATTTGATATGCACGATGACACTAGTATAAGAATGTCTATACCGTGTACTAAAGGGCCATACATGTGGAAGCACAAATATGGTGAATCTGTCATTATCCTTTGTTATCAACACGTACTTCCATACCCTCAATGCGAGCTAGTGACTAGCCAGTGGAATGATGCGGTAAGACAGTTTAAAGAGCAGCTGACTTTTTGTAGTAATGCAATCCAACCTAACAGATTCACAAAATAAAAGATAAATGTAGACGGAAAATGTGTGTTTGTACTAACTAGAAATGGGTGGAAAGAATGCTTTTGGAGACCATTAAATGTAGAAAGGGTAGCCATGAACGAGGTGTCATATTCTAAGCTAGTACATGAGCAAAGACTCAGAGCCTACTTTGTACATGACTTATATCTTATTTACAAGAGGTGGAGCACTATTAGTATCAAGTTTGTTAACACAAATATAGTGTTTGTCCCTAAAGTAATGCGGGAGGAGTTCTCCAATAGAGAAGAATTTGTACATTATTATTTGTCTAGATACCATGTTTTGTTTGGCAATGGCACCTTACAAGTCACGCTGGGAACATATGAAAGGCTAAAGAGATGTTGTAACAACTTAGTAATATTGCCATTAATAGTAATTATAAAAGAATTTACTAGAGTAAGAAACAATATGATAACAATTACTCGTCGCTCAGAAGATGAGGATGCAAGAATCGATGTTCTTAATTGACTTCTAGGAGTTTACTTCCTCAAGATCTGCCATATGACTATCTCCTCATAACAATTATGTGAGCTATGGAGATCTCTTGTATGATATATGACTAGAGAGTTGGAGCCTGTGATGAGAGAGTTACAATGTACGAGTTTGAAAATCTTATAACAGGAGAGTCTGTTACGATTAGAACACATAACTTTCTTATTCACGGCTATGTGCTTGTATCTGACATGAAAAACAAAGTGCATGAGAGAATGAACGAAATATGTAAGTATATCGGTTATAGAAACATTGCCAAAACAATATTCTGCACTAGAAGACTGCTTAGATCATATCTTGAAGGTGACAAGAGGTTTATCAAGTATTACTTCTACAAGAGAACCACTTTGGAGCATTTCTTGAACCTGATGAGAAGGATGAGTATAAGAACATACGAGGATGATATAAAGACTGAAGAAATATTTATTACTGCTACGGGCATAAGCTATTCAGGATGGATAAAAGCATTGTGCGCATCTGTTAACAGTAGTGTAAAGCTATGTTCTACAGACTTTGAATATATATGCAGCTGGAAGTCGATACAATCCCTAGACAATAGAGATGTGCCAAGACCACTAATCATGTGTATGGATATAGAGGTATACTCTTCTAACAGTAGTGTAAAGTTATGTTCTACAGACTTTGAATATACATGCAGCTGGAAGTCGATACAATTCCTAGACAGTAGAGATGTGCCAAGACCACTAATCATATGTATGGATATAGAGGTATACTCTTCTAACAGTAGTGCTATGCCGGATCCCTGTGTGGAAAAAGATGAGATCTTTATAATCTCTATAGTATCGCAGAGATATCTCATGCTTGAGACATCTAAGAAATATCTTTTATACATTGGAAAGTGCAAGATAGAGCTTGATGACACAGAAACGACAGCATTTACAAACGAGAGAGAGCTGATAGAAGCGTACTTCTTGCTCACTAAGAAGATAAATCCAGATGTTGTAATAGGATATAATATATTCATGTTTGACTTTAAATACATTGATACGAGGCTACGAAGAAAGCTCATTAGCCTACCTTCTGCCTCTAGAATTAGTAACACAGGTACCGAAAGAATAGTTATAAACTGGAACAGCGCAGCATATGGCTTCAATGACTACATGGTGCTTGATTTGCCTGGACGCACGGTTATAGATGTATACCAATATGTTACAAAAGAGTACAAACTACAAAGTTACAGTCTCTCTTTTGTTTAAGAAAAGTTTACAGGGAATAGGAAAATAGACCTTCCGTACAAAGAGGTATTTAACCTGTACAGAAAAGAGAGACAAAAGGTCAATGGAAACAATCGGAAGATATTGCATGGTCAATTCTGTGCTGACTGTTGCACTATTTGACAGCATGAACATATGGATCAGAGTAACAGATGTCAGCTATTGTAAGAACTAGAATTCGAGATCTATTACTGTAGTAGTATTTTAATCTTCACTACGAGTTTCATCTTATCTAATGAACCTCTTTGATGACAGGTCAAAGAGATGAGAGAGAAGTCAGATGGGACCTTCGCGGAGGATGACTGGACTGTAGTGGATATCGAGGATGAAGCTCATGATGCTCTGACGGAGTGGTTGTTTCTGCACAACTGGAAAAAAAAGGGTACTGAATGGTTTGCACCACAAGAACCTTCACTTCTCTTAAGTCCCAAATTTCAACGATTCTGCAACTCAGGTTCATATAACTTCCTCAGACTATCAACAACATACTGCTGACGTCAAACTCACATTGAAATGCATTTATCAGTGATCTAGGGACTTGCTCGGAGCCAAGAGATGCTCGCTCATCTTTCGCAGCGGAAGTTGCAAGGATGCGTTCGTCTTGTTGATATAGCACAGCTGGCTTCGGGCTCGGCCTTCTCTGATTCTGAAAGGACTGGCTCTTCCGTGTACAAAAGGCGGTCTTTGGGTATTCAGTTGCCTTGGTCACAAGGGTAGCAGCACCAGAACCTCCAGTAGAAAACCGTTTTGGCGTCGACCCCCTGGGTGTCTCGAGGGTGTTAGGAGCAGTCCTCGTCTTGGGATAAGTGTTCGGGGAGTTTTTAGGTTGATTCGGATAAAACCATTCGGTAATCTGTATATGATACCTGAATGATACTTGGGTGAAACTCGTGTGATACTCCGGTGATACTCCGGTGATACTCCGGTGATACTCAAGTAATTCTTAGTTTTTCTACCGGAAAATTTCCTAAACTTTCAAAATTTAATTGGTAATTTCGCAATTTTATTCGGCTGATTTTACACTAGCTGCCGGATCTCCCCGATCATAGCTTGGGATTGCTAGGTGACCGGAACTTAGCTTTGGCTGACTCCGTCGCAGCCATGTACCGGCATGTGGCTCTCTTGCCGGAGAGTTGGGGGCTGTCTCCGGCTTCCCCAACCTTCTCCGCCTTCCTGACTTCTCTGGTGTCACCATTTTCCCCAAATCCATTGCTGGTATGTCCATCATCTACATAGAAACAATTATGAAAAAATAATTTAAAATGGATGATTTAATCAATATCTTCAAGTAACATGTATTGTAAATTGAGAGTGAAATGCAAAGTATGGCCCAGAGGTTAGTCGACGATGTAATAATGTTATAAATAGTCCATTCTAGTGGAGGTTCCAGCTTTCAGTCTTGGAGACAGAAACTTGGAATCCTTAGACTTGAAAGTCTACTTCATGACATCATCATCTTGTTTCCAACCTTCAGAAGGCACCTGATCCTGTGTCTCAATGTGTATCGTCACGTTTGAAAACATTCAAAATTGTAGGTTTACCACGGACCGAGCCCTTGGGACTTGGCCTCTCGTCTTGTGGTTGGTGCACACCATTGGACACTGACATACTGCCACTGTGAGTTCCGTTCACATCTCCCTTCATCCTCATGTGCGCCTCAGGCAGGACTAACTGCTCCACGATCATAGATCAAGGACCATGGTCTCCAGCAGAGTCTAGCTGACCCGGGGGTGTTACCGGCACAGATAATGATGTAGCATCTGAGGCTTCGTGTGCCATGTATGCATCCCTTCTGAGACTAAAGGGAACTCGACTGACCAGGTGGTATCTGAGTCGGGACTTGTCCAGTTTGAGCCACTTCATCTATTTCTTCATTATCCGGCACTTCAGTGAGTGGTGGTTCGGAAAATGCGTGATACTGGCAATGAACAGGAAAATCTGGTCTTCTTTGGATGAAAAGTTAGTGGACGTCCCTCTGATCTGCGATGTAGTCTTCGTAGCACTTTATCTTTGAGTTAACATGAACTTCCTTTCTGGTGTACTGCGAGCTCTTAAAACGTGAGCTTGGGATGATTTCAATGTAATCAGATTTTGAGTAGACTTCAAGTCGGCGATGGTTCTCCCATGCTCTGTCGTTTGTCCAGAGCTCCAGCCACGCCCATCCTCCATGAGGTTCACAGGAGTCACGACGAGCTCTGATAACTTGATGTGTTTCTCTTCAACTGCATAAGACTGTTAAGTTCAGTAAATAATAATTTTGGTTGAGACGGATTCACGTGTAATATTTATTTTGGTTGAGACTTTGGAAATGTTGACAAGGCACTTAAAAAACACTTAATTATTTGGTATCTTCATAAGTAGTACAGCTGAGTCAAGATGTAAGCTGGTGGTCGTAACTTGCGTTTAAAATTTGCTTCCTCTTGCTCAACTACTGCACTTCCTAGAGCCTGCTCCACCTTTTCCTGCGACAGACTCTGCTTGCATTGTCAATCTAGGGTTTTTGACATTCTTGCGGGAATAATGAAACTTGTCTATATTCATATATGTATTCACATTCCACTTTTAATGATAGCGTAGTGTACGAGCATCTTCGTTAAATATTTATAATTATATTTAAAAGAATTGCCACGTGCCACATTCTATTGGTTGAATCCGTGGAAAAGATGACTTGTCGCTCGAAATATTATTTATTTGATATGGAAGCGATGAACCGTACGTACCCCATGTATAATATTCACTCCATTTCGAGAGCTGTGCCTTCGTGATACTCTGCTTTGGACGGCCCTACCATCCTTGGACATCCGAACACGGCGTCCTCGATACACAGCCTGCATACGAACAATGGCTTCCACTGTACGCAGCATTATGGCTGCATGTCTGAGTACTAGATGCCCTCGAACCAGCGCTTGAAGTCTAGTCAACCCCTTCAAAGCCTGGTAACCACGCAACCAGCAGGTGTTGCACTTGTTCCATCCTGACAGGATGGAGTTCAAGGCCGATCATCTTCATACCATGTCAGAATATGTGTGACTCCCCTGCAATGAGAATGCTCAAAGAATGAGGCCATTAGAATTGATTAGAACTCGAATAATCATTATAACTTTTGGAAGGAGGAGGAGAAAGATAAGAGGGCTGAGTGGAAATCCTCATTCGAAAGGCTTGGTGCCTCAAGATGGGGATGGCCCATCCCTAGGTATGGACTCTCCTGCAAATATGGAGGAGCGCCACATTTTCAAGGCATATCGTTCCTCTTCTCCAAGTAACAAGGTTGTCATTAGCTAGCTAGACACTAGTGCCCAACCACAGCTTCCAGACTGCTTGCTGCACACATATGAACCTCCCTTGCTTGCTTCATTTATTTTATACATGGCAAATTGTAGATGAAGAATTCATTGTTTTCATCAATTCCAATATATTTTTAGAAAATATATAGTAAGGCTAAGAATTTTTGAAGCCAACATTTATAATTATGTGAGATCCTTGTGTCTTTAATTAAATGTGTCGATAAACAAAGCACATCATATATGTCTCCACCAGCCAAAGCCATTCGCCTGTCAATTCTGTGTCTAATTTGTGAATACTCCACAACATGTATAGAAAGTACAACCTCAGCCTAAAACAAATGCTGACCAACTACAATCGAAGCTACACTGAGGCATTCAGTTACTCAACTAGCCCACTATGATTCTCAATCCTACGGAAAAATTAACGCCAGTATGAGAGTGAGTTCCATATGTCCGTCCCATTGTTTGTGTCGAAGTTGAAGGCAAGCAACTATCATCTAGCCCATTACAAATTCCACGACCAATGTACCGCCGAGGGCCCTCTACTGAGTTTGATGTGTACTCGTCCATCATGTCGGACTCGTTCACTGCATGTGATACCCCTCTCGCTCGCCCACACGGAACCACTGCTATTCATATTCGAGGACATCTCAGCCTTTCATAAACCCTGAGGACGACCCTGATGGCGTCTTGTGCTGCGGGAACGAAGAAGGTTGCGAAAAGTGTCTGAATGGAGAGTGAAGAGTCGTGTTGAACATAGTTGGAGATTTGCTAGTAAATGGTTGGGGAAGACTCTTCCCAGAATCTTGCCAGAATCTTGGGGAACCATGGATGGAAGGGACTATGCAATAATATGAACCTTTGTAGTAAAAACCTCAAATAGCACATCCAAACACTACTTCTAGAATGTTATGTAGTTATATAAAATTCAAAAAATACATTACATGCAAATACCCATGAACATCAATTCCATCAAATGCAAACCAATTTTAAATGCATGAATTAGGATGCTTATATGCAATAATCTTTTGGTCTTAGCTCAATGATCCTTACATTCTTCAAATGTCCAAGGTCCTTACTTCTATGCACCTATATCAAATATTCATCATATTCAACACTAGATACAAATCTAAGGTGATGCATTTAAATCACAAGGATATTCAAATGAGTCTACAAAAAATGTAATAATGGCTGAAAGATACAAAAAAAAATGGAATTGATTATACTCATTAGTGAGATTTTTGAGAATATTTTTAGTTACATCACCATGAAGCAGACATTTAAAAATTAGCCAAGGTTGAAATCTCTCATAAACCAACTTGGAAAAATTATCCTTTATTAATTTCCATCAATAAGTCAAGGCTTGGTCTTAGATGGATCATGGATCATGAGATCATCTTTACACCTGATACATTGTGACATATGATTCATCAATTATGAAAAATTGACAAATTTGGATGAAAATTTGACATATTTGGTTGAAAATTTGACATATTTGGATGAAAATATACAAAAAAATTTAGATGAAAATAATATTAGTTGTTACTTTAGCATCATCCAAAAAATTTAGTCACAATTTGGTTAAAATTTAAAATTGAAAAAAAATAAAATAGTTGGATGAAAACAATATGTGCAATCCAAAGAGTAGGACAAGGTATTCCCACCATTAAAGCATTGTAAAAATGCAAAAATGCCCAATGAAGCCCTATGTTTTTTATTTTAGAAATTTTAATATTAAATTTGGATTCAAAGAATCTAATTTAATCTAAGGAGGTGTAAAAATTAATAAATCAATCTAAAAACTAGAGAGTTTTATATTATTATATTGAGCCCTATTAATACAATCATGGAAGATATCTTGCCAACTCCATCATCTTGCACTGCACAATCAAGAGGATCTTTCACTTATCCATGATCAAATTTCTAAACTTAGAGATTACAAAGTTTTATTATCTGCATCGATTAATTTGTTGGCAGTTTTCTTTAATCTGAGAATCTTAAGAGGAAATAGTAGGGATTGTCACACCTAGAGACTTAGAGAATAGAAATTCTCATACAAATTTTTTCATCTATATACAAAATTACTCGGAGTTACCATTCTCCCAACTTGCCTAGTAATTATAATACACAATCTAATCCACAATTCCTATTAAATCAAATACTTGACTACCAACTAACTATCAACTATCCTAACAAAACAGTTCTAAACCACCAAACTTTGCCTAACTACTTTGTCAGTGGCGTTTGACATGATTATGCTCTTAATGTTGTGCTCCCTTCATCTTGATCCTTTTTAACTATTGGCTTAGTATGGTCCAATTCTTTGTCTGACTAGTATTAGGTCTCTTCAATTCATCAATTTATAACCATGAGTCTAATGTTGAAGGAAGCTTCTAAAGATCCTTCTTAGGCATGGTGGCTCTTGAAAGGTTCCTTAGAAACTTTCAGAAGTTTCCATGATTATCTAAGAAATTTCTAGCAAATTCTTGAAGATTTTGGAAAGTTTTTAAAACTCTATAAGATCTTGGAAGGTTCCGAGAAGTTCAAAAAGGTTCCAAGAAGTTCTAAGAGATTCTAAAAAATTTCAAAAACATCTAAAAGATTTGAGGAGTTTCTAAAAAGTTCTAGAAGAATCCAAGGTGTTCTATGTTTGTGACATTAACATCCTTTGATCTACCTCCAAAATCTATCCGGTCTCTTCAATTCAATTGAGATTCATAATTTTTTGATGTATGATTGGTGTTACCATTTGATAGCAATCTTCTCCAATTGCATCAATCCAAGCTAGATCCACTTTTTATGGATTGACTATCGGTGTCACTATCTCCCTTTGTACATGAGTTGTCCACATCAATGCAAAAAACTATGAGGGTTCTAGTGCAATTTCTACTAGCAGTTAACACTTGTAAGTACAAAATTAAAAAATATTCTACAAGAGATCTAATAAAATTCAAATACAAGCATGGTTGCCAAATTTTAAAGGGAGAAAATAAAAAAGAGACATTTTACTCCAATTTAGTTCTTTTCCTTAAGGATCTCAATTTTTTCTAGTTGAATAGAGCTTTCTTATCGAATTGACTAACTATCAAGTATGTCCCTTCTTCAAATGTCAATACTCCTACTCCAAACTACACTTTAATATTCAATTTTATACATATTCGACTAATATATTAGAATATTGATTTTATAAAGAATACAATTTTTTACTTCTTTCTTTTCTATAATTACAATCACATTATACATACAATCAATTTCAATCCTCTTTGAGATTGATACCGTCTATCCTTCTATTCCTAAGACTTTTGATCTGAGACCTTCATCTCTCTTTCTTTGTTCTCATACCTACACATTAATTGACTAACTCTTTAATAATTGATCCATGCTTGATCTACCTTAGAGACTTAGTGCAAAATCCTAACTTGACTCATAGGAATGACTTGTCGGGTCATTTGGGTTTCCATCCAATAAATCCAATAGATTCACCACCTATTTATTGACTCAACTAATTCTCCAGTTAACATGAGAGACATTTAACATTCAAACCAGTACTAGATGCCATTTGAAAATCTTAGAGTATTGATAGTAGGATGGGGATATATTGGCATCCTATGTAAAACAATGCATAGCTTTTTGTGGAACTTGCCAAGGAAAACCAACATGGGATGAAATTCATGAGGTTTTTATAGAATTCTATGAATCCAGTCTTGACAATATATACAAGAAACGCTTTGTGTTGAGATCGGTGTCACCAATACAAATCTTTAAGTTCGATAAAATTACCTATTTTAAATGTCATAGGAGAAAATTATGACATCAAGACCATTAAAGTCTATAAAAGAAGGTTTGATGCAACAAACAAGATAAGAAAGGAAGTCCATGAAACCTAGATGTAATTTTCTTATGAAGATAGTTTAGTCCTTAGTGGATGCAAGAGCCAACGGCAATACATCAGACATATCAAAAGTATCCAATTTTGTCTAAGCCAAGCATAGTGGTTATGATTTTAAGACAAATAAGGATAAGATGTGCTTATCAATGCACCTCTAGTCATTTCTCCTGCTGTCATATTACGTGTTGTCTCGGTTGGGAATGCACCGGGCACTTGGCTGTAGAAGGTAAAGTATTGTTTACAAATACTCAAGAAATCCTAATAGGTTTCATCCATATATAAGGAATATAATTCGAGCTTCAATTCAAAAGTGTTTAAAAACACTCCTCTTAGTAAAATCAATCTTACATATATCCCAATTACCTTATTTCCTTTATAATTAAGCAATTTTTATTTTTGTTTATAAGTCCTAATCTTAATTAGTGAGCTTCAACAAGCTATAATTTTTAATCGAACCGTCCACTTAGTGTGAAATTTTGCACACACATGCTGGTATAAGCTTTTTACATGCTTAAAAAAACTTAGTCCAATCCAACTTACAGATTGCAAGAAAACGCCCAAAAAGCACACTAATGATGCTCGGCCGCCAACTTGAAGATTGATGCAGAAATTCTAGTGGTGATTTCTCCTTCTTTCACCGTTAACTTCAGTTCAAACTTAGTGTGTAGCTCATCCTACAAGTCTTCTATCAGCATACCAAAAATTTTGTTGATCCAATTAGTGGATCTTTAGTTATCACAGAAACCCTATCCAATCCTAAACTGCCAACTTCCGACAACCCTTTGTATCAAAACTCAAATATCTCCTAATTGTATCATTAGATTAATACAAAACTTCATATATACTTAGCACACCCAACAATCCAGACAATATCAAATTTTGAACTATAGATGCTTCACAGATTTTACAAATCACTCAACAATGCAAGCCATTATTGTCTTATATAAAAACCCAAATCACCAATACAAACCCTAACTTTGAATAGCAATTGCTAAGTCCTCCAAAATCCTATGATTGCAAGCTAAATGCCCTTGGAACCCCTTTCAAGCTAGCTATCCAACCCTAATTGCCGATCTTCAAATGTCCCCCTCTTTTGCCTTTGACGGTCGTTTTTGTCCCTAGAGGTCCAATTTCGACCTTGTCTCATATCCGGTCTTTCCTTGGATATCAATTCAACTAAATTTAAGGATTTTTAAGTTAAATCCTATTTTCAACTTAATTCTAATATCAACCATAATAACTATTTTTCTTTTCTATCCTATTCTAATTAACTTATGGCTTTTCAAAATCAGTAAAAGAGTTTGTATAGCCTAGAAGAAAACTTTAACAACTAACTTTTATCTGTTAGCTATTAAAACAAGAAAATAATCTAAGAGGCTTCCATAATCCTTTTCTTAAGTATCTTAAGTTTTTATTGAATTAAGATAATTAAGTATTAAATATAAATTGCTCTTATCTATACCTTTCACTATATAAATGTGCTGCAACACGACACTGTAATGAAAAATTTGAGATGAACGATTTCTACATCAATAATTGTATTAGCATCTAAGTAAGATGAGCTGAAAATTCTAAGTATGGCCAATGAATTGGAGAAGGTCACTTTTCAATTCCATATCATTTTGAAGGAAGTAAAACAACTCTCCTATTCTATGCAATTAAATGATATGTTCAAGTGTTTTAATGATGTAATTGCTTTCTATATTGTATATAGGTGATTTATCATTAGTTGTTATTTTCTATATAGATTCTTTGAGAATAGACGACTATAATACAACACACTTAGAGGTGATGAATTTCATGGAGCAAGATAAGATTATTTTCTATTAGGAGTACTCTCCAAAATACAAAGATCTTAAGAAGCGACCATTCATTGTAGTCATCCATAATGATTTCATGTGGGATATTGCAAGGAGGTTTTCATATGGCAACTCATGGGCTATTGATTCTACATTCAAGATAAAACAATACAATTTGCCTCTATACGGAGCCATTGTTTCAAACCAAGATGAAAAAGGTATGCTTATCTTTCATATGATGTGTTCAAAAGTCAAAGAGCAAAGGCATGAAGGAATTGCAATTGAAATAGCTTTTCACCATGCCTTTGTTGCCATTGGAGATATCAAATCCTCTACCTTGTTATAGACAAAGATATGATATCTTTAAATGCAGTCACAAACATGGTGAGAAATGATCCCCATACTTGAAAAGATGGCAAAGTTGGTGGAGCGCAAGTAGCTGGGCAGGTGCTATTATATGACATAATCTTAAATCTTAAACCTTCTCACTCATGTACCTATAAATCCAAAACAATGTTTGGAAATTTCTTCATGTCTTTATGCATTGTCCTTTAACAAACGATACAAGATTAGAATTTTTAGGATTTACATATTAGTTTTTTTATCAGATGCTAGGAAATTAGATTTTCCAAGAAAATTTGATGTTTTATGGTTGGGTCCTTATGTAGCTAAAGAAGTCTTTTTAAATAATTTAATTTGGTTGTAAATACTAAACGGAGAAGATTTTTCTATTAAAACTTTTGGGAATAGATGTAAGGAATATAGAGTGTGATTTGTATCATATATCAAAAAAAATATTTTATCCTTGTATTCATATTTATTTAAGATAAAAAATTTAAAAAAAAAATAAAATAGAATATTAGAACTTGTGATTTTATATTTGACAAATATCCAAGGAGAATTGAAGTATTGATCATAAAAGAGGTTGCTATTGAAGCATCTCAGGTTTGAATCTAGTTGAAAAAATAGACTATTCCAATGAATTAGTGTTAGTGCAAGAAAAGACCAACCTTGACACCTAATAGATATATAGACCTTAAAAGGTTAATATCAAAATCTTTTCATATTTATCTTTTTATTTTTTATTTTTTATTTTTAATATTGATTTTTTTTTTCTATAATTATTAGTTTTTAGATTTGATTTAATTTTTTCTCTCTTTTTTCTTTGATTCTATAGAAGAAAATATACTTTAGTTTCTTCAAATTAGTAGCAACTCATTTATTCTCATCTCAAATAGTTGTTGAAATTTGTATAGATAATTCTTCTATTTATTCAATAGCACTCTGAAAGGTCAATTCCGGATTCTTCTCTTTTGTAAATCATCCCAAATGGTCGCCATGTGTGAGTCATCAAATTAACTCATTAGTTGTTTTAGGATAAAAGAATATATTTAAAATGCCAAAATTATAATTTTAAAGTGAAGATGTATTTAAAAGATACTAAATAAAAGATAATAGTATTAATAAAAAAGAAATGGAATCTTAATAAGTCTTAGAGATAATTATCTTAGTTGATTTAGTATTTTTTTTTTAATTATAAGAATTAATATTAAATTATTAAGACCAATATCTACATTAGCCTTCTATCTCCACATACCACTTATATAAAACATATAAATATTATTTAGTAGATAGAAGAAGCATGAAAAAAATACCTCATATCCTTGTTATTATTTATGTAATAAATAGGATTTTTAGTTGATTTAAATTGATTTTATTAGTATAAAAAATCACCAAGGTAGAAAAAAATAATATTAAATTGGTATTAATATTTTAAAAATACTATAGAAATTTTTAGAATTCATTTAGAATTTATTTAGAATTTTTTAGGATTTTTTAGAATAATTTTGAAGACTTTGGTAAAAATGAGTTTTATCACCTTGGGAGCTATTACAAAGAAATGGAGCAAGATTTGAAGGCCATACAAGGTTCTTCGGCTAATTGGGTGTTTTTAAATACCATGGTGAAGTCAAAAATATAAAATAAATGAATTTTACTAATAGAAAATAGAAGGACTAGCAGCTAGTATAGTCCTTGTAAGAAGGGAGGTGTATAAGTCCCATATAGATTGTGGCACCTTGGATGTAGGTAGGAGGATAAGACTAAGGCCTTGTGGCCTCTCTAGGACACCTTTATATACTACTTGTGAGCCTTGGTGAGGTTCAAACTCATGATCTCTTAAAAAATTATCCTTGAAGTAAAAAATTTCTATTTAATTTTTTTATTATTTATCTTTTATCTTTGAACTATCATAATAAATTTATAATAATTCAAATTTATATATTTTTTATATCATTAGAAAGATTAAAAAATTATCTATTTAAAAATATAATTTTTATTTTTTATTTTTATTTTTGATTAGATGAAAATATAATGAACAAACTATAACCTAGTTTTGAATTGTGCACTTGCTTGATATCATTTATTTCACTTGTTTTGTTGTTTTTTTTTTTGTTATTCTTGCTATTTGCTTCTTTCACTTTATACCACCAATTACAAGAAATTCTTAAGTGAGGCTGTCTTATAATTTGGATTGAGGAATGATTTTTATCCTCGCACCTTATTACTTTCACAATTAGGCAACTTAGATTTTTCCTTGCAAGTTCTAATCCTAATCAATGAGCTTCAATAAGCTATAACTCTTAAATTGACTATCCACTTCATATGAAATTTTGCACATAAATGCCACTATAAATCTTTTACATACTCAAAAAATTTCAGCCCAATCTAACTTATATATTATGAAAAAACATTCAAAACCTACACTGATGTCTCTTGGCCGCAAACTTGAAAGTTGATGCAAATATTCCAACAGTAATTTTTCCTTCTCTAACTATTAACTTCAAATTAAAATTAATATACAGTTTGATTTCCAAGCCTTCTAATACCATACCAAATTTCTCTTTGTTTTAATTAATAGATCTCTAGATTTTGTAAAAATCCTAAATAAACTTAAATTGCCAACTTCTTATACCTCCTTGTACTAAAGATCAAACACCTCCTAGCTACACTATTAGATTATTACAAATTCTTATATAGTCTTAGCACATTCAATCATCCATACACTCTCAAACTTTCAACTATAGATGTTATACTAATTATACAAAATAGCCAAGAATGTTAGTCCTAATTTTATAGCATAAATTCCAAATTACTAATACAAACCTTGATTTTAGACAATGATTACTAAGTCCTTTCAAACCCTATGGAAATAAATCTTATGCCTATAGAATGAGCTTAAAATTAACTTTCAAATTCTAATCGCTGATCTTCAAATGACTTGATATCTTGCCCTTGGTGGTTATTTTTGTGGCTAGAGGTCTAATTTCGACCTTGTCCTATAAATGGTCAATTCTCAGATATCAATCCAACCTATCCTAAGGATTTTTAAGCTTGATCCGATCATCAGCTATATTAGTTATTTACCTCTTTTATCCTATTTTTATCAATTTATGGTTTTTTAAAAATAGTGAAAGAATTTTTATAACTTAGAAGAAAAAATTAATAACTAATTTTTATCTATTAGCTATTAAGGCAAGAAAAAAATCTAAGAGGCTTCCATAAAACCTTTTTTAAATAGCATAAGTTCTTATTGAACCAAGATAATTGAATATTAAATAAAAAATTATTCTTGTTTATATATTTTATTACATAAATGTATTAGAATACAATATCTAACTACTCTAAACCTGCACATCTTCCTGTATGTGCCAAATGAATCATAAGTCATAGTTGGCATCATATCATTTCTTCATTTTTTATATCAAGTTCTTCATCATCATATTCATCATCTATTTCAATATAATTATCTTCTTTAGAATCATTGATATCTTTAATATGTTCTTTCATATTGATTTCTCTATCTTATCTTTTAAAAATCTTTATTTGCTTCTTAGCAATAGATACTTTTAACCTTGTACCATTCAACTCTTTCAATGAATTTATGGCATTATTATGGATTATTACTACTATATATAATTTAAATTAATATTTTAAAAACTTTTACAAAGTATTATGTTAGTTATCCAAACTACTATCATAAACAAATATCCAATCACCTTCTTCAATTGCTCAAGGCCTCAATCAATATTATTTATCAAACCAAGTCTTATTCTTTAGCCTTGCTTTTTGTAATCTTTTTAATGCCAACTTTACATCTTTCGATCTTTATTTAAATTATCACATTTTAATAGCCAACAATTCTTTCCTTCTTAATCCATCTTTCTAAGGTAGTATATTCTAAGTTGGTACATATTCCTCAATTGGCATAATAGATTTTTTACCTAATATGAATTCCACTGGCATATATCTTGTCACTAAACTATAGATTGTTTGATCAGTCCATAATGCATAAGATAGAAGTTGATGCCATTCTTTCACTCTTCTATTACAAGCTTTAATGAAGGCTTTTATAGTTGGTGGATGTTGTTAAAGATATACACTTTGGAAGTTTGTAAAACCTTCTAGAATATTCTAGAAGCTTCTTGAATTAGTGAAAGTTAATTGAAAAGCTTCCTAGTTAGTGAAAGTTGATTGAGAAGCTTCCTAATTAGTGAAAGTCAATTGAGAAGTTTTTTAGTTAGTGGAAGGAGCTCAAGAAGCTTCCCAATTAATAGAAGCTGCTTGAAAAGTTTCTTAGTTTGATAGAAGCCATGCAGAAAGCATCCTAGACAAGAGTATATATAGGGGTCAAGGTTGAAGAGTTCTTTAGTCTCAACAACACATCTTTTGGAGCTCTAGCTCACCTTTCTTGGTATTATTTGTATACTTATCTATTTATTTCAAATTTTTGGTTGTTTCTTCTCAAAACCTTGTCTTCGTTCAAATCTCTTGTTCTATATTCTTATATCCTTGATAATTTGTCATGACTAACCTCATCTTTAATATCAAAGTTAGATTCTTTTAATTAGAGAGTAGATTACCCTTCTACTTGAAGGTATGTCAGCGCTTTAGAAGTTACAAATTATCCTCCTTTAAATTGATATTTTTTTTATTATAATATTCAAACTTTGTCTTTCTTGTGAGACAGTGGATCATCCCTCTCCTTGAAGATCTTAAAGCATTTTAGAAGTTGCAGATTACCTTCTTCTAAATTGATATTGTCTTCTTATAGATTCTTTTTTTTTTTTTTTTTTAAAAATGGCTAGAGGTCAAGACATTAGTATGATTGAATCTTTTAAGTCCAAGTTAGATGCCATTATAAGTGCTCTTATTACTTTATCTATTAGGAATGCGGAGATTGAAGGAATTATTGCAAAACTTTATAACAACGCAACATTTGGAGTACCACAATTTAGACTGCATCTAGCTCCAACTTCTATGCTTGAAGATGTAGTACTACCTATGCTACATCAAGAAAATCCACATGTTCAACAACGTAAGGAGCCTCGAGTTAGTCTTTTGGAGAAATATGATGATACACGTTTAAATTTCCAAAAGATTTGTCAATCAAATTTGATTGATAACAATTCTACAATCTGATACTTATCTAACAAAAGAATCATGGATTGGATTGGTTGGCACCTTACTCATGAGACAAGCACTATCATAGTTTGCTTCTTTATTTGAAAAAGATCATCAATTTTAAACAACTTTGAAATTTTTTATGGAAGTATTTGTAAAAGCATTTGAAAAACATGACAAGGCTTATTGGATAATATCTTAGATCCAAGCATTACATCAAGGGGAGCGCTTTGCATCAGTCTATGCATTCAATTTTAAGCAATTAGCATGCAACATCAATTGGGACAAAGAAGTCCTAATGAGCCAATTTTATTGGAGATTAAGAGATGATGTGAAGGATTTATTATTGTCACTTTCAGATCTACAATTGCTCAATGAAGCCATTAGCTAAGCCAAAAATATAATAACTAATTATTTTAATGCTGACAAGATCAATGCTCATGGACTTCAACAAGACAACACGCAATCTGACATACCCTTGCTACATCAACAAGCATTTTGAATTCTCACTAAAAAATAAAAGATATATAATTTGATACAGTATGATTTAAAGCTCTTAGTCCACAAGAAAAAAAACATTGAATGGAAGAAGGTCTATGCCTATATTGTGGTGAGGAAGGCCACAAGGTTGGCAATTGCCTGAAAAAATAACATTGACATTTTACCAAAATCACGAGTGCAATTGTTCAGGAAAACGATAATGTACAACCATAGTAGGGACCATGCAACTAGACAATCCAACATTACAAAATTATTTAGGTTTGTCTCTTTCTATTCAATCTGCTCATTGTTTTATAATTCTTTTATATTTTAGCCCTCAAAAGCTTTAGACAACTGCTTTGTTAGATTTAGGGGCATCTATTTATTTCAAAGATGAGGCATTCACTAAGCTTTATAAAATTCATCTAATATAGAAATCCAAACCTATTCATGTAGAGATAATAGATGGATGATCTTTATTCTCTGATAGTATCATCTATGAAATCCCGCCTATAAAAATATTGTTCAAAGATTATAGAAGCCAAATTATGTTCAACGTTATTAAAACTCCTTCAAATCCTATTATTCTTGGGTTGTCTTGGTTGAAAAAGTATAATCTATTTATAGATTAGAAGTTACAAAGAATAACATTTCTGATAGAGATTCATATAAAAAAATTTGAAAAAAGCCATGATTTGATAAACCTTTATTTATTGGTGCAAGAGCTTTCATAAGATCCGCCAAAGAAGGTACACTATTTATTATTTATGCAACTCCAATTAAAAAAGATATGACTTCATCAACAAGTATTCTAGAGCATTAAAATAAATTTTAAGATATTTTTCAGAAAAAAAATGTTAATATATTGCCGGAGCACCAACCATATGATTGTGCTATAGATCTTCAAGAAAGAACACAACCACCTTTTGGCCCAATCTATAATCTTTTTCAAAATAAGCTTTTGGTATTGAAAGATTATATTGATGAAAATCTTGCAAAGAACTTTATCAAACATTTAAAGTCTCTAACAGGTGCACTTATACTTTTGATGAAGAAAAAGGATGGTTCCTTACATATGTGCATTGATTATCATGGATTGAATAAAATAATGATAAGAAATTATTATCCACTACTGTTAATTTTAAGACTCTTGGTACAACTCGGCCAAGTTGTGAGGATAAAATTCACTCCTCAATCCAAAGTATAAGGTGGTCTCAATTATGAGTTGCTTATAAATTGTGGTGTGAAGTATAAGGAGCAATAAACAACAATGAAGGAGAAGATCAACACAATACAAGTGAAATATGTGCAATTGAATAATTGCACATTACAAAACTAGTCACAGTCTGTTCACTGTATTTTCACCTAATAAAAAATAAAAATAAAAAATAAAAATTATATTTTTAAGGAGATAATTCTTTTATCTTTCTAATGATATAAAAAAATATATAAATCCAAATTACTATGAGTAAGTTATGATAATTCAATGATAAAAGGTAAAAAATTAAAAAATTAAGTGAGTAATTTTTACCTCATAGATAACTTCCTTAAGAGATCAAGAGTTCGAACCTCACCAAGGCTCACAAGTAGTGTATATGGGTGTCCTAGAGAGGCCACGAGGCAATAGTCTTATCCTCCTACTTACATCCAAGGTGCCACAACCCATGAGGGACTTGTGCACCTCTCTTCCCACAAGGACTACACTAGTTGCTGATCCTTCTATTTTCTACTAGTAGAAGTAATATTTTTGCATTTTTGACTTCACCACGGTGTTTAAAAATACCTAATTAGCCTAGGGACCTTGAATGGCCTTCAAATCTTGCTCCATTTCTTCATAATGGCTCCCAAGGTGGTAAAACTCATTTTTATCAAAGTCTTAAAAATTCTTCTAAAAATTCCTAAAAAATTATAAATAAATTCTAAATAAGTTTTAAACAAATTCTAAAAATTTCTATAATATTTCTAAAATAATAATATCAATTTAAAACTATTTTATTCTACCTTGGTGATTTTTTATAATAATAAAATCAATTTAAATCAACTAAAAATCCTACTTTCTACATAAATAATTAAAAAGACATGAGATTTCTTTCTCATGCTTCTTCTACTTACTAAATACAATTTATACATTTAATAAGTGGTACATGAAGATAGAAGGCCAATGTAGACATTGGTCTCCATAACTAAATACTAATTCTTACAATTAAGAGAAAATACTAAACCAACTAAGACAATTGCCTCCAAGACTTATTAAGACTCCATTTCTTCTCCACTATTACTATTCTCTTTTATTTAGTATCCTCTAAATATATCTTCATCTAATAATTATAATTTTGACACTTAAATATATTCTTTTGTCTTAAAACAACTAGTGAGTCAATTTGATGACTCACATAAGTCAAGATCTACATTAAAATAGATCTTTATGGAATATACAACCTACTATGGATCAAGAAAGGAGATGAATAGAAGACTGCATTTTAGATAAGGTATGGACATTTTGAATATAATGTCATGCCTTTTGGACTAATAAATGGATCTGCTATCTTTTAGTATTTAATGAATGACATCTTTCAAGAGTACTTGAACAAGTTTGTGATAATCTATCTTGATGACATCTTAATCTTTAAAAAAAATCTAGAAGAACACAAGAGACATATCAAGTTGATATAACAAAAGTTGTGAGATATAGGTTTGTATGCCAAACTAGAGAAATATGTATTTCATCAATCTAAGATGGAATCTTTGGAATACATCATATCTACTAAGGATTTGACATAGATCCTAGGAAGATAGAGGCAATTATGCAATGGGCTATTTTGAAGACTGTGAGAGACATACAATGTTTTCTTGGATTTGTTAACTTCTATCAGATCTTCATTAAAAATTATTCTCAAGTTGTCGCCCTTTTTATTCAATTGACATGTAAAGATAAATTAAAATAGAGGCCTTAAGGAAAGAAGGTATTTCAAGACTTCAAAATGGCATTTACTATAGCTCCAAAATTGGTGCATCTAGACTTTATAAAGATATTCTACTTGGAGACTGATACTTCGGATTTTGCACTAAAGGCTGTACTTTCACAAATAGGTATAGATAATAAACTCCATCCTATTGTATTTTATTCTCAAAAATTCTTTGCTGCCAAAATTAACTATGAAATCTATGATAATGAGCTTCTTACTATTGTGGATTCTTTTTTAAAATGGTATCATTTTTTTGAAGGAGAAATACATCTTGTGACTGTATATATAGATCATAAGAACTTAGAATATTTTATATCAGCTTGGGTTCTTAACTATTGTCAAGCTTAATAGAATATGTCGCTATTTCAATTTAATTTTATTATCACTTATCACCTTAGAAAGCAACAAGAATTATCTGATATTAAATTGAAGAGTTCATATCTTATATCAAAGATAGAAAAAGTAATATTTGATCAACAATATACAACTTTGTTGAAATCAAAGTAATTTTGCCTTTGTACCACTATTACATTAGTGCCTATTGATTCAAATATGTAATAGTGGTACAAAGTTCAAATTTGAGGAAGACCTTCTATACTTTGAAGAATGTTTATATATCTCAAAAGGACCAACATGACTGCACATTCTTCAATATTGCCATGATTTTCCTGCTACGGATCACTTTGGATTCAACAAGACCTTAGAATATATTTCTTGAGATTTTTAGTGGCCTCAAATGTAAAAGGCAGTGAAGGATTTTGTGCTCTCTTACAATATCTGATCAAGATCCAAAAATCCTTGACAACGCTCTTATGGACTCTTGCAACTCTTGCATGTTCTAAGACGGTCATAGTCTTCTATCTCAATAGATTTCATCACAAATCTATTGCCATCCAATTTATTAGACAACATCTTTGTTGTAGTTGATTGACTTACAAAAATGGCTCATTTTATTTCCTCCAAAAAGACTATGTCTAGTGAAAAAATACCAAGGCTCTTTCTCTACAATATATATTGATATCATGGCCTATTAAATGATATTGTATCCAATTAAGGATTCCAGTTCATATTTAAGTTCAACAAATGTCTTTTTGAAATATTAAAGGTAGATATTAAATTTTCTTCACCTTTCTATTTTCAAACTAACGGCCAAACAAAAAGAATTAACTAAATTTTAGAACAATATTTATGATGCAATATTAACTATCAACAAGACAATTGGATCTTGTATTTATTATTAGTAGAATTTATATATAATAATATTATTTATACTTCAATTCAATAAACTCTATTTTATTCCAATTATAGATATCATCTGAAGCTTGATCTGTGGAGTACTCCAAAGAACAACAATCCAATGGCTGAAGGATTTGTAAAGTAGCTATCGCAACACCAAACAACCTTGAAGTTTCAATTACAACCAGCTCAACTTGCTTACAAGGCATTTGCAAATAAATTTAGGAATCAACTGCCTACTTTTCATATTGAAGATAACTTATGGCTTCTTTGACAAAATATCAAGATCAAGCGGCCATGCAATAAGTTGGACTATCAAAAGTTGGAACCATTTTCTATCCAAAAGAAAATTAATCAAGTGGCATATTGCTTAGAATAATCATCTTCTTTAAAGATACACCCAATTTTTCATATCTCTCTTTTAGAACCCTATAAAGAGTCGCATATTGCAGGAAGAGTACAATAATTACTGCCTAGTATTGAAATTGAAGACTATAAAGAATATAAGGTTGAAAAGGTATTTAATTGATGGCGAAGGTAGAAAAAATTAGAATATCTTATTCAATGGCGGGGCTATGATATTAATGAGCGTACATAAAAATCAGTCGTAAATCTCACCAATGCGCTTCAAAAGGTATAAGAATTTTATCAACTCTATCCCCACAAATCCAAACGTATTCGATAAAAATTCTTTAGTGAAGATTAGATTTAAGGAATATTCATAAAGATGGAGAGAATTAAACTAAAGCCTTCATCAATGTATAGCCATCTATTTTAAAATAGAATAGAATGGTAGAAGCAAGTTAGTTACCATGTCAAACCTTCAAGCATTGAGAGAACAAGACTCAAAAGATTCTTTTGCCACGCAAGCTTTAAACAAACTAGTATAATTTTTATAACCTTCAATTGAGCAAAGTGAGGATAATACATTTTAGCATCAACTACAACCTTAGTTGGAGCCATTAGGAGCAAGATCCAACTATGTAAGTCTTAATTCCAATGCTCGAGCTTTAGTGATATTGCTTGAGTTTTGAAAGGTGAATCCTTTTAGTCTTGAGATCTTATTTGGAAGATGTTTTGAAGGCCACAATGAAGATCAGATCCTTAGATGGGATATTTCAATAATGGAGGTATTAACTCAAAGCCGTAGGCAATTTCTTTGAAGACCAGTAAAACCTATTGCTCAAGAACAAAAAAACATAATACATAGCTTTACTAATACAGCGTATCTTAATTTCTTACGTATGTAATAAGTTTGAGCTCCTCTTGAGACTCGTCACTAGAGAACAAGGTGATGTTAAGGACATACACTTCGGAGGTTTGCAAAACCTTCTAGAATATTCTAGAAGCTTCTTAAATTAATAAAAATTAGTTGAGAAGCTTTTTAATTGATAAAAATCAGTTGAAAAGCTTTCTAGTTAGTGAAAGTCAGTTGAGAAGTTTTTCAATTAATGGAAGGAGCTCAAGAAGCTTTTCAATTGATAGTAGCTGCTCAAAAAGCTTCTTAGTTTGATAGAAGCCACTTAGAAAGCATCCTAGATAGGAGTATATATAGGGATCAAGGCTGAAGAGTTCTTCAATCTCAATAATGTATGTCTTGAAACTCTAACTCACCTTTCTTGGTATTGTTTGTATACTCATCTATTTAATTCAAGTTCTTGTTAGTTTCTTCTTGAAACCTTGTCTTAGTTCAAATTTCTTGTTCTATATTTTTATGTCCTTGACAAAAGTCCATGTTCACTCTTTGCATTCCCCACTAGATTATAAGCAGTAATTAATGATAATTTAATTCTACATCTTCTAAAGAATTCACAACTTTCATGTACATCTAATTCTCCATGATTTGCAATGATCTTTTCCACACATCTATAGCAACAAATAACATCCTCAAGTATAAACCTACAAATTCTTTTTGTAAACTTTGTCCTTAATATCCTACCTTCTACTTGATTAGATAAATCTTCACAAGCCAAAATTAAATACCTCATTTGCTATAGTCCCATTGGTATAATAATCAAATCCACAACTCATTTAAAATAAATAGCCCAAGGATATATTGCATATAGACCATCTCGATATTATATATTTGAATACATTTGACAAGTTACACAAGATTCTACAAATGAAGCTATATCTTGATACATATTCTTCTACTAAGATTGTTCCTTCAATTTAACAAAAGTAGTCCAAATTC
The DNA here is from genome assembly GCA_036785485.1 of Physcomitrellopsis africana. Lineage (NCBI taxonomy): Eukaryota > Viridiplantae > Streptophyta > Bryopsida > Funariales > Funariaceae > Physcomitrellopsis > Physcomitrellopsis africana. Next base: position 42,378 of record JAWRVF010000206.1, on the reverse strand, counting down.
CTCTATGCCCCGCCCATAACTATCATGCAATTCTTTGAATAATTTTTGTTGATCTTTCTTGATACCTACTACTCATTGTGGCATTGTAATGTTTGTTTATGGTTTCTTCTATAGAAATCCTCCTTATAATATGAACTTATATGTCTTTTTCTTGATCTATCTAAATTTTTCAATCAACCAATTAGCATGCTTGGTTAATATATTCAAATAATGTCCAATATCTAATAACTCTCCTTCATAATTTTTTTCATGAAATGACTTAGTTTCCTTGTTCAATTATAAAATTGAATAAAATTTTGTACCCACATCATCAATATCCTCAATCATCTCATCTTCTTCATCATATTTTGCTTGAAATAATATATTTGCTACCAGATTGTCTTTTCTTGCAACATATCTAAACTCTAGATTTAATAATTTGATAAAAGTAATCCATCTCAATATTGCAATATTTAGTATTATAAAATTAATAATCATTCCAAGTAAAGTCAAACAATCTATTTCAATCACCACCATTGCCTCAATCAAATAATCTTTTTCATCTTTTATAGCTAAAATAACTCTCCATAATTCTTTTTTTACGTGTGAGTATGCATACTAGTGAGTATTTAAAACCTTAGCTCCAAATCAAACTGCAAATTTGTGCCTATTTGAATCATTTTGACCTACAATCCATCTAATGGCAATTGAACTAGCATCCAGTGTAAGAATCATTGATCTATTCCACTTATAATCAATTGTTTTTAACATTGGAGGTGATGTCAATAAATCCTTCAATCTTTGCATTGTTTTGATATATATATATATATATATATATATTTTTTCCATTTAAATCAATAATCCTTGCATAATAATTCATACAATAGATTTGTTATGTGAATATAGTGAGGAATCCAAATATGATAGAATATACATGCATCCAAAAACCTTTGTACTTCTATTAAAGAACTACAATCTTCTTTTATTCTTCTAATTGCATCAATTTTGACTGGATCCGGTTTCCTTCTATAAAATCCACATAAATATCCAACAATTATAACTTCTTGTACTTCAAACATAGATTTTGCATCCAATAATGTAAGAAGAACTTCTTCATGCCAAATCAACATTTTTTCACAATTTTGTATATGATCAATAATATACTTGCAACATCCTCTCTTATCTAAGGTTTCATCCTTGTCTTCTTCTTTGCACCCATTTAGAAGAACATTATTTAAAAAAGGCATAATCTTCTCAAAAATAAAATCCCTCAACACCTTATTCATTCCATTTATCATATATGCAATTGAGTTAATAGCACCTTGAGGAAGAGTACACACTTTAACTAGTCCAAGTGGTATTCTCATTGTTGTCATGTTTCTATTCCCTTTTGCAAGTTAAAACTAGTCATAGCTTGAATACAAATCATCCATTGAATAGATTGCCCTTCTTGCAAATACTTCAGCAAATTCATCTATTATTGGTCCAATTCCTATATTTTTAATAATTATTGTAATTATTGGTTGTATATCTTGAATAAATCATAATGATCTATTTTTTTTAGACATCATAAACCATTAATTAGAATATAGTGCAAAAGAAAGCTCCAAAATCTTTATCTTTATCTTTTCTTTCAATAATTCTATCAAACTTGGCAAATATGCCTTTGGTACTGTAATTGGCTTTAAATCCCGAGGCATATTTGATATAGTAAAAATATCCATTGGAATTACAACATTTGGATCCACATATCTAATTTCATAAAATTCAAAGACAAATGATTTATCTCGCTTTGCTAGCATCTCTTTGAAGTATACAATTCCTTCTAGCAATAAAGAACCATCAAAATCAATCTTCAATTCCTCAAAAGTCTCTTTTGTGAACTTATGTCAAATATTCTTTGGATTCTTTAAGCTCTTTTCTTTTGACACTTTTTCCATCTATTTTTTAGAATCTTTTAGCAAAGATCCAGCAACATATTCTATCTTCTTATCTATTATCTTATATTTAGTTTCAACCACAATATTTGGTGCTAAAAAAGATTCAAGTATAGAGAAGATTTTCCTTGAATGAATTTGCACAACCTTATCATCATCTCCTAACCTAATCAATACAATTAATTCCAAAAAATCTTTCAAGCCATTTTTTTTTATAAATACCAAAAATCCTTTCATCATCCTCTAATGTCTCTAATTCATATAATTCTTTTTTAATATTATATAGTCTTTTTCTTTCTTTTATTTTTAAATCTATAATTTTTTTATATATAATACTTCAAGTTTTAAAAATATCAATAAAACTTATATCAAAGGCACCTATATCTTGCAAAAGTACCTCTTCTTCTATACCTTTATAATTTCGCTTTATAGTGTTATTCTCCAAAAGTCCTTAAATTCTTCAACAATCCTTAGCAATGGATTCTTTCTCAACTTGTCTCAATTCCATTCATGATTTGAAGACATAATCAAAAACTATACTGCCCTTCTCCCATCCTCACCACAAATCTATGCATAAGTTGAACCATCATCAAGCACTTTTATTTCTATCCAAATTATAATAATATATGGTTGTCTCAAAATAAAAAGATAAGATGTTGCATCTTGAATAAATTTTTTTTGATCCATTGTAACATCACTAATCCAAATTTTCACATCTGGGCAAGTACTATATAATTCATCTTGTGTATTATTAGCTGTCTGTATTATCCATCCATGTTCTATATCAATTGGCTACTTTTGCTTCATGTAAAGATCCTTGGATATAAGATTTATCTCCAAATTGTGGTCAATCAAAACAATAACCAACTCATCTATATCTTCAATCTTCACTAATACCTGTGTAGTTAGTCTAATCCAATGCTTTTGAGTATAATGGCTTAAAAGTTCTTTTTTTTTTATCACTTTGATCATCAAAATATGCTCTTTGATTATGACTCCTTTCCTCACTTGTTGATTGTTTGCAATAGTTATGAAATTCATCTTCTTCATCCTCACATACATACACATCAATAGTATGATTTAATCTGGTTTCATCTATTAATTGCCTCTCCTACTTAATATTGTCAATAATGACATCTTGAAATTCTTTTTTTGTAATATTTAAAATCTTTTTTATTATAAACTCAATTTTAGCATTGAATACAAGTTCCTCAAGCACCTCTTTTAAATTTGTTGTTGCTTAAATATAAGAGAGCAATTTGTAAGTTGTTGACTTATCTTTTTCTTTTATGTCTTTTGATTTTTTTTTAATCCTATTGAAGCATCCTTCATTGATAACTCTTGTGAAATCATCTCACAAGCCTTATCTCATCAAATCTGCCTCTTAGAAGAACTTCCTTCTCTTGTGTCATCAAAATCCCATCTTCTCTTTTCTTTCATTAAAGCTTCATGTTAACTCTTAGCAATATAAGCATATCTTGACAAAGCTTCCACAAGATCCTTTCAACTTGTAATTCTATAAATTAATATAACAATCCTCAATAAAGCTTCTTGTAGCATCTTCTTTTTATATATTGTAGAAATAGTAGAAGACCAAAGTCCACTTGATTTAATATTTCCAAAAAAAACTTGTTTGCCATCATCATCCATCCTAGTACTATAACTTATAATTTCTATTGCTGCAACCTCATTTGCTGCGAAATAATCTCTAATCAATGCTTTCATATATCCCTTATCAAAGTTAGTTTGGAAAAAATCACTAATATCTTCTAATGCCACTTTCCTATCTTTTCAAAAAATAATGCCTTATTGCACTATTTTATTGAATTCACCGCAATCTTTTTGAGAATGAGAATCATCATCACATCAAATACATCTTTGCACATATCCTTACTTAGAAATAGCCTTTGAACTTATTATAGAAGTCTTTTCTTTAAGCCTTACAAGTTTGATATGAAGATCCTGCATCCCACGTATAATTTCTTCAATTTTCATATCTTCTTCTTTTAGTGTAGTTATTGAAGGTTGGACAATAGGTACCATTGATTATAAAGTAGGCACTTGAATTTTAGGTACTTATACAATTCTTTGAATACCAATTCTATCCTTTTTCTTTTCTCTTTTTATAAGCAATCCCACTACATCTTCAACTTCTTTCTATTTTGTTGTTAGTCCTTCATCTTCTTCTTTATTTTCAAAAAGAATTTCTAATTTTTCTTATAATTTTTTATTAGCTGCTTAAAGAAATAATTCAACCTTATTTGGTCCCAATGTTATCTTTTCTACTTTTGATAACTGAAAATACTACCTTTCAAACTCTCTTAATAATTTCATAGCTTGCAATTTCTTATTATGATACTCAATCCATTCCAAAAATGACTTCTTAGTGATTCAATTAGAATCTCTTAAGAGATATTCATCTCTCAATGCGTAGGAGAATGTCTCTTAAGAACTTCTAAATTGTTCTATAATCAATTTCACATGTTCTCTTATCTCCAGCATCATGGCAAGCTCAAATAATAAAATCATATGATTTTTAAAAATAAGATTCAATTCCATCTCCCATACATAATATTTTAAATACTTAGAAATATTCCTTCTATCAAACTAGTCAACCTTGTTAATCATTGCTTATAATGCTTTGATTGCAAAAGCCTCCTTATGATCATTGCTCTATTGCTATTGCATAAATAATATAAATACTTGAAACATATTTGTAGTATTTGGATCTAGATACATATCTTATCCACCAAAAGAAAATCTACTTGAAGCTCCGCTTGAAGATCCACTTGAAGCGCCATCCAAAGCTCCATCAAAAATTCTAAATTCAACCTTCTTGCCTTCTTGCGCCATCAATTCTAAATAACCACAAATAAAATTCAACACCTTCTATCTCAAACCTTCATGTTAGGTTCACCACTTATGTTGTAATATGTGTTGTCTTGTTTGGAAATACATCGAGCACCCGGCTATGGAGGGTGAAATTGTGGTTTACAAATATGCAAGAAACTTTAATAGGTTTCACCCATATAAGAAGAATATGATTTGAATTTCAATTCAAAAGTACTTAAAGCCAATAAAAAGTAATTAAAAATATTCTTTTTGATATCTTCAACCATATACAATATCCAATTGCCTTATTATTTTTATAATTAGGCAACTTAGATTTTTTGTTGTAAGTCCTAATCTTAATCAATGAGCTTCAATAAGCTATAACTCTTAATTTGACCATCTACTTCATGTGAAATTTTGCACAAAAATGCCACTATAAGTCTTTTATATGCTTAAAAAATTTCAGCCTAATCCAACTTACACATAATAGAAAAACATTCAAAATCCACACTGATATCACTCAGCCACAAACTTCAAAGTTGATACAAATGTTCCAACAATGATTTCTCCTTTTTTTAATCATTAACTTCAATTCAAACTTAGTGTATAATTTGATCTCTAAGTCTTCTAATAATATGCCAAATTTCTCCTTGTTTTGATTAATAGATCTCTAGATTATATAAAAAATCCTAAACAATTCTAAATTACCAACTTCTTCTACCTCTTCATACTAAAGATCAAACACCTCCCAACTACACTATTAAATTATTACAAATTTTTACACAATTTTAGCACATTCAATCATCTACATACTATCAAACTTTCAACTATAGATGTTATACCAATTGTATAAAATAGCCAAGAGTGTTAGTCCTAACTTTATTGCATAGATTCCAAATCACCAATACAAACCTTAGCTTTAGACAATGATTGTTAAGTCCTTTCAAATCCTATGGAAATAAATCTTATGCTTATAGAACAAGCTTTAAACTAACTTTCAAATGAAGTTGCTGATCTTTGAATGACTTGATACCTTGCCCTTGGTGGCCATTTTTGTGGCTAGAGGTTTGATTTTAACTCTATTTCGTAAATGGTCAATCCTTGGATATTAATTTAATCTATTTTAAGGATTTTTAAGCTTGATCCTATCCTCAATTTAACCTTAGTACCAATTATATTAATTATTTATCTCTTCTATCCTATTTTTATTAATTTATGGCTTTTTAAAAATAATGAAAGAGTTTCTACAATCTAAAAGAAAAAATTAATAATTAACTTTTATCTATTAGTTATTAAGACAAGAAAAAAATCTAAGAGGCTTCCATAAAATCTTTTTTAAATATCTTGAATTCCTATTGAACCAAAATAATTGAATATTAAGCAAAAAATCATTCTTGTTTATATATTTCACCACATAAATGTGTTATAATACGACAACGTATTGAATTATTATCAAGATTGTTGGAACATGTCTTTGTCAAGATTCGAGTTTATTAGCATTTATTAGCCAAAAAAACAACAAGGTCTATCCAATGCTCTTTTTTGGTATTCTTATCTTGTACCAAAAAAAAAGATGTAACTTTTGATTAACAAAGGACAATCTTATTGATGCTAGAACAATTTCATCTTTGAGTAATAAAATCAACATTGATTGTTGATTCAACTTTTTTCAAACAAGTCTAGTCAAGTATGTCTTCAAATCCTCTTGTTTATAATATTAACAATAATTCATCCAAGTCTCATAATACTTCCCAATTCAAATTCAAAAACAATCTATTTTATTTTAAGAAACATTTATATGTTCCAGAAGGTGAAGCACAACAATATACTCTTAAAACTTGTCACAACTTTCCTACAACAAGATATTTTGGATACAATAAGACTTTGAAATTAATATCAAAAGATTTTTGGTGGCCTCAATTATAAAAGGTTGTTAAAAGGTTTGTGCAGTTATGTGATATTGATTTAAGATCAAAAACTCTTTGTCATCAATCTTTTGGATTTCTCCAACCATTACCTATATCAGAATAACCATGGTCTTTTATTTTTATAGATTTTATCACAAATCTATCAATTTTAAAGTCATATGATTCTATATTTGTGATTGTAGAATATTTTATAAAGATGGAATTTTTTGTACTATGTACAAAATCTATTATAAGTGAAGAAATAGCTAAACTCTTCCTTGACAATATTTATCACTTTCATGGATTGCCAAAGAATATTATATCAAATAAAAGAATGTAATTTGAATCAAGATTTTGAAAAATCCTTTTCAAGATATTGAACGTGGACATAAAATTATCTTTGGCCTTATATCCTCAAACTGATGGATAAATAAAATAAATAAATCAAATTTATAAAAAATATTTAAAATATATCATTAATTATCATCAAGATGATTGAATAATTCTTTTGCCATTGGCAAAGTTTGCTTACAATAATTTGGTACATTCTTCTCTTCAACAAATACCTTTCTTTATCAATTACCATTATCATCTACAACTCAATATTTTTGACTTTTCAAAAGCTGATAATATTATAGCAAAAAACTTAGCAAATTGATTGTCAAAGCTACATCCAAAAGTGAAGATACAAATAAAAGAAGCTTAAGAACAACAAAAAACCAACACAGATATCTATCATAAGAAACAACTTCAATTTCATGTTGGTGATAAAGTGTTATTACTTCATCATAATATTAACACTCTTTATCCTTATGATAAGCTGGATTATTGTAAACTTGAACCATTTCCGATTTGTAAACAAGTCAATCCAATTGCTTATTGATTAAATCTATCAAAGTCTATAAAGATCCATCATGTATTTCATACATTTCTATTTAATCCAAATAAGACAATGGATATACAAAGAAGAAAATAAATGCCATTGCCTACTATAGAAAAAGACAATAATAAAGAATTTGAGTTGGAAGATATCTTAGATTCAAAGCGGTGCTGAAATAGATTAGAATATCTTATACATTGGCATGGATATGATATTAGTGAACGCATATGGAAGCCATCTAAGAATCTAGCAAATACATCAATCAAAGTCAATGCATTTTATTAATAGCATCCATCAAAACTAAGATGAAGAAATAAAAAAATCTTTGCTATAAAGCAAAGCAGGTTCATTGTAGATCTCATTCTATCTTATATCATTAGTTTGATATTTTTTTGAAATTTTCAGCGCTAAAGAGATGGAAAATCAATCAACAAATTTAACTTAAGAGCTATTATTTGTTGAATTATCAAATAAGATATTATGACTATTACAACCTTTAAAATAATAGAATAGAGATGAAAATCCTCAAAAATAATATATTCTTTCTCAAATTGATAGCGATATCAGAATAGAGAGGATTTACTTCAAAAAAGCACTAAGCTTCTAGTTGTCACTAATTTCTCAATCAAATATTAAGATAGATAAAAATTTCAAATTTATATAAATTTATTCTTAAAAAGGGCCATTATATCAAATACACAAGCCTCAAGTGCTCTAGAATCTCTAAAATATAGCAAAATATACTAAATCCTTTATTAATCTTAAAGGGGATTTTTTCCAAATTTCAACAGTACATATCTATAAATTAATCTATCTACAAGTACTCAAATTTTACATAAAATACTAATGTACTCTTAGCAACTATCACAACAAATTTCAATTGTTGATTCATTACCAATCTTTAGATATTACCAAAATCCTAACAGTAGCTTCAAACCCTTATTTACAAACACTTATATGCTAAATTCTTCATATATCACAAATTAAATGCTTAAATGCTATGAAACTTTGATATATAGCTTTTTAATATAATAATTCACCTTTTTGGAAATTTTTAGATAAAAATTCATCTGGAAGCTTAAGATATAGTAAAAATCATCACTATTAATAAAATGGTCTATTTATTGCCTTGGAATTCAATCTATTATCTTTGACTTTCAACATTTTCTTCTTCCAAATTCCAAATATAATAATTCTTCTATATAAGATATAGGTCTTGAAATCACATCTTCAATTGCACCTTCTAATTTCCAAAAGCTCTTGTATAATTCCTTATATTGTCAAAAGAGTGATAGTAGATATGATTTATACACCTTAATTTCAAGTGCCTACTCCTCTTTCATAAAAACTCCAAATCTCCTAATTTTTATACCAAAATTGTAGTATAAAATATAAGATTTCTAACCCTAGCATCTGATTTTCAATTGCCCTCTCTAAAGTTACCAAAATCCTTATTCTCATCATAGACAACTTGCTCAAAGCCTATTGGGTATAACTATCGACCAATGGGAATGAAGATTTTCACCTCTTACCTTCATTTTTCCATACTTTGTTTTCATCCCTTCAAATAAGCCTCTTAATAGTTTATTTTTTCATCTTTGGATTCTAATCTCCTCTCAAGGCTTCATATTAAATATTTAGGTCCTATACAATTTAAATACTATAATCAAAATAAGTAAAAAAAAACCAAAATAAAGTTTCTTATATCAACTTCTTTTAATTTAATCTACTAATCATTCTAACACATACTAAAATTTATGAACATATTATGCATTTTGATATGATTTTACATATTGTAAGCAATTATAGTACAATAGTGAGATACAATGTATTTGATATTACAACCTTAGAAGAGATTCTTAATGTTTGGTGATACTTTTGGAGGTAAGAACTATTCCGGATGGTGTTTCAAATATTTTGTTTAAGAAAAGCTATGAAGGCTCCTACAATGATCAAATATCAGGGTGGTCCTCTCGCACTCGTATGGGATACTATCAATAGTTGAGAGGACCTATCAACTGCATTCAAAAGGAACAAAGATTAGAATATGTAATAAATATAATTCAATGCATCTTAGACTTCCTCAATATATAATCATTGCTCCTTGTGGAACTTGCCTCTAGAAAGGAGAATAATCTCATGGACATAAAATTTATTCTAATAGTTATCTAGATAATATAGATAAGTAGAAGTAAGTAAAAATAGATTAATATGATAATATCTTATAGAAAAGCTTTGTAGAAGCTTTATAGACGCGGTTTCACCTTCATATATGTCTATAAATGATTGGTAGATTAGAAACTTGGCCAACAAGTTAGCCATGTATGGCACATATTGATAGCTTGTAGAACAAGCTAATTACATGGAATAAGCTAGTTATATGGAACAAGCTGTAAAAAACTTATCTTATAAGTTTGATATGTATCTTGCAAATTGGATATGTATTGGAGGTCTTATAGAGTGTTGCTGCGTAGCTCTTAGCTAGATAATATATATATATAGAGACAAGAATGAAGCCTTCTTCACTCTTGTTAACTCCTTTCTTGCTTCTAGTCTAATTCAAGAGTCTTTATATTTTCTAGTCTTTGGCAATAGCCATTCTAGTTTCTTCTTGAATATAAATACTTTCTTATTTGTATTTTGTCGTTTTCATTTGACACATATTTCATTGATTTATGTATCTTCTTTTAATTTGTGTCCTTGATAGGTGACCATAATAAGAAAATCTTTAGAAGAAAGTATCCATAATAAAGGTGGATAGGAGCAAGAAACTATGACCAAGAGGTAAACAAATTGTGAAAAAAAAATGTAAAGCTAAACAATTTGGTTTCACAATCACGTACAGAGAGAATTTGCAACCCATCTTGTTCATGTATTTGTTTTATAGTGCCCAAACTTCCTTTTGGTGAGTACATGGAGAAAGACAAATGTTTTGACCTAAAATAAAGATTGCAACAATTAATTAGAAACAAAGCAAAACAATTTGTATAGTAGGACCAATCTTCTAATAGATTGGATTTTGGAATTTAGGTGTGGATTTCTAGTTGTAAATAAAAAAATTATTGTCACAAGTAGTTTAAAATTTTGTATTGGTAATTTCACTTGCCTTCTAAAGCTTTTATGATGTAGCCAAAAAATCCTGTGTATATTCCAAGAGGCTCTCCTCTGCAACATCATGCAAAATATAGGGTGTGGATAAGGGGTGAGGTGCTTTGAGAGGGGTGGGGGAGTGAAGGGGGCAGGCAGTGGGGCAAAGAGGAGCAGAATGGAGGCGTCTGTGATGGAAATGTGAGGGAGAGAGCACAAAAGCGTTGGGAAGGTTGGCAGCGGTCCGGCGGGTTTGCAAAACGACGGAAGGGGTGGAGATGGAGAGAGATGCCCTGGAAGCGCTAGAAGGAGGGGTCGAACCTCCGACCTTGTGGTTAACAGCCACACGCTCTAACCAACTGAGCTATTCCAGCTGACGTGGCACTCTGCACCGGCCGGGAATCGAACCCGGGTCTGTACCGTGGCAGGGTACTATTCTACCACTAGACCACCGGTGCCTCGCAGCGGTCCTCGACTTCGCCACCGCCCCGCGGCGCCCGAGAAACCTGCCCGCTCCCACGACCGCCTACGCGCCTGCCCCGCATTACACCCTCTCGAAACTACCCACCCCCACGCCCACCACCTGCCCGCGCTCGCGCCTCAACACCCTCCCTCCCCCGATCTCTTCTCCAGAATGGGGAATCCAGCCTTCGCTTCACCGCAACCCAATCGACCCCATCAACTCACTCACCCCCTCATCCACGCCAACGCCCCAGGTTCAGCCCCTTGACCCACTCTCTGTGCACGCCCACCCCTTCCGTATCACCAAACCACACACCACAAACCACAAAAATGCTGTTTCCATCCCCTCCCCTCTCCTCGCTCCCCTCCACTCCTCTCCACTCCACGTGCAGTGCCCCTCGTGCCTGCCGTCACCCGTTGCACAGCAGCATCCCCCACCCATTGCAGATCCTACTCACACACGGACTGTGAATATTCCCTTTTCCACAGCAATATAGATGTGAAAATTATAATATGACCGCCTAGATGTAATGTGCTTGCATGGATGCTATTGTAATAGCTAGTTTGTTTATATCTACTTCTATTGAATACTTCTGTGTAAAAAACACTCTCAAATTAAAAATTTCTTAAACCCTCTCTACTTCTTTTGACCCTTGATGCACCAAATCTAAAATGGTTCTCAAATTTAGTCCCGCATAACTCTCTCTTTTTTGGTAAGGACTTTTTATGGAATTTCCCAACATGTTTGATACTAAGCATTACTTAATAAGTTTGATTTTTAAGTATGGAGCTATGAATTTATGTTCATATAGCAGCTAAGGTCCTATTTCAAGATTCAACCTAATCTAACTATTATTTTAATTTATGTCAATACTTAGAAACAAAATTGCAATTAAAATAAGTTCTAAATCATTCCAAAATAAAGAAGTAGAGAGGGATCAAATTTAATCAAAGCCTCAGTTTAGACAAATATATTTTTTATTAATAATTTTGATACTTTGCTATGAAATGCTATTTCTATGCTTAAATCTTTAATATCATTTTTTGTTTTGTAATTATTATTTATCTATACTGTTAGAGTATAAAGAGTTTATCTCAAGAAAGTACTTAGCTTTTGATTGTCATTAATTGTTCAATCAAGTTTCAAGAAGAAAAAAGTTTCAAATGTATATAAAAATTGTCTCTATTGGGGCAATTACATCAAATATATAGGTCTTCAATAGACAAAAATATCCAAATTTATACTAAAATACCATAAACCTTATGTATCCTAGAATGAGATTTTTCTAAAAACTCAACAGCTGTCAAGGACATAAACTAGAAAAAGATGTATAATCTAATGAAAATTGTATCAAAGAAAAATCACAAAATAGGAATAAGAAAGTATGTACATTCAAAGAGAAATTGGAATGGCTATTGCTAAAGACTAGAAACATGAAGACTCTTGAAACTGGACTAGAATCAGGGAAGGAGTTGACAAGAGTGAAGCCTTCTTCACTCTTGTCTCTATTTATACTATCTATCTAAGAGCTACGTGGCGGTATTCTATAAGACCTCCTACATGTGTCTAATTTATAAGACACGTATCAAACTTGCACGATAAGTTTTTCACATGTGCGCCACGTAATTGGCTTGTTTCGCAAGCTACTAATATGTGTGATACATGGCTAGCTTGTTCTACAAGCTACCAACATGTGTGCCATGTGGCTAGTTTGTTGACCAAGTTTGTAATCTACCAATCACCTATAGACATGTATAAAAGTGATTCCACATCTATAAAGCTTCTAAGAAGCTTCTCTATCCGATATTATTGAATCAACTTATTTTATCAATTTTTATTGATCTATATTAATTAGATAATTATTGGAATAAATCTTATGTCCGTGACATTATCCCTCCTTCTATGAATAAGTTCTAGGAGGAGCGGTGATTACATGTTGAGGAAGTCTAGAATACGTTGAGTTGTGCTTATCACATACTCTGATCTTTGTTTCCTTTAAAGATAGTTGATAGGTCCTTTCAGTCATTGGTAATATTCCATACCAAGGCGAGAGGACCACCCTGTTATTTGATCATTGTTGAGGCCTTCATAATTACCTTCAAAGTAAATATTAGGATCACCATCAAAAGTAGTTCCTACCTCTGAAAGTATCACCAAACATTAGGAGTCTCTTCCAAGGTCGTGATATCAAATACGTTGTATTTTTCCATCAATCCGAGGAAAGACATGTTGTTCTTGAGGATCTTCATCTCTATTTTGTCGTCTTAAAGGTTGTGATAGTCATAATGTCTTGTCCGATAAATCAGCAAATGATGGCTCTTGAACTGAATTCGCTGGTTGTTGATCTTCCATCTTTTTAGCACAAACAAATCCAAAGAAATAATAAACAATGATACAAGATAGGATGAAACCTCTATAAAACCTATTTTGCTTTATAGCAAAGATTTTCTTGATTCTTTATCTTAGTTTTGACGGATGTCGTCGATGAAATGTATTGACCTTTATTGATGCATTTGCTAGATTCTTAGATGGCTCCTATATGCATTCACTAATATTATATCTGCGCCAATACATAAGATATTCTAGTCTATTTTGGTACCACCTTGAATCTAAAATCTCTTCAACCTGGAATTTTTCATTGTTGTCCACTTTTATAGGAGGCGATGGCATTTGTCTTCTTCTTTGTATATCCACTGTCTTATATGGCTTGAGTAGTAATACATGGAATATAGGATGGATCTTAATGGACTCCAATAGGTGTAATCAATATGCAATTAGATTGATTTATTTAGAAATAGGAAAAGGTCCAAGCCTACGATAGTCCAACTTATCATAAGGATAAGAAGTCTTGATATTGCGACAAAATAACCATATCTTATCTCCCACATTGAATTGTGATTGTTCCTTCCGATATGCATGTATATTTATTTTTTGTTGTTCTTAAGCTTCTTTTAATTGTACCTTCATTATTGCATGTAGCTCTGACAAATGATTTGCCAAATCTTTTGCAATTGGATTATCAACTTTTGAAAAATCAAAACCATCAAGTCATGGATGGTAATCATAATAAGCAAAAAAAGGTATTTGTTGCGTAGAAGAATGTATTATATTATTATAAGCAAATTCTGCCAATCGCAGAAGAGCTATCCAATCATCTTGTTGATAGTTGATGATACACCTTAAATATTGTTCCAAGACTTGGTTTATGCACTCTATTTGTCTATCAGTTTGAGGATGAAAAGTTGAAGATAACTTTAAGTCTACTTTTAAGATCTTCAAAAGAATTCTCCAAAATCTTGATACAAATTGAGTTCCTCTATCCGATATAATATCCTTAAGTAATCCATGATAGCAATAGATATTATTAATAAAAAGCTTAGCTATTTTTTCACTTGTGATAGAGTTTGTGTATGGCACAAAATGTTCCATCTTGGTGAACCGATCTTCTATCACAAATATAGAGTCATAAGATCTTGAGGTTGGAAGATTTATGATAAAATCCATAGAAACAAAAGACCATGATTGTTTTGAAATAGGTAATGGCTAAAGAAGTCCAAAAAGTTGATGACGAGGAGTTTTTGATCTTGAGTAGATATCACATGATTGTACAAAGTCTTTGACTATCTTCCATATTTGAAGCCACCAAAAATCTCTTGATATAAGTTCTAAAGTCTTATTGTATCTAAAATATCTTATCGCTAGAAAATCATGACATGCTTGCAGAACACATAAACGTTGTCGTATAATGTGGCCTTCTATCTGGAAATACACTGGGTACCTGGCTGTGGAGAGTTTATTTGAAATTTGATGGCAAAAATTGATAGGTGGTTTGTCCTCAACAAAAAAGACAAATAATACAAAAATCTCACAAAAGAGAAGTTATGTATATAAACCCTTTTGTATTCAAGTAAGTTTGTACAAAAAGGGTTCAAATTTCCACAAAAACCCTTCAAAACTTTATTCACCCTCAAAGACCTATTTCTTGCTAAATTTAGAGTCCCATAATTCTTGATCCAATTGTTTAGTTCCTATAAAATTTAGTTCAAAATGTAGATAATTGTCTTAAGTTTCATCACAAGAAAGAATCAACCATAAATTCATTTCCGACCGTTTGATATCTCAAAACCCCTAGCAAGTGCTTGAAACCCTAGCTCAGAGACACCCGAGCACTATTTTCCTTATATCTCACAAATCCAAAATCCTAATGCCACAAAATTTTTGCACATAGTCTTGTGACATAAGTATATACAGTCTTAAAAATTTTGAGCCAAAAATCTTTCAAATTACCTAAGATATAGCTCAAAATGTAACCACTATGTAAGCGGGTCACTTACTTCCTTTAAGTTTGTAAGCACTGACTTTAACTCCCAATATCTCCTTCTTCCTGGCTTGGATTTTATCAAGTTGTACATAGAAAGTATAGTTGTAAAAGTGCTCTCTGCAACCCTAGTCGCTGATCCTCAATTTCTCTCTGTATGCGCAAGTTATACTCAAAAGAGTGACAGTAGGTCCAGAATCAACACCTTAATTTTGGGCGCCTATAACTTCTTCATAAAAAGTACAAATCACACAAAATTTGCATCTAAATCAGATCCAAAAACCTAAACCTTATGATTTTAGCCTCTGACTATCGACCTTCTCCGAAAAACAAATCCTAACTCCTAATAAACCCTCGGGCAGCCTCCTTAAAGCCCATTGGGCATGATTTTTGGCCAATTAGAATAGAGATTTCTATCATCCACCTCTATTCATCCACATGGATGGCCAAACTACCCTTTTTACACTAAAAACCTTTTTCTAACCCTTCTTCTTATAAGATTTACATATTTGGTGCTTTAAGCACCAAATAAAAGAAGTAAATAAGATCTTAAGGATCACCAATGTCTAACATAGGTGACTTAAGATATATACAAGTTACTATCAATATAAAATTAACTTCAAAAGTCACTACTAAAAAAAAATAAGGTTGTATAAATCTTAATAATAATCCTTTTAATAGATCCTTTCTAAACTAGCAATCTAATCACATCCTATAACCAATAAAACCTATTATTATAGCTTTCACTTAATTATATAGTAAATTATACTTTAAATATACATGTGCAATTTTTTCATATAGTAGCCGAACCACAACACAACAACCTGCTTCTCTTTTTGAAATATATAGGCGTCCTTCGAAATATAGTAGGTTATTCTTGAACACGAATTTAAAAGGATCAGGAGATTTAGAAGAATTTTTCTTGATATCATGAACAAGAGGATTTGAAGACATACTTGATTGAATTTGCTTGAAAAAAGTTGACTCAACAGTCAATGTTGATTTCATTATTCAAAGATGAAATTGCTCTAGTTTCAAGAGGACTATTCTTTGTTGCTCAAAAGCTGTATCTCCTTCTTTTGGTACAAAATAAGAATGTCTAGAAAAGGCATTAGACAAACCTTGTTGTTTTCCTAGCCGATAAGTGATAATGAACTTGAATCTTGATAAAGACATACTCCAATGAGCTTGATGACAATTCAACATGTGTGCCAACATGAAATATTTGAGGTTCTTGTGATCCATATATACGGTGATTGGATTAGAAGTGCCTTCTAGATAATGACGCCATTCTTCAAAAGAATCCACAATTGCAAGAAGTTTTTTATGGTGGATCTCATAATTGATCTCGGCTATTGAGAATTTTCTTGAATGAAAAGCTACTAGATGAAGTTTATCATCTGTTTCCATTTGTAACAAAATCACACCTAAGGCAAAGTCTAATGCACCTATTTTTATAAAAAATACCTTGGAAAAGTCAACATAATGCAAGATTGGTACAAAAACAAACGATGCCTTCAAAGCTTCAAATGTTGCTTCCGCTTCTTGATTCCATTGGAGTTTGTTTTTACACGTCAAATTTGTAAGTAGAGCTGCAATTGGAAAGAAGTCTTTGATGAAGATCCTATAATAATTAGCAAATCCCAAAAAACATTGGTCATCTCTTACCGTCTTTGAAATCTTCCAATTTATGATTGTTTGGACTTTCTTAGAATCCATCATGATACCATCATTTGAAATGATGTATCCTAAGAAATCAACTTAAGTAGTGTGAAATATACATTTTTCTATCTTGGCGTATAATCCCGCATCTCTAAGTTTTTGTAATACTTGACGAACATGTATTTCATGTTCTTTTACGTTCTTAGAATAGATTAAAATATCGTCTAGATAGCAGACGACAAAGTTGTCTAGGAACTCACAAAAAACATCATTCATGAGATGTTGAAAAGTAGCTGGTATATTCGTAAGTCCAAAAGGCATGGTATTATATTCAAAATGTCCGTACGTGGTTTGAAACATAGTTTTCCATTCATCTCCTTCTTTGATGCGTATTAGATTGTATGTTCTTCTAAGATCTATTTTTCTGTAGATCTTAGTTTGATTCAACTGGTCAAGGAGTCCTGATATCAAAGGTAATGGATGTATGTTCTTAATTGTGATCTTGTTGAGTCCTCAATAGTCAACACACATCCGTAATGATCCATTTTTTTTCTTCACAAATAGAATTGGAACTCCTGCTAGAGATTTTGAATGGCATATGAAATTCTTCGCCAAATTCTCATCAATATATGCCTTAAATTGAGCCAACTCATCTTATGATAAATTGTAGATTGGTCCAAATAGTGGTTGAGTTCCTTCCTTGAGGTCTATTGAATAATCATATGGAGAATGCTTTGGAAGAATATTTACATTTTTTTTCTCAAAAACATCTTGATAATCTTAATACTGACTTGCAATGCTACTTGAAGTCTTTCCATCATTGAAAATTGGTGTAGCATATATAACAAAAGATGATCTTTCTTTTGCAGCATGCAAGAAAGCTCCTGCACCTACAAATGCACGTTTAATTCTGTTAGACTTATGACTTTTTACTTGATTAGCTATACTGTTAGTTATACTTTTAGAAAAATTAAAAGAACTAGAAATCTAATCTATTCAAGGATTGTATTTTTCTAACCATGATAGACATAAAATAATTGGAATATAGGGAGATCTAATTATATTGAAAATTATACAACTATTATGGCCATTTACTACTACATCCAAAAGAAGTGTTTCATGAGTAATATCTCTAGAAGAAAAAAGATGACCATCTATGACTTCTACGTTGTCGGGGTAGAGAGAATCTGCCTCAAGAAAGCGTTGGGCTTCTGGCTACCACTAATTACTCAAGAAAGATTCAAGTATAATAAAAACCCCCAATTTTATATAAAAGAGATCTTCATAGGGCTATTACACCCAATACATAAGCCTAATTTCCTCAAACCACTCAAAACATAACAAAATATTCTAAACCCTCATTCCCCCGTAGGAAGGGAATTTTTCCCGAATTTCAATAACCCATAACTTTTAATCCAACCGTCCAAATCTACTCCAAATTTACATGAAGTACTAATGTATTCTTCGCAACTACCACCACAAATTTCAACGGTTGATTCATTATTGATCTTTAGATATCGCCAAAACCCTAGCAGTAGCTTTAAACCCTTGTTTACAAACACCCGTGTACTAAATTCTTCATATCTCATAATCTAAAAGTTCAAATGCTATGAAACTTTAATTTATAGCTTCTTAGCATAATTATACACCTTCTTGGAAATTTTGAGACAAAAATTCATCTAGAAACTTAAGATATGGCAAACCCCATCACTATCAACAAAACGGCCTACTTACTGCCTTGGAATTCAATCTACTGTCTTTGACTTCCAATAACTCTTTCTTCAGAACTTCAAATGTAGTAATTCTTCCACATCAATTGTAGAGCTTGAAATCTTTTCTCTAGCCGCACCTCTCGATCTCCAAAAGCTTTTATATAACTCCTTTAATCCTCAAAAGAGTGACAGTATGTCTCATATTGATACCTTATCTTCAAATGGCTATAACTTCTTTACCATAATTCCAAATCCTCTAATTTTTGTACACAAATTGTACCCAAAATCCTAAACTTTACCAACTCTAGTCTTTGTTTTTCTAATCGCCTCCTTGAAGTCGCCGAAACCCTTGTTAAGATCGCAGGTAGCCTCCTCAAAGCCCATTGGGCATGGTATTCGACCAATAGGGATGAAGTTTCCCATTCCTTGCCTTCATCCGACCATGCCTTCATTTCATCCCTCCCAATTAGCCTCCTAAAAGATTATATTTTCATCCTTAGGCTTCCACCTTCTCTCAAGGCTTCATATTAATCATTTAGATCTTATAATTTTTAAATACCATAATCAAAATAAGTAAAAATAAAATAAAGTTTCTTTTATCAATCTCTTTAATTTATTTTACTAAGCATTCTAATATATATCTAAATTTATAAATATATTATGATTTTTGAGTGGATTTTACATATTGTAAGCAATTTTAGTATGACAACGTGTACGGGTTTAGATTTTTGTACTAAATGTATTCTATGGCTTTTAACAAATTCTTCATCTAAAAAACAAGCTGAGACTCCCAATTCTATTAAGGCAGAGGCTTTATAATTATTAGGTCCTAAACACACATCTATTACAAAATAAGGAGATGGTTGTGAGGAGAAGATAGGACCTTTATTAGAAATTGTACAAGATCCCAACCGCACGGTCTTTATTGTGGCTAGACAAACTTATTTTCCGACATATTGTCTTCTTTGACAATCGTACTCCTCATCTTGTGGTTGCGTTGTTTCTTTGGATAATTTTGAATAGTATGTTTAGATTTTCTATAATACAAGCATAATCCTTCTTGATGATATCAAGTCTTTTCTTGTTTAGTAAGCGACTTGAAACATATAATATCGATTTGCATGTCCTCAATTTCTAAAGGTATATATTGAGAAGACATTGGTGTTGCCAGTGAATTATAATAATGTTGAAATTCTGTTGTATGACTTTCAGATCAAAATTCAAAAAGTCGATTATCACACTTCACTACGAAATCAATTGCTTGACTCGATGTTGGAGGATCAGATAAGTTCAACATCAATTCTTTCACTTCATATTATAATCCATAAAGAAAATGACTAATGAATGTAGCATTGTCCCACTTGATATTGATTGCTAGTTGTCAAAATTGTGAAGCATATAATGTCACTAATCGATTTTCTTGTTGTAAGATACAAATCTTGTTGGTTGCAATACGAATTGTATCATGTTCTCCATACATAGATTAAAATTATGCTAAAAAAGCTTCTAAATTATCCAATATTAGATCATGTCGTTCAAGAAAAGATGAAAACCAAAATAAGTTAGAACTTCAAAGTAGTGTATCAATAAATCTGACTTGTGAGCCTAGAGTTCAAAAACTTTGCAGTTGCAATTCAAATATCAGTTGAACTTCATTGATGAATCCTCGAAACTTGGATATTGCGCCATCAAATTTCTCAGGTAGACCAATTTTTGGTTCTTTGATGCTTAGACGATGTTCCAATGGAAGACAAATTATATGACTTGGTATAGATGTTGAAGCAACTCTAATCATATCTATATCTTCATTGTTTGATAACCTTGTTGCTCCTTATGAAAGTACATTAATTGATACATTGCAAGCATTAATTCTGTCATTTGTTCTATCATTTGTGCCATTGCACTCTTCATTTCAGCAAGCTCTGCCATGATAATACTTCAAAAAAATATCTAACACCACTCGAGACAAATAGAAGGGAGAACAAAGAAAATACTAAGAACAATATCAATTTAGAAGAGGGTAATCTGTAACTTCTAATATGCTTGTGTCTTATCAAGAGAAAGGGGTAATCCACTCTTAATCAAGATAAGACAAAGCTCTAATATTATAAATATAATCTTGTCAATCTATCAAGGACATGAACTAGAAAAATATATATAATTCAATAAAAATTGTATTAAAGAAAAGTCACAAAATAGGAATAAGAAAGTATGTACATTCAAAGAGAAACTAGAATGACTATTACTAAAGATTAGAAACATGAAGACTCTTGAAATTGGACTAGAATCAGGAAAGGAATTGACAAGAGTGAATAAGGCTTCACTCTTGTCTCTATTTATACTATCTATCTAAGAGCTGTAAGGCCAAATTCTATAGGACCTCCTACACGTGTCTAATTTGTAAGACACTTGTCAAACTTGCACGATAAGTTTTTTACATGTGCGCCACGTACTTGGCTTGTTTCGTAAGCTATTAACATGTGCGACACATGGCTAGCTTGTTCCACAAGCTACCAACATGTGCGCCATGTGGCTAGCTTGTTGACCAAATTTGTAACCTACCAATCACCTATAGACATGTATAAAGGTGATTTTACATCTATAAAGCTTTTAGAAAGCTTCTCTATCCGATATTATCAAATCAACTTATTTTAATTACTTTTATTGATCTGTATTAATTAGATAATTACTAGAATAAATCTTATGTTTGTGACAAGAGTACATATCTTTCAATTATATTGTTCAAATAATCTCAAAATTTACATAAAGTATTGATATACTTTTAACAATGATCACACCAAATTTCAACTATAGATTCAATATGGATCTTGAAATATCACTAAAATCCTAATAATAGCTTTAAACCCTTATTTATAGATACTTATATGCTAAATTCTTTATATTTCATAAAATAAATGTTTAAATACCACAAAAATTGGAATGTAGCTTCTTAACATATTAATTCACCTTCTTAGAAAATTTTAGACAAAAATTTGTGTGGAAGCTTAAGATATGGTAGAAATCATCACTATCAACAAAATAGACTATTTACTATCTCAAAATTGAATCTATTATTTGCAACTTCCAATATCTTCTTCTTTCAGCGTCTAAATATAATAATTCTTCTATATAAGATGTAGATCTTGAAATCACCTCTCTAACTATATCTTTTGATTTCCAAAACCTCTCATACAACTCCTTGTATCTTCAAAAGAATGAGAATATATCCAAAATCCACATCTTAATTTCAAATGACTATATCTCTTTCACCTCAATTCCAAATTTTATAATTTTTGTATATAAATTATCTTTTAAAATTAAATCTTCACAATTCTTACTTTGTCCTTCCCAAATACTACTTCTAAAGTTGCTTATACTTTTAAAATGCCGTAGATAGTCTATTGAAAGTCCATTAGGCATGAAAATTGACCAATGGAGATAAAGTCCGACCAATGGGATGAAGTTTTCTATCCCTTGCCTTCATCCTTTCATACCTTGCTTTCATTCCTCCAAATGAATCTTTTAGTAACTTAAATTTCAACCTTTTAGTTCGCAAATCTCCTCTCAAAGCTTCATATTAAATATTTAAGTGTCACAGACATAAGATTGATAGAAGTATATAAAATAAGTTAATGTGATAATATTTCATAGAGAAGCTTCCTAAAAGCTTCATAAACGTGAAACCACCTTTATACATATTTATAAGTGATTGATAGATTTGAATCTTGGCCAACAAGCTAGCCACGTTGTCGTGGTGAGAGTCTTAGCCCTAAGAAACAGTGGGTCTTTTTTGCCTCTAGTTTCTCAAGTGCAAGATGAGATTCATAAAGTTCATAAAATTGAAGAATTTATATAAAAACATACTTTATTAACCCTAACATATTCTGCCTTTAGAAACCCGCCCTCAATTTTGCTCATAAATCCTAGGATATCACACCAATTGAAGCAAAATTTGGACACAAGGTACTTAAGAGAGTAAAGAAGCAAACCCCGTAAACCTTTTGATTATAACTCATGTGGTTAGAGAGAACCATGTTGTCAAAGTAATTCCTCCATGCTGCCTTTGATTCTGGACCCCCTTTGCTTCACACCTTCATTGCTCTTCATTAAAGAAGACCTAAGTGCTGAAATTTGGTAGGCTTATAGTTTGTCTCATGTTGTAAACACCCTTCAAATATTGCTCCAAAACTCTTCTCCAAACTTGAGTTATAGGTTCCATCCTTCTTCTTTAATTTTGCCTTCTAACAACTCTAGATCCGACCACAGCTTTCCTCATAACTCCTCGAATATAACTCCAATAGCAATCAGTTTTTTACACAACTTAATAGACTCATATATCTACAAACCCCAACAAATTTTACTCAAAATACTACTCTGATCACAAAGTTATGCTCCCTCAAACTTCACTGATTTGGAGATAGACCCCTGTCACTTTGAAAGAACATAACATTTTATTTATAAAACTAATGAGTTTTAAACTTGCACTCATCTCTTCCTTAACTTACATAGATCATGTCTATCAAATTTCACACTCAAATTCATCTCTTAACTCCCTTTATATCCAAAAAAACCCACACACATGTACTGCCCATATAAACCCTCAACCCTACCTTCACTCTATTTCTTTTTTCATTCAAACCAATTACAATTTCATTCATAACTCTTTGCTCAGAGGTCATATTGACTTGAGATTTTGACACAAAGTAGTTAACTCTATAAGGAACAATAACCCAAAAAATTTCACTACTAAAGTCTAAGTGGTTTCCAAGAACCAAGGCCCGAAATTTAATAACCCTCACTGCCCTAGTCTTAAACACTTGCAACTTTCACGACTCATATCTCCCTTGATACTTAATAAAAAGACATGAGAATTGTCTCTATGAGTTCCATATCTTGTCTACTACAAACCTACAAAAACTCGCACCTAAAATCCTCTCTAAGCTTCTTCTACACACAAAAACGTATACTGCCTATCAAAAAGAAACCCTATCTCTCCAAAAAAACTCTCCTCCTTCTTCACGACCCTTCCTTGTCATCTCCCTCCTGGTCTTCTTTATCCTCTTGGTCAAAAAGACCTCTTAGCCCATGTCTTTTTTACCACTTCCATAATTTTCTTTTCTGCTTAAAGAAATTTCAACTTCAGATAATTATTTTTTATGCATCTTACTTCTTCCCAAATTTTCTATCAACCTTTCTTCTAATCTTGATCTTATTTTAATGCATTCTTTTCTGTTTTTCACACTATGTTTTGATTTACAACACGACAACGTGTTGCACATGTTGGTAGCTTATAGAACAAGCTAGCCGTGTGTCGCATATGTTGATAGCTTGTGGAACAAGCTAAGTATGTGGTGCACATATAAAAAACTTGTCTTACAAGTTTGACATGTGTCTTATAAATAAGATAGGTATTGGAGGTCCTATAGAACGCCGCCATGTAATTCTTAAATAAATAGTATATATAAAAACAAGAGTGAAGCTTTCTTCACTCTTGTCAATTTCTTTCTTGTTCTTAGTCTAGTTCAAGAGTCTCATGTATTTTCTAGTCTTTGGCAATAGCCATTCCAGTTTCTTCTTGAATATACATACTTCTTTATTTCTATCTTGTTATTTTCTTTTGACATAATTTTTACTAACTTTCGCATCTGTTTTATTTCTTATCTTTGATAGATTGACAAGAGTAAAGATTACAATATTACGGCTTTGTCATTTTTTGATTAAGAGTAGATTATCCTTTTTTCTTGATAAGACATAAGTATATTAGACGTTATAGATTATCCACTTCTAAACTGATATTGTTTCTAGAATTTTTTCTTTATTCTTTGAATATTTTATTTTGTAGTGAGAATAGATACTTTTCTCCCTTTCTATTGTGGTATCATGATAGAGCTTGCTGAAATGAAGAGTGCAATGGCACAAATACAAAAGCAAATGAGAGAATTAATGCTTGCAATATATGAACTCAATGCACTACTACAAGAAGCAACAAGATTAGCAAGAAGTAAAGATATAGAGATGATTTGAGCTGCTTCAAGCCATACCACTTCACCTATGATTGAATACCATTCAAACATCAAAGAATCAAAAATTAATTTGCCAGAGAAGTTTGATGGCACTAGATTTAAGTTTCAAAGATTCATCAATCAAGTATAACTAGTGATTGAACTTCAATTCCAAAGTTATCCAATCCAAGGATCACAAGTCAGGTTTATTAGAACACTACTTTCAACCTCTGCTTTATCATATTTTTTATCTTTTTTTAAATGATGTGATCCAATATTGGATAATCTGGAGGCATTCTTAGCAGAATTTGGATTTATATGTAGAGGATATGATGCAATTCATGTCGCAACCAAGAAGATCTATATCTTACAACAAGACAATTGATCAGTGATATAATATGCTTTATAATTTTGACAATTAGCAATTGACACCAAGTAGGATAATGCTACACTTATTAATCAATTTTTCTATGGATTATAATATGAAGTAAAGAAATTGATGCTCAACTTATCCGATCTTCAGACATTGAATCAAGCAATTGATTTTACTGTGAAGTGAGACAATTGGCTTTTTGAATTTTAATTTGAGAATTGTACAAAGAAACCTCAACATTACTATAATACAATAGCAATATCAATGTCTTCTTAATATGTACATTTAAAAGTAGAAGACATACAAATCAATGCAATACATTTTAAATATCTTATTAAACAAAAAAAGACTTATTGTTGTTGTTAAGAAGGATTGTATTTATATTGTAGAGAACCTAAGTACATTGCTCAGTATTGCTCAAAAAAACAACGCAACTACAAAATAAAGAGTACGGTGTCGTATGGCGTAAATTTCTATCTAAGAATACATTTGGTATCTAGCTGTAGAGAATCTATTTGTAACTTATTGGCCAAGCTCTAATAAGTTATTTATCCTTAATAAGAAAGAAAAATATGCAAAAAATATAAAAATATATATTGTATAGATAAAACCTCTTATTTATAAGTAGGTTTATATAAAAGATTTTTCTATGACATGTAGAAAATCCTTAGGAACCTTTTAAAAATTCATCTATGTATCAAAAATTTATCATGGCTCTATAAACCCATCTTTTACACCTCTATGAAGCCTTAGCTTCCAAAATCCTTTTAGTATAAACAAAGGTCTAAATTTGCAATAAAATCCCTTCAAAATATATATATATATATATATATTTTTTTTTTCCCCGCAAAGGATGTTTTTCTTTCTAAAGTTTATAAATTCATATATTTTGATCCAACTATTCAGTCCTCTTCAAACTTATAGAAATAGTAGATTTTATCCTTAAGCTTTATTAAAAAAAAAACCAATCACAAATTCACTTTTGATCGTCCGATATCTCAAAAACCCTAGTAGGTGTTAAAAACCCTAACTCAGAGACACTTGAGTACTATTTTCCTTATATCTCACAAATCCAAAATCTTAATGCTACAAACTTTTTTGCATGTAGTCTTGTGACATAAACATATATACTCTTAAAAATTTTGAGTAAAAAATCTATCAAATTACCTAAGATATAGTTCAAAATATAACCACTAATTAAGTGGGGTCACTTACTACCCTTAGCTTACAAGTACTAACTTCAACTCCCAATATCTCCTTCATCCTAGCTTGGATTTTATTGAGTTGTATATAAAAAGTGTAGCTAAAAAAGTGTTCTTTCTAATTCCAATCACTAATCATCTATTGCTTTTTGTATGCGTGCATTATGCTTAAAAGAGTGACAATAGATAGAATTTTGTCACCTTAACTTTGAGCACCTATAACTCTTTCATAAAAAGTCTAAATCATAAAAGATTTGTACCAAAACCATATCCAAAAATCCAAACTTGCTGATCCTAGCCTTTGATATTTGACTCCCTACAAAAAACAAACCTTAATTCCTAATAAACCCTTAGGCAACCTCCTTGAAGCCCATTGGACATGATTTTTGACCAATTAGAATAGAGATTTCAATCATCCACCTCTATCCATCCACATAAATGGCCAAACTACCCTTTTTACACAAAAATCCTTTTCTAACCCTTCTTCTTATAAGATTTATATACTTTGTGCTTTAGGCATCAAATAAAAGAAATAAACTAAGATTTTAAGGGTCACCAATGTCTAACAAAGGTGACTTAAGATATATATTAGTTATTGTTAATATAAATCAACCTCAAAATTACTATCAAAAAAAAAATAAGGTTTTATAAATCCCAAAAATAATCTTTTTAGATAGACTCTTTTTGAATTAACAACCTAATCATATTTTGTAACCTATAAAAGTCTATTGATATGGCTTTCATTTAGCTATGTAATAAATTATATATTAAATATACATGTACAACTTTTTCACATGGTAGCCAAATCAGAACATGATAACAACTATCAAAGAAGATAATGTGTTGGAAAACGAATTTGTCTAGCTATAATAGAGACTATGTAGTTGGAATCTTCTACATCTCCTACTAAAGGTCTTATCTTCTCCTCAAAATCCTCTCCTTGTTTTAAAATAGATGTCTTCTTGGGACCTAAAAATCATAAAGCCTGGTCTTATTAGATTTAAGAGCCTTAGTGTGATTTTTAGATAAAAAATTTGTTAAAAGTCGTAAAATATCTTCACTACAAAAAACTAAATCCGTCCATGTAGAAGTCATAGATGGTCACCCCTTATCTTCTAGAGATGTTATTTATAAAATTCTTCCTATAAATATAATAAAAGATGGTCATAATATCTGTATAATCTTTAATATATTAAATCTCTTTTTAATCCAATCATTTTAGATTTATGATGGCTAAAAAGATATAATCTTTGAATAAATTAGATTTCTTATAGACTTGACTTTTTTCAAAATATTAATAAGAGTCCCGTAAATCAAGTAACAAATCATAAGTCTAGTATAGTAAAACCCGTACTTATAGGTGCAAAATTTTTTATGAATGAAGCAAAAAAAGGATCATCTTTTGCTATCTATGCTACATCCATTTTTGATGGTGGAAGGACTTCAAGTGGCATTCTAAGCCAATATCAAGATTATCAAGATATTTTTCAGGAGAAGAATGCATACATTCTTTCATAGCATTGTCTATATGATTCCTCAATTGATCTCAAAGACGGAACTCAGCCTCCATTTGGATTGATCTATAGTCTATTCCCAAATGAATTGGCTGAACTTAAGAAATACATTGATGAGAACTTCGTGAAGAATTTCAAACGCCATTCAAAATCTCTAGCAGAACTTCTTTTTTATTTGTAAAGAAGAAAGATAGATCACTACAGATGTATATAGATTATTGAGGATTCAACAAGATTACCATCAAGAATAGATATCCTCTGCCTCTGATATTTGGACTTCTTGATCAATTGAATCAAGCTAAAATCTATACAAAAATAGATCTAAGAAGAGTATACAACTTAGTGTGCATCAAAGAAGGTGATGGATGAAAGACTATATTTCAAACAAGATATGAACATTTTGAATATATTGTCATGTCTTTTAGACTTACAAATACACCAACTTCTTTTCAATATCTTATAAATAATATATTTTATGAATTTCTTGATGATTTTATTGTCTGTTATTTAAACAACATTTTGATCTACTCTAAGAACACAGAAGAACATGAACTTCATATTTATCGTGTATTACAAAAACTTAGAGATACATGGTTATATGCCAAGATAGAAAAGTATATAATTCATACTACTCAAGTTGACTTCTTAGGATACATCATTTCAAATGATGGTCTCAAAATAGATCCAAAGAAAGTCTAAGCAATCATGGATTAGAAGATTCCAAAAACAGTACGAGATGTGCAATGCTTTTTGGAATTTGTTAATTACTATAGAATCTTTATTAAGAACTTTTTGCAAGTTACAACTCCACTTACACATTTAACTTGTAAGGACAAACTCGAGTAGAGCAAAGAAGCAAAAACATCATTTGAAGCTTTGAAGATAATTTTTATTTTTGCACCAATCTTGTATTGCATTGAATTTTTTAAGGCAATTTTTATTGAAACAAATACATCAGACTTTGCTTTGGAGGTGATATTGTCATAAATGGAAATAGATGACAAACTCCACCTAGTAACTTTTTATTCTAGGAAATTTTCAATAGCAGAAATCAACTACAAAATCCATGATAAAAAAATTCTTACAATTATGGATTTTTTTCAAAAATGGCATCACTATCTTGAAGGTACTTCTAGTCCAATCATTATGTATACAGATCACATGAATCTCAAGCATTTCATGTCAACATGTGTGTTGAATCATCGTTAGGTTTATTAGAGCATGTCTTCGTAAAAGATTTGAGTTTATTATCACCTATCGGCCAAGAAAACAACAAGGTTTATCCAAAGCTCTTTCTAAATGTTCTTATCTTGTATAAAAAGAAGGAGATTTGAATTTTGACCAATAAAGAATGATCTTCTTGAAGTTAGAGTAATTTCATCTTTGAGCAATAAAATCAATATTGACTGTTGATTCAACTTTTATGAAGCAAATCCAGTTAAGTATGTCTTCAGAACTTCTTGTCCTTGAGATTAAGAATAATTCATCTAACTCTCATCATACTTCTAAGTTTGAGTTTAAAAATAATCTGCTCTATTTCGAAGGCCGTCTATATATTTCAAAAGGCACAGCATGACTATATGCTCTGGAAGCTCATCACAACCTTCCTATGACAGGATATTTTGGATATAGTAAGACTTTGGAGCTAATATCAAAAGATTTTTGATGGCCTCAAATATAGAAAGTTGTTAAAGAGTTTGTGCAATGGTGATGTTTGTTTAAAATCAAAAACTCCTCATCATTGACCTTATAGACTTCTCCAATCATTACTTATATCAAAACAACCTTAGTTTTCTATCTTTATGGATTTTATTACGGATCTTTTAAAGTCAAGTTCATATGATTCTATATTCATGATTGTAGATTGTTTTATCTAGATGGTATATTTTATACAATATACAAAATCTATTATAGGTGAAGAAACAACTAAACTCTTCCTTGATAATATTTATTGCGATCACGGATTATCAAGGGATATTATATTAAATAGAGGAACATAATTTGTATCAAGATTTTGGAGGACCCTTTTCAAAATTTTGAAGGTAGATATAAAACTATCTTTAATTTTTTTCCTTCAAACTGATGGATACATGGAATGAGTAAATCAAGATTTTAGAGCAATATTTAAGATGTACCATTAATTATCATCAAGATGACTAAACAACTATTTTTCCATTGACAAAGTTTCTTTATAATAATTTGATACATTCATCTATTCCACAAACTCCATTCTTTATAAATTATGGTTATTATTCATGACTTGATACTTTTGACTTTTCAAAAGCTGATAATCTTATGGTAGAAGATTTGGTGAATCGATTGTCAAAGCTATATGCAACAATGAAGGCACAATTAAAAAAAGCTCAAGAGCGACAAAAAATCAATGCAAATGTCTATCGCAAGGAACAACCTTGATTCCACATGGACGATAAAGTATGGTTACTTCATTGTAATATCAAAACTATTCGTCCTTGCAGCAAGCTAGATTATCATAGATTTGGACCTTTTTCAATTTGTGGACAATTCAATCCAGTTACTTATCGATTATGCCTACCAAAATCTATGAATATCTATTTTGTATTCCAAATGTCACTACTCAAGCCATATAAGATAGCGGATATATAAGAAAGAAGATAAATGCCATCGCCTTCTATAGAAGTAGACGACAATGAAGAATTCAAGATAAAAGAGATTTTAGATTCAAGGCAATGCCAAAATTGACTGGAATATCTATTTTTTTGGCACATGTATAATATTAGTGAATATACATAGGAGCCATTTTAGAATCTAGCAAACGTATTAATAAAAGTCAATACGTTTCATCGACGATATCCGTCAAAATCAAGATAAAGATTTGAAAAAATCTTTGTTATAAAGCAAAGCAGGTTATATATAGATTTTATTCTATCTTATATCATTGTTTGATATTTCTTTGAATTTGTTTGTATTAAAGAGATAGAAGATCAATAACCAGTGAATTCAGCTCAAAAACCATCGTTTGCTGACTTATCAGATGAGACATTATGACTATCACAACCTTTAAGATGACAGAATAGAGATGAAGACCTTCAAGAACAACATGTTTTCTCTTGAATTGATGGCAAAATATAACATGTTTGATATCATGATCTTGGAAGAGACTTTTGATGTTTGATAATACTTTTAGAGATAAGAATTGCTCCTAATGGTATTCCAAATATTTTCTTTGAAGAAAGTTATGAAGGCCTCAACAATGATCAAATAACAGGATGGTCCTATTGCCCTGGTATAAGACACTATCGATGGCTGAACAAATCTATCAACTACCTTCAAAAGAAACAAAGATCAAAGCATGTGGCAAGCACAATTCAATGTATCTTGGACTTCGTCAACATGTAATCACCGCTCCTTGTGGAACTCGTTCCAAAAAAGGGCGATAATATCACAGACATAAGATTTATTCTAGTAATTATCTAGTTAATATAGATTAATAGAAGTATATAAAATAAATTAATTTGATAATATTTTATAGAAAATCTTCCTAGAAGCTACATAAACGCGAAATCACCTTTATACATATTTATAGGTGATTGGTAGATTTGAAACATTGCCAACAAGCTAGCCACATGCTGCACATATTAGTAGCTTATAGAACAAGCTAGCTGTGTGTTGCATATGTTGATAGCTTGTAGAACAAGCTAAGCACGTGGCGTACATATATGAAACTTGTCTTATAAGTTTGACATGTGTCTTACAAATAAGACATGGGTTGGAGGTCCTATAGAACGCCACCATGTAGTTCTTAGATAAACAATATATATAAAAACAAGAATGAAGCTTTCTTCACTTTAGTCAACTCTTTTCTTGCTCTTAGTCTAGTTCAAGAGTCTCATGTATTTTTTAGTCTTTGGCAATAGCCATTTTAGTTTCTTCTTGAATATACATACTTCTTTATTTCTATCTTGTTATTTTTCTTTGACATAGTTTTTACTAATTTATGCATCAATTTTAGTTTTTGTCCTTCATATTAGATCCCATATAATTTAAATATCATAATCAAACTAAGAAAAACAAACCAAAACAAAGTTTCTTATAACAACTTCTTCTGATTACTTTATTCACCATTCTAAAATATACTATAAATTATGAACATAATAGATATTTTGATTGGTTTTCACATAATGTAAGCAATTATAATATGACAATACTATGATTGATGCAATCTATGGTTGCCGTTTATAACTGTAAATATAATTATTATAATTATTTTGGATTTTTTTTTATACTTGAAATTAAATAAAAAATCAAAGAACCACTATTATTAAGACCAAAGAATGAAGAAGACAAAGATGCTCTAAAATTAATAATAATATCTATCGCTATCATAGATTACTTAAGGATATTATATCGGATAGAGGAACTCAATTTGTATCAAGATTTTGGAGAATTCTTTTGAAGATCTTAAAAGTAGACTTAAAGTTATCTTCAACTTTTCATCCTCAAACTGATAGACAAATAGAGTGCATAAACCAAGTCTTGGAACAATATTTAAGGTGTATCATCAACTATCAACAAGATGATTGGATAGCTCTTCTGCGATTGGCAGAATTTGCTTATAATAATATAATACATTCTTCTACGCAACAAATACCTTTTTTTGCTTATTATGATTACCATCCATGACTTGATGGTTTTGATTTTTCAAAAGTTGATAATCCAATTGCAAAAGATTTGGCAAATCATTTGTCAGAGCTACATGCAATAATGAAGGTACAATTAAAAGAAGCTTAAGAACAACAAAAAATAAATATACATGCATATCGGAAGGAACAATCACAATTCAATGTGGGAGATAAGATATGGTTATTTTGTCGCAATATCAAGACTTCTTATCCTTATGATAAGTTGGACTATCGTAGGCTTGGACCTTTTCCTATTTCTAAATAAATCAATCTAATTGCATATTGATTACACCTATTGGAGTCCATTAAGATCCATCCTATATTCCATGTATTACTACTCAAGCCATATAAGACAGTGGATATACAAAGAAGAAGACAAATGCCATCGCCTCCTATAAAAGTGGACAACAATGAAAAATTCCAGGTTGAAGAGATTTTAGATTCAAGGTGGTACCAAAATAGACTAGAATATCTTATGTATTGGCGCAGATATAATATTAGTGAATGCATATAGGAGCCATCTAAGAATCTAGCAAATGCATCAATAAAGGTCAATACATTTCATCGACGACATCCGTCAAAACTAAGATAAAGAATCAAGAAAATCTTTGCTATAAAGCAAAATAGGTTTTATAGAGGTTTCATCCTATCTTGTATCATTGTTTATTATTTCTTTGGATTTGTTTGTGCTAAAAAGATGGAAGATCAACAACCAGCGAATTCAGTTCAAGAGCCATCATTTGCTGATTTATCGGACAAGACATTATGACTATCACAACCTTTAAGACGACAAAATAGAGATGAAGATCCTCAAGAACAACATGTCTTTCCTCGGATTGATGGAAAAATACAACGTATTTGATATCACGACCTTGGAAGAGACTCCTAATGTTTGGTGATACTTTCAGAGGTAGGAACTACTTTTGATGGTGATCCTAATATTTACTTTGAAGGTAATTATGAAGGCCTCAACAATGATCAAATAACAGGGTGGTCCTCTCGCCTTGGTATGGAATATTACCAATGACTGAAAGGACCTATCAACTATCTTTAAAGGAAACAAAGATCAGAGTATGTGATAAGCACAACTCAACGTATTCTAGACTTCCTCAACATGTAATCACCGCTCCTCCTAGAACTTATTCATAGAAGGAGGGATAATGTCACGGACATAAGATTTATTCCAATAATTATCTAATTAATATAGATCAATAAAAATTGATAAAATAAGTTGATTCAATAATATCGGATAGAGAAGCTTCTTAGAAGCTTTATAGATGTGGAATCACTTTTATACATGTCTATAGGTGATTGGTAGATTACAAACTTGGTCAACAAACTAGCCACATGGCACACATGTTGGTAGCTTGTAGAACAAGCTAGCCATGTATCACACATATTAGTAGCTTGCGAAACAAGCCAATTACGTGGCGCACATGTGAAAAACTTATCGTGCAAGTTTGATACGTGTCTTATAAATTAGACACATGTAGGAGGTCTTATAGAATACCGCCACGTAGCTCTTAGATAGATAGTATAAATAGAGACAAGAGTGAAGCCTTATTCACTCTTGTCAACTCCTTCCCTGATTCTAGTCCAGTTTCAAGAGTCTTCATGTTTCTAGTCTTTAGCAATAGCCATTCCAATTTCTCTTTGAATGTACATACTTTCTTATTCCTATTTTGTGATTTTTCTTTGATACAATTTTCATTAGATTATACATCTTTTTCTAGTTTATGTCCTTGACAGCTGTTGAGTTTTTAGAAAAATCTCATTCTAGGATACATAAGGTTTATGGTATTTTAGTATAAATTTGGATATTTTTGTCTATTGAAGACCTATATATTTGATGTAATTGCCCCAATAGAGACAATTTTTATATACATTTGAAACTTTTTTCTTCTTGAAACTTGATTGAACAATTAATGACAATCAAAAGCTAAGTACTTTCTTGAGATAAACTCTTTATACTCTAACAGTATAGATAAATAATAATTACAAAACAAAAAATGATATTAAAGATTTAAGCATAGAAATAGCATTTCATAGCAAAGTATCAAAATTATTAATAAAAAATATATTTGTCTAAACTGAGGCTTTGATTAAATTTGATCCCTCTCTACTTCTTTATTTTGGAATGATTTAGAACTTATTTTAATTGCAATTTTGTTTCTAAGTATTGACATAAATTAAAATAATAGTTAGATTAGGTTGAATCTTGAAATAGGACCTTAGCTGCTATATGAACATAAATTCATAGCTCCATACTTAAAAATCAAACTTATTAAGTAATGCTTAGTATCAAACATGTTGGGAAATTCCATAAAAAGTCCTTACCAAAAAAGAGAGAGTTATGCGGGACTAAATTTGAGAACCATTTTAGATTTGGTGCATCAAGGGTCAAAAGAAGTAGAGAGGGTTTAAGAAATTTTTAATTTGAGAGTGTTTTTTACACAGAAGTATTCAATAGAAGTAGATATAAACAAACTAGCTATTACAATAGCATCCATGCAAGCACATTACATCTAGGCGGTCATATTATAATTTTCACATCTATATTGCTGTGGAAAAGGGAATATTCACAGTCCGTGTGTGAGTAGGATCTGCAATGGGTGGGGGATGCTGCTGTGCAACGGGTGACGGCAGGCACGAGGGGCACTGCACGTGGAGTGGAGAGGAGTGGAGGGGAGCGAGGAGAGGGGAGGGGATGGAAACAGCATTTTTGTGGTTTGTGGTGTGTGGTTTGGTGATACGGAAGGGGTGGGCGTGCACAGAGAGTGGGTCAAGGGGCTGAACCTGGGGCGTTGGCGTGGATGAGGGGGTGAGTGAGTTGATGGGGTCGATTGGGTTGCGGTGAAGCGAAGGCTGGATTCCCCATTCTGGAGAAGAGATCGGGGGAGGGAGGGTGTTGAGGCGCGAGCGCGGGCAGGTGGTGGGCGTGGGGGTGGGTAGTTTCGAGAGGGTGTAATGCGGGGCAGGCGCGTAGGCGGTCGTGGGAGCGGGCAGGTTTCTCGGGCGCCGCGGGGCGGTGGCGAAGTCGAGGACCGCTGCGAGGCACCGGTGGTCTAGTGGTAGAATAGTACCCTGCCACGGTACAGACCCGGGTTCGATTCCCGGCCGGTGCAGAGTGCCACGTCAGCTGGAATAGCTCAGTTGGTTAGAGCGTGTGGCTGTTAACCACAAGGTCGGAGGTTCGACCCCTCCTTCTAGCGCTTCCAGGGCATCTCTCTCCATCTCCACCCCTTCCGTCGTTTTGCAAACCCGCCGGACCGCTGCCAACCTTCCCAACGCTTTTGTGCTCTCTCCCTCACATTTCCATCACAGACGCCTCCATTCTGCTCCTCTTTGCCCCACTGCCTGCCCCCTTCACTCCCCCACCCCTCTCAAAGCACCTCACCCCTTATCCACACCCTATATTTTGCATGATGTTGCAGAGGAGAGCCTCTTGGAATATACACAGGATTTTTTGGCTACATCATAAAAGCTTTAGAAGGCAAGTGAAATTACCAATACAAAATTTTAAACTACTTGTGACAATAATTTTTTTATTTACAACTAGAAATCCACACCTAAATTCCAAAATCCAATCTATTAGAAGATTGGTCCTACTATACAAATTGTTTTGCTTTGTTTCTAATTAATTGTTGCAATCTTTATTTTAGGTCAAAACATTTGTCTTTCTCCATGTACTCACCAAAAGGAAGTTTGGGCACTATAAAACAAATACATGAACAAGATGGGTTGCAAATTCTCTCTGTACGTGATTGTGAAACCAAATTGTTTAGCTTTACATTTTTTTTTCACAATTTGTTTACCTCTTGGTCATAGTTTCTTGCTCCTATCCACCTTTATTATGGATACTTTCTTCTAAAGATTTTCTTATTATGGTCACCTATCAAGGACACAAATTAAAAGAAGATACATAAATCAATGAAATATGTGTCAAATGAAAACGACAAAATACAAATAAGAAAGTATTTATATTCAAGAAGAAACTAGAATGGCTATTGCCAAAGACTAGAAAATATAAAGACTCTTGAATTAGACTAGAAGCAAGAAAGGAGTTAACAAGAGTGAAGAAGGCTTCATTCTTGTCTCTATATATATATATTATCTAGCTAAGAGCTACGCAGCAACACTCTATAAGACCTCCAATACATATCCAATTTGCAAGATACATATCAAACTTATAAGATAAGTTTTTTACAGCTTGTTCCATATAACTAGCTTATTCCATGTAATTAGCTTGTTCTACAAGCTATCAATATGTGCCATACATGGCTAACTTGTTGGCCAAGTTTCTAATCTACCAATCATTTATAGACATATATGAAGGTGAAACCGCGTCTATAAAGCTTCTACAAAGCTTTTCTATAAGATATTATCATATTAATCTATTTTTACTTACTTCTACTTATCTATATTATCTAGATAACTATTAGAATAAATTTTATGTCCATGAGATTATTCTCCTTTCTAGAGGCAAGTTCCACAAGGAGCAATGATTATATATTGAGGAAGTCTAAGATGCATTGAATTATATTTATTACATATTCTAATCTTTGTTCCTTTTGAATGCAGTTGATAGGTCCTCTCAACTATTGATAGTATCCCATACGAGTGCGTGAGGACCACCCTGATATTTGATCATTGTAGGAGCCTTCATAGCTTTTCTTAAACAAAATATTTGAAACACCATCCGGAATAGTTCTTACCTCCAAAAGTATCACCAAACATTAAGAATCTCTTCTAAGGTTGTAATATCAAATACATTGTATCTCACTATTGTACTATAATTGCTTACAATATGTAAAATCATATCAAAATGCATAATATGTTCATAAATTTTAGTATGTGTTAGAATGATTAGTAGATTAAATTAAAAGAAGTTGATATAAGAAACTTTATTTTGGTTTTTTTTTACTTATTTTGATTATAGTATTTAAATTGTATAGGACCTAAATATTTAATATGAAGCCTTGAGAGGAGATTAGAATCCAAAGATGAAAAAATAAACTATTAAGAGGCTTATTTGAAGGGATGAAAACAAAGTATGGAAAAATGAAGGTAAGAGGTGAAAATCTTCATTCCCATTGGTCGATAGTTATACCCAATAGGCTTTGAGCAAGTTGTCTATGATGAGAATAAGGATTTTGGTAACTTTAGAGAGGGCAATTGAAAATCAGATGCTAGGGTTAGAAATCTTATATTTTATACTACAATTTTGGTATAAAAATTAGGAGATTTGGAGTTTTTATGAAAGAGGAGTAGGCACTTGAAATTAAGGTGTATAAATCATATCTACTATCACTCTTTTGACAATATAAGGAATTATACAAGAGCTTTTGGAAATTAGAAGGTGCAATTGAAGATGTGATTTCAAGACCTATATCTTATATAGAAGAATTATTATATTTGGAATTTGGAAGAAGAAAATGTTGAAAGTCAAAGATAATAGATTGAATTCCAAGGCAATAAATAGACCATTTTATTAATAGTGATGATTTTTACTATATCTTAAGCTTCCAGATGAATTTTTATCTAAAAATTTCCAAAAAGGTGAATTATTATATTAAAAAGCTATATATCAAAGTTTCATAGCATTTAAGCATTTAATTTGTGATATATGAAGAATTTAGCATATAAGTGTTTGTAAATAAGGGTTTGAAGCTACTGTTAGGATTTTGGTAATATCTAAAGATTGGTAATGAATCAACAATTGAAATTTGTTGTGATAGTTGCTAAGAGTACATTAGTATTTTATGTAAAATTTGAGTACTTGTAGATAGATTAATTTATAGATATGTACTGTTGAAATTTGGAAAAAATCCCCTTTAAGATTAATAAAGGATTTAGTATATTTTGCTATATTTTAGAGATTCTAGAGCACTTGAGGCTTGTGTATTTGATATAATGGCCCTTTTTAAGAATAAATTTATATAAATTTGAAATTTTTATCTATCTTAATATTTGATTGAGAAATTAGTGACAACTAGAAGCTTAGTGCTTTTTTGAAGTAAATCCTCTCTATTCTGATATCGCTATCAATTTGAGAAAGAATATATTATTTTTGAGGATTTTCATCTCTATTCTATTATTTTAAAGGTTGTAATAGTCATAATATCTTATTTGATAATTCAACAAATAATAGCTCTTAAGTTAAATTTGTTGATTGATTTTCCATCTCTTTAGCGCTGAAAATTTCAAAAAAATATCAAACTAATGATATAAGATAGAATGAGATTTACAATGAACCTGCTTTGCTTTATAGCAAAGATTTTTTTATTTCTTCATCTTAGTTTTGATGGATGCTATTAATAAAATGCATTGACTTTGATTGATGTATTTGCTAGATTCTTAGATGGCTTCCATATGCGTTCACTAATATCATATCCATGCCAATGTATAAGATATTCTAATCTATTTCAGCACCGCTTTGAATCTAAGATATCTTCCAACTCAAATTCTTTATTATTGTCTTTTTCTATAGTAGGCAATGGCATTTATTTTCTTCTTTGTATATCCATTGTCTTATTTGGATTAAATAGAAATGTATGAAATACATGATGGATCTTTATAGACTTTGATAGATTTAATCAATAAGCAATTGGATTGACTTGTTTACAAATCGGAAATGGTTCAAGTTTACAATAATCCAGCTTATCATAAGGATAAAGAGTGTTAATATTATGATGAAGTAATAACACTTTATCACCAACATGAAATTGAAGTTGTTTCTTATGATAGATATCTGTGTTGGTTTTTTGTTGTTCTTAAGCTTCTTTTATTTGTATCTTCACTTTTGGATGTAGCTTTGACAATCAATTTGCTAAGTTTTTTGCTATAATATTATCAGCTTTTGAAAAGTCAAAAATATTGAGTTGTAGATGATAATGGTAATTGATAAAGAAAGGTATTTGTTGAAGAGAAGAATGTACCAAATTATTGTAAGCAAACTTTGCCAATGGCAAAAGAATTATTCAATCATCTTGATGATAATTAATGATATATTTTAAATATTTTTTATAAATTTGATTTATTTATTTTATTTATCCATCAGTTTGAGGATATAAGGCCAAAGATAATTTTATGTCCACGTTCAATATCTTGAAAAGGATTTTTCAAAATCTTGATTCAAATTACATTCTTTTATTTGATATAATATTCTTTGGCAATCCATGAAAGTGATAAATATTGTCAAGGAAGAGTTTAGCTATTTCTTCACTTATAATAGATTTTGTACATAGTACAAAAAATTCCATCTTTATAAAATATTCTACAATCACAAATATAGAATCATATGACTTTAAAATTGATAGATTTGTGATAAAATCTATAAAAATAAAAGACCATGGTTATTCTGATATAGGTAATGGTTGGAGAAATCCAAAAGATTGATGACAAAGAGTTTTTGATCTTAAATCAATATCACATAACTGCACAAACCTTTTAACAACCTTTTATAATTGAGGCCACCAAAAATCTTTTGATATTAATTTCAAAGTCTTATTGTATCCAAAATATCTTGTTGTAGGAAAGTTGTGACAAGTTTTAAGAGTATATTGTTGTGCTTCACCTTCTGGAACATATAAATGTTTCTTAAAATAAAATAGATTGTTTTTGAATTTGAATTGGGAAGTATTATGAGACTTGGATGAATTATTGTTAATATTATAAACAAGAGGATTTGAAGACATACTTGACTAGACTTGTTTGAAAAAAGTTGAATCAACAATCAATGTTAATTTTATTACTCAAAGATGAAATTGTTCTAGCATCAATAAGATTGTCCTTTGTTAATCAAAAGTTACATCTTTTTTTTTGGTACAAGATAAGAATACCAAAAAAGAGCATTGGATAGACCTTGTTGTTTTTTTGGCTAATAAATGCTAATAAACTCGAATCTTGACAAAGACATGTTCCAACAATCTTGATAATAATTCAATACGTTGTCGTATTATAACACATTTATGTGGTGAAATATATAAACAAGAATGATTTTTTGCTTAATATTCAATTATTTTGGTTCAATAGGAATTCAAGATATTTAAAAAAGATTTTATGGAAGCCTCTTAGATTTTTTTCTTGTCTTAATAACTAATAGATAAAAGTTAATTATTAATTTTTTCTTTTAGATTGTAGAAACTCTTTCATTATTTTTAAAAAGCCATAAATTAATAAAAATAGGATAGAAGAGATAAATAATTAATATAATTGGTACTAAGGTTAAATTGAGGATAGGATCAAGCTTAAAAATCCTTAAAATAGATTAAATTAATATCCAAGGATTGACCATTTACGAAATAGAGTTAAAATCAAACCTCTAGCCACAAAAATGGCCACCAAGGGCAAGGTATCAAGTCATTCAAAGATCAGCAACTTCATTTGAAAGTTAGTTTAAAGCTTGTTCTATAAGCATAAGATTTATTTCCATAGGATTTGAAAGGACTTAACAATCATTGTCTAAAGCTAAGGTTTGTATTGGTGATTTGGAATCTATGCAATAAAGTTAGGACTAACACTCTTGGCTATTTTATACAATTGGTATAACATCTATAGTTGAAAGTTTGATAGTATGTAGATGATTGAATGTGCTAAAATTGTGTAAAAATTTGTAATAATTTAATAGTGTAGTTGGGAGGTGTTTGATCTTTAGTATGAAGAGGTAGAAGAAGTTGGTAATTTAGAATTGTTTAGGATTTTTTATATAATCTAGAGATCTATTAATCAAAACAAGGAGAAATTTGGCATATTATTAGAAGACTTAGAGATCAAATTATACACTAAGTTTGAATTGAAGTTAATGATTAAAAAAAGGAGAAATCATTGTTGGAACATTTGTATCAACTTTGAAGTTTGTGGCTGAGTGATATCAGTGTGGATTTTGAATGTTTTTCTATTATGTGTAAGTTGGATTAGGCTGAAATTTTTTAAGCATATAAAAGACTTATAGTGGCATTTTTGTGCAAAATTTCACATGAAGTAGATGGTCAAATTAAGAGTTATAGCTTATTGAAGCTCATTGATTAAGATTAGGACTTACAACAAAAAATCTAAGTTGCCTAATTATAAAAATAATAAGGCAATTGGATATTGTATATGGTTGAAGATATCAAAAAGAATATTTTTAATTACTTTTTATTGGCTTTAAGTACTTTTGAATTGAAATTCAAATCATATTCTTCTTATATGGGTGAAACCTATTAAAGTTTCTTGCATATTTGTAAACCACAATTTCACCCTCCATAGCCGGGTGCTCGATGTATTTCCAAACAAGACAACACATATTACAACATAAGTGGTGAACCTAACATGAAGGTTTGAGATAGAAGGTGTTGAATTTTATTTGTGGTTATTTAGAATTGATGGCGCAAGAAGGCAAGAAGGTTGAATTTAGAATTTTTGATGGAGCTTTGGATGGCGCTTCAAGTGGATCTTCAAGCGGAGCTTCAAGTAGATTTTCTTTTGGTGGATAAGATATGTATCTAGATCCAAATACTACAAATATGTTTCAAGTATTTATATTATTTATGCAATAGCAATAGAGCAATGATCATAAGGAGGCTTTTGCAATCAAAGCATTATAAGCAATGATTAACAAGGTTGACTAGTTTGATAGAAGGAATATTTCTAAGTATTTAAAATATTATGTATGGGAGATGGAATTGAATCTTATTTTTAAAAATCATATGATTTTATTATTTGAGCTTGCCATGATGCTGGAGATAAGAGAACATGTGAAATTGATTATAGAACAATTTAGAAGTTCTTAAGAGACATTCTCCTACGCATTGAGAGATGAATATCTCTTAAGAGATTCTAATTGAATCACTAAGAAGTCATTTTTGG